>CM076575.1:491517114-491889280 GCA_034641835.2 Pinus albicaulis
TCTTTGTTTCTGATCGGATCATCTGATCCTTGGAATGAGGATTTCATCATTTATATCCAAGCCCAAACTTTTCGACCTAATACCTATCACTCTGAACAGCGACGTATTCGATACCAAGAAAAATATTATCTGATCGTCTGAGATACACTTTATTGTCGTGGTGTCGATACCATTTTAAGGAGGTGCCTCACTCGTGAGGAGGCCGAAAAAGTGTTAAATGATTGTCATGATGGGGCTTGTGGTGAACACTTATCTAGATATGCTACCACGCAAAAAATACTCCGCGCCGGTTACTTTTGGCCTACTATTTTTCGAGACTAAATCCTCACGGTCAGAAGTTGTCATGCATGCCAGATTTTTTATCGTAAAATCCGCAAACCACTAGCGTCAATGCATCCTGTTGTCTCTGCTGGACCATTTACGAAATGGGGTATTGACTTCATGACTTGTAACCCTCCTTCGTCCAGGGAGCATGGTTATATTATTGTCACAGTCAACTATTTTACCAAATGGGCCGAAGCGATGCTTACATTCAACAACATAGGTCAAATAGCTGCAATGTTTTTCTTTAACCACGTTATTGCATGGTTTGGCATCCCACAGGCTATAGTTATAGATCATGGGAAGAATTTTTGCAACCACATGATGTCTGAATTGACTGCCAAGTTAGGATTTTCACATTATAATTCTACTCCTTATTATCCACAATCAAATGGACAAGTTGAGGCTATTAACAAAATTATTAAACGAATGCTTCAACGAATGATAGGAGTTTGTAAAATAAACTGGCATTTGATCCTGTACTCCTCCTTTTGGGCGTATCGAAACTCAGTGAAAAACGCGACCATATTTACTCCTTTTCAATTGGTGTATGGTCTGGAAGTTATCTTACCAATCCAATGCGAAATATCATCGTTAAAGCTGGCAATAGACTTGTTTCCTGACACCTCAGAAGAAGAAGCATGTCTCCTTAACCTCATCCATCTTGATGAAACACGTCATGAATCCCAATTGGCCAACGAAGCACATAAGAGACGTATAAAGGCGCAATATGACAAAAACGCCCAGCCTCGCATTTTCTCAGAGGGCGACTTGGTCCTTCTCTACGATCAAGAAGTTCATGTAATAGGTACAGGGAAATTTGAGCCGTTATGGCATGGCCCCTATATTTTCAAAAGAGTTCTTGCTAAGGGTGCCTATGAGTTATTTGATTACGATGGAATTCCATTAGCACAGCCTAGAAATGGGTTGTATTTGAAACGTTACTATGCTTAATCATGAGCATGGTAATTTTTTGTATTATATTGTATATATGTTGTTGATTTGCATTCACTGTCTTAATTTGTTTTTAGAGTTTTCTTGACATTAGTAATTTGATTTACATTTCATCGCAGATGTCTGAATCTTCAGAACCATTTTTTGGATATGCTGATCGTGCTAGTCGTAGTACGCAGAATCTATCCTCTGTAGTGTGGGCCATTTTCTCTCCGAACGATGAGTTAGTGATTTTTCAAGGGATTTGTATTGGTAGATCAACGAACAATATCGTTGAGTATAGCGCGTTGATCGAACTTCTCTCTGATGCCATTTCATTTGGTATTAACTGCATAATCATAAGGTTAGACTCACAACTTGTGGTATTACAACTTACTAGTGTTTATACTATTATAAATCCAACACTTCTTAGATTGTTCCTAATAATTCAAATTTTGGAAAGACATTTTGATTTTATTCAATATCAACACATTTCCAGAAATTTGAACGCATTGACTGATTCATTAGCTAATCAAGTTTTAGACAAACATTTGCAACATGTGTAAAGAAAACATTCACATCATTGAATATGATTGCGCATTAAACATAGGAAAAACTCTGAAATCATATAGATAGATAGTTATAGGTTTTTACAAAATTTGTGCCCATGACACATTGGTCATCTGACCTCAACATGTATGAAAAATGTCATAACTAAACTAGTGGTCCTCGTGGTAACATGCTATAGATCTAGCTATCCTACGAAGTAACCGCATCCAATGATTAGGAACCCCAATAGTGTGTCACTGCAGTCGCATAGGAAGCTCTTCGATCTGGCAATCCAGAATCCCAAAGGTCAAGCCTTCTATGTGCTACTGAAGCTCAGTCAGAGTCTCGGCCAAATCAAGATCCTGAAGGACTACTCTCCCGACAGCCCTCTCTGCTGGCACATCTGCTTAGCGCTCTGGTTCCACTACTGGTTGAATGCAACCAACATATGCATTACATCAAACATTTAGTTTAGTCTTGGAAAGAAATCAAAACATAAAAACATTGTATAAACCTTAGGAAAATCAAAAAACATGGTCAAAACATTCTTACCTATTGCACCCCACTGAGCGCCTTCTGGTAGTGCTAGATCTGGATCTCCTCGAAAATCGATGCCTGTGTATGCATATTCATCTATGCCGACAATCTGTCGTTGGAACCAGGCAAATAATGTAGTAGAGAACACAACAGTCGATTGGCCAGCATGTCGACCCATGAGTTCTACCCATCTCTGCATCCAAGGATCTTTAGGACTAGCTATATCCAGTGTCACATGTTGTGGCTGCATCAGTGGAATCCTTTCCAAGGAGAAGGATATAAGGATAGAACTATAAATGAAATTCTTCTTCCTTCCTCCCTTTTCTTTGTTCAGTTGTTCCTTTATCTAAGATAGAACAGCTGCAGACTAGTTGAAGACTATTGGCTCCATACACTCTAGCGCATACTACATATATGATCTGTTTGCTACATGTAGTGTAACGGTGCCAGCAAGTTTAGCGATTGTGAAAAGGATAGTTCTCAAAGGCAAATCTCTGACATCCCGGATGTTTATTTTTCCATATTTTCTAGGTTCTTCCCCTGGATAGAAATACTGCAAAATATAATCCCTCACTGTCTCTCCTCCAACGGTAGACCCTGAGAGTGAAATGGGCAAACCTCTCCTCGACAAACCTGTGAGAAAATACACATCCTCAACTGTTATAGGAACCACTTGGTTCTTAATATGAAATGCCTCTATCACCAGATCCCATGCTCGAAATAAGAACTCCAAGAGTTCTATTTGTTGCCTCATCCCGGACAATTTGAAGTACTTAAGTAGTCCACAATTTCTTAGGGCTCTTACAGTACCCAGATCATTCAAGGCAATCATATCTTGTTCTTCATGTTCTCTTTCACTCCATGTAATCGTCATTATAATCTGATGGAAACCTGAAACACAACCATAAGATCCATTAGATTCCATTTATTGAAAAAAACTAGGTCAATTTTGGGCACAGTAAGAAAATCAAAAACTTAAAATGCGTCCAATGCACTCCCTTACAAGAGATAGTATGTTACACATGCAAGTACACTTCACTGTATCTGCTATGCAACGCAGGTTTCGACATTTAGGGGTGTGTTGCCCTCATTTTTGGCAGAATTTACATTAGGGGCCTTAAAACCCTAAAAATTTGCAGAAATTGGAAATGAAATGAATACCAAAGGGAAGAGGAGGTTCATGGCACTAACCTAGATCGAACGGCAATGAAATTTGTCCACAGAAACGATCGCAATCAGCAGTTGAATTTTGGGGGAAAAATCAAGTTCAGAGCTCCAAAATACAAATGGTAACTATGGAATGATAAAAATGAATAATGAAACTACTTTTAAATAGTCATTTAATTACTTGCAAGTTACATTTATTGCTATGAATATAGTTTTATTATGTTTTTATCATGAAAGAGTTATTTTTAATCCATTTGATGTTGTTCTGAACAGGAAATACAACTGATGAACATATTAGTCCTACAAATTTATTTCAAAGAATGACTTGACCACAAAGCATACTTTTTCTCCTTATTTTTTGAGCTTTGTTAAAAACGAAAAAGGATTTGAAGCGCAATTTTATCTCTTTTTCGAGATTCTATAATAGCGAGAAAAAAAACCCCTGGAATCTTCTTTCAACTCTTTTCAGACTCCGATAATGTGAAAAGATTTTCGAGCACTTGTATTTTTGAGCTCGTAAAATTAAATGAATTGATATCTACTCAGTATAAGTTTAACCCTTTTCCGGATTGAGATAGATTATTTACGAAAAAGGAATACCTTGGTTAAACATGACCAAAGAGGTTCTCTTAGATATTATTTTACACTTTTTCGGATCTGAGTGAAAAATTTACGAAAAAGTACTTATGGAGTTTTCTTTCGTCCACTTTTTCAAACTCTCTAAATATGAAAAAGGACCGGGCTATCACTGTCGTTAAGCTCGTTAAAACATAAAATAGTGACGGGCTTGTCGATCATGGCAAGAATCGAGTTTCATTCATCGCTAGACTCGTTAAATTATTAAATAGTGATACTTCATTCGCCCGAAGGGTTGAATTATAGATCAAGAAAACGTCATCCTCCTCAAGCTTGTTAAAAAATAAAGAGGTACTGGTCGACAAATGACCGGGGAAAATTTGGGAAAAGTGAGCAAAATTTCTTTATGGTAGCAAGTCGCTCTTGAACATGACACTTCCTTCACTCCATGTCCGTGACTGTTTGGATTGGGTAATCATCTTGACGGTTCATTCACACCTATGGTTCATCATACCTTCACTTCGATTTTCGGTCAATGCTGCCAACTCATCACAGTGTCGCCGATATGTTCAAGAAAATTCATCCAGTGAATACACTCATCCTTCTGCAATACTCGTAAACCTTTATTCTCATGACCGTCTGTTGGCTCGAGGGGTCCTGACCTAGGTTCGGTAAGTAAGGTTTGCCAACAAACCCCTATACTACTGGCCCTTTTGGCAGTGACCTGCTTTAGCAGGTCAAAGTCTCACCCGAAGTAGTATGGGTGGGTGCTGGAACCAGGTTTCCGCACCATGAGAAAGGATGGGTAAAGCAAGCAGAGCAGTGTTAGGTCCTATAATCCCCTATTACCTTATTCGACGTAGGGTTAATCAAGTCTCTATTCGCATCCACGTGCACTAGATCTATAGTTATATGCTTGTTATATCATCAACACAGCAGTAGATAAACAGAACATAATAGATCTAGATCCAAGAACAAAGTACACAGATCTTTCGCAGCTTAAGGACAAAAAACGTACAATATAGAAATTACCAATAATTCATATAATAGTACTCACAGATTCAGTTCTCTAACAATATTTCACATTCATTCATTCATCAATTCTTCCTTACAATTCCAATTCCCTTCCCAACCTGCGCACACAGCAGCAGGGTCCGCACACAAATGGACTTGGATCTCCGTGCACAAAGCTAGCAGGAGTCCGTTCCCAAAAACCCAAACAGATATCTTAATCCACAATTCGCATCAATAGCTCATCATTTCCTATCCTTTACAATACAAAATGCATCTCTATTTATAACAATCTAGCCTCGACTTTCCTATGGTCCGCAACCCATGGTTTTCGAACCCCTAGTTTACCCTTTGACCCATTACAATGCGTTCGGGGCTTTGACCCGCCCCAAAACCCCTCTACTAGATTAAATATAATCAAAAATATCAAAAATCTCCCAGTTTCGCAGCTTTTTAGGAGACCCTGTTCCAACAGTACCCCAACACAATCTTGTGACTCGTCTCGAGTCACTGTAGTGACGTGGCTTCGATTTGCGCGCGCAAGGTAGCCAGAGTGTGGAGGAGCGATGGGAGCACGTCCTTACTTTGGGCTGCAGCTTGTTGTGCAATGTTGACCAATGTCAGGGAGGCAGGGCCATCTGGAGTCGTGATAACCCGTTATAACAGCCGGTGGAGGTGCACAATGGCAGACTGAGCATCTTCGGTGAGCTGGAGTGCGGTATCAGCCCATGGTTTCAACCGTTTTCGATTGACATGCTTGTTATGGCGAAGGTTCTCAATCCTGTCCAAGATGGCTAGACGCTGCGTGGAGATGGTGGAGGGTGAGGAGGCTCTGACTTGGTCCAGAGCAGCTTCTGCCTGCTACAATTCCATTTGGATATGCTGAAGCATGGAATGGTGTTGGATGGCCGTCCATAGTTGGGTAGCTGCTTCGACCAGTTGTGCGCCCTGCGTCAGCTGTTCTTGAATAGTCTGTGTTGCCTCTATGACCACTGTAATCCGTTGGTCCCGTACTTCCTAAAGTACGTTATAATGTTGTTTCCTGGCTCGGTCACAGTGGCGAACTTCGCGCAACACTCTGGTGTGTAGTCCCTGTAGCTTTGTGCGAGATAGCTGCACTAAATCAATTTGGATGTCCCCCGTAGTTGGATCAAGAGCATTGACAAGGGAAATTCGAGGGAGGGAACACACATTGCTTCGGCTGGGCGGTGTTCTGGGGTTGCGGAGAAGCCGCACCATGCCCCTGTATCGCGGAGTTCCTGTTGTGTGTGGCTCGCAAACAATCCTTTCTTTCGAGAGCCAGCGTTCACCCCTGTGACTGCACTCGACATTCCCAGGCTCTCTGGTTGGGTCCATCCTAGTAACATGAAAGCGAGCAACCCAGATAATGTTAAGGAGCGCAAAAAACCAGTACGCAGATAGCAGGAGCATGTTGTAGGGTGAATAAATAGCCTGGTGTGTAATTATCCAGCCATCCGCACACCGTCCGGAGCTATTTAATGGTGGAGTAGCCCATTCGTGAGACTGACCGTCGATCAGGTAGATCAATCTTACCATAAATGGCTGCATTGATGATCTGCCACTGATTGTGCATACTTGTAAAATCCCTTTTTGATTAAATCAGGATGTGCTAAAGGTTGTCTTAC
The DNA here is from genome assembly GCA_034641835.2 of Pinus albicaulis. Lineage (NCBI taxonomy): Eukaryota > Viridiplantae > Streptophyta > Pinopsida > Pinales > Pinaceae > Pinus > Pinus albicaulis. The sequence goes on from CM076575.1 coordinate 491,523,855, forward strand.
GTGCCTGAGGTCTTTTCCACGGAATGTCAGACCACGGACGATGCCTGTATGTCGTTCGCGTACCCTGAATGAAGGTTGACGCGAGGTGTGTCTGCAAGTTGGCCATCAGTCTTTTCGAGCCATGCGCTTCGCCCTTGATTGGAATGTCCTTGCACCAGAGGGCTGTGTCACGCATCCTCATGCCATTTATTACTTGAGGCGTTCGCAAATTCTTCAAATTACACGTGGGTCCGGGCAGGTTCGTAACCCGACGCATGCCTAGGTCAGCGGTACCCCGACAAGCCTGTCCGTGAAAGGCTTGATCGCACACTTGAGTGTGGTATGTCAGTAAGTGTCCGCGTAGGTCGACTAACCTCGGAGTCCATCTGGAAATCGGGGTCCCTATGTGCAGGATCACCCTTCTCCAATACTTCTCTTGAGTGAAGAATACCAGTCGTTGCGTAGGTGCTCCGCGTAATGTTAGTGATACTGCCCCGAGCCTGCGTTCCGTGGGAATATTAGGTTCAACCATCTCCTGATTATCATCTACGTCCTACTAGTAGGGCAGGTTCCTTTCCATGGTAGAGATGCACCGAAAATTCTTGACGGTCTGAAGAAATCGGAGCGCTGAAACTTCGTGCAATCGGCCTTGCCAATTTTCCAGCTCCTCATCAGAGTCAGAAAAACATTCACTGTCCTTTTCGTAGAAGATCATCCCTTCATCCATGGGGTTAACTCGATCTTCATCCTGCGTATTTAATTTATAAATGTGATCTAATTCCTCCTCCTCATAGGCTGGCTCTATATACCACGCACCTTCTACTGGATCTAGTGGTACCATGACATGCGTACCTTTTCTTTCAAACACCATGTTGTGTTTCTTGAGATTGATGACACCCCCCATGTCAATTGCCCAGTCCAGTCCAAGGAGCGTAGGGTAGGGATCTGCATCTTCCACAATTTCTATGACTTCAAAGTCAGCTAGGACCCTTACCCCTGCGATGTTAACCATGACTTTTGGTAACCTCCCTAGAGGGATGATTTTTTGTTGATTGGCCATTCGTAGCTGGATGGTGGACCATTCTAATTTAGGTTCTCCCATTCGTTGCCATGTCTACTTTGGTAATACATTCGCATCTGACCCCAGATCTAAAATAACCTGATCCATCTCGTAGTCACCAATCTGCACAGTCAATTGCATCTCTCTTCCAATACGCTTCTTATAGTTGTATAGTTTGTGTACATCCTTGGTTTCAGGGATCAGATTGGTCCGAACTGTGCAGGTATTCAGTAGTGCTTGGAGATTACCTACAGCCTGCGGATTTCGCAACAGCTTCATACATGCCTTTAAAAAGGGCTTAACCCCTTCCTCTATCTAAGGTTGCGTTGGCGGCTACGTAGGGACTTTCAGTGGTGTTTTTTCTTTGAAAGGTACCCCTTCCCAGGATGCAAGCTCATATTTTTCTCCCTGGGTGACCAGCCCGCTGCGTGTCATGAATTTTACACAGGGATCCACCTTTCTTAGCTCAGATTTAACTCTTTGTACGTTCTGCGTAGGGGTGGGATGCTTTTCCTGCATCTTGGCTATTAAAATTGGGCAATCCTCTACCTCATGGTCCAGCTGCCTACAATATTTACATGATGGCCTAGTGGGATTTGGGCATTCTCTAGCAAAGTGCCCTATTTCCCCACAGTTATAAAAGACTAGCTGCCCACGTCCTTGTCTTGCGCTTCCTCCCCGACCTCCTTTGCCTCGGACCAGTGATCCTCCAAAGTGCACAGAAAGCCTTGGTGACACAGGGTCTGATTATACCCTATATAAGTTCCCACGATCCATCATTAAGTCATAAGTACGACAATTCTTCTCATCATGTCCCACTGATCGGTAGAATCGGCACCATTGTTGCTTTAGTTCTAGGACATACGCACCTAGCTGAGGGCAATGGTTCGTATCATGTAGTCCTGCTACCCGACAATCATCACACCATAGTGCAGGTCCGCCTGAACCTGGTCGTGATAGGACGGGTTCCCTACTTGCCCCTAGGTGTACCGAACTAGGTCCTCCTACTTGCCTGTAATCCGTCAGCAGAGGGCACTGATCCTTCGTATGGCCAGACACCTGGCATCGTATGCACCAGAGATCTGCGCAAACATCCTTTCCTCGCTCTTTTCGTAGGTTCTGTATCTCCATATGCATAGCCCCAAGTTGTTCCTAGATTTTTTGTACCCCTGCTGACGTATCCTCTCGGGGGGCAGCCTCTAGTTTCATAGCGACTTCCATAGCCTTCTCCTGCGATTCAAAGGTCTGATGACTCATTGGCGTGCACAGGTGAGGCAACAACATAGCGATGAACCATTCCGTATGTTGTCTATCATCATATTCGAATCCTCCTTCCCTGATTGCTTTCTTCAGTCGTTGATCAACCTCCCATACTGACTCAAACACACCTTGTTTGAAGTCCTTTACTTCTGCTACCAACTGGGAATAAGATTTTGGCTTCCTGAACTGGTGCTTCAAAGCGTCCTTGATATCTTGAATAGATGCGCCCCCATTCTGGGCAATATACTGCATATACCAATCCAGGGCCCTATCCTCGAAGGCCAATGACAACTGCACCCTTTTTACCGTATCACTCACCACATTCTGCGCAATCCATACGAAGTCTGCAACGAACCAAAATCAGTCCACATCCTCATCTTCTACCCCCTTGAAGGTAGGTAGTTTCAAATGCGCAGCCATATCACTGTCTAGGGAGGGTGGCGGTATAGGCGAATTCTTACCTTTGCGCGGCCGAGGTGGCAATGTAGCTGGGGGATATTGCACAGTTGGTTCCTACAACGGGTTGTAGGCAGATCTCCCTACATCAAGGTTGGTCCGATAGTATTTACCACTGTGGGTCATGCTCATGTCTAGATCCGAGGTCATTCAATCAGTATGACTACACAGAATGCTCTTTTCGCACAGTAATTTCTTGATCAGCAACGGTAACTTCCTCATAAATTTGCCTCGTAATCCTTTGAATAATAATCGTTCGGCCTCAGAGTATGATACAAACTAATCAATGGCAAATTCTGTCACAAATCCTCCCAGTACACTATCCACCCAGTGATCCATCGTGCGTGTGATAGTATTATTAGTTTTTTCCAGCTGCTCAAGCAGCTCTGGGGTCCACTAAGTGACTCACTCGTCCTTCCAACACTTATGGAATTCCAAAAGCTTGGCCAGCCAGTCCTGGAGTTCAATCGCAAAAGTTACAAAGAATATTTCGTAGCTTTCAATAAGAATGTACCTATTTTTCCACCTTTCTGCCATTAATTTTTCACTACGGTTTTCTTTTACTGCGAACTCCTGGATCTGTCTTTCGAACCAGTCTTCGATCTCTTTTCTTTTAGGCTTCCAGTAATCTCTTATCATTACCCGATTCCTCTCTCAAACTTCTTTCGGTCCCGAAAACGGAACCATTTGTTGGCTCGAGGGGTCCTGACCCAGGTTCGGTAAGCAAGGTTTGCCAGCAAACCCCTATACTACTGGCCCTTTCGGCAGTGACCTGCTTTCACAGGTCAAAGTCTCACCCGAAGTAGTATGGGTGGGTGTTGGAACTAGGTTTCCGCACCCTGAGAAAGGATGCGTAAAGCAAGCAGAGCAGTGCTAGGTCCTGTAATCCCCGATTACCTTATTCGACACAAGGTTAATCAAGTCTCTATTCGCATCCACGTGCACTAGATCTATAGTTATATGCTTGTTATATCATCAACACAGCAGTACATAAACAGAACATAACAGATCTAGATCCAAGAACACAGTACACAGATCTTTCGCAGCTTAAGGACAGAAAACGTACAATACAGCAATTACCAGTAATTCATATAACAGTACTCACAGATTCAGTCCTCTTACAATCTTTCGCATTCATTCATTCATCAATTCTTCCTTACAATTCCAATTCCCTTCCCAACCTGCACACACAGCAGCAGGGTCCGCACACAGCTGGACTTGGATCTCCGCGCACACAGCCAGCAGGAGTCTGTTCCCCAAAACCAAAAAAGGTAGCTTAATCCACAATTCTCATCAATAGCTCATCATTTCCTATCCTTTACAATACAAAATGCATCTCTATTTATAACAATCTAGCCTCGACTTTCCTATGGTCCGTGACCCATGGTTTTCGAACCCCTAGTTTACCCTTTGACCCATTACAATGCGTTCGGGGCTTTGGCCCGCCCCAAAACCCCTCTGCTAGATTAAATATAATCAAAAATATCAAAAATGGCCCAATTTCGCAACTTGTTAGGAGACCCCATTCCAACACCGTCATCCCTGAAAATTGCTATATCAATTCATACCCTTGTCTACGAAATCAGTAACTCCCGTTTTGAAGTAAGGTGACTTCCTATCGACAAAAAATCAATATCCAGGAAGTTAACTTAGAAACATCAGATTCCAGTGCCATGAGGCTTGTTACAGCATCGACAAGATCCTCGCTTCCAAACTTTTGACCGAAATATTTTGTTTGGCGTTCAACATCAAATCATCTATTCATGCCTTACGAAATGTATTGCAGTACCTTGAGGTAAATTTTCATTAATGGTGGTTCTCACACGTTTGTTAACAACTCACATCATTGGCTGGTAATCAAACAATGTCTTTCCATGTTCGACGAACAAATCATATATTTGCATGGCTAGACTTGTACCCGAATGATCGAGTGAATGAGATAAGAATACCCCAGATCTAGTTTCAGCCATCGGGGCTGCGATTTCAGGATTGTTGTACACATCATCTGTACAGTGACCTTACATACAAATTGTCATCCGAACATGGGCCTATATCTATAGGCATGTCTGCATTGGGCAACATTCCAGTGTCAACGACTTTTTGAATTATGTACATGTTATTAGATTGTTTATGTCCTGAACATGGGAATTCCTACCCTCAGCAATTATGATCAAAGAGGATATATCATGATGTAATGTATTGTAAGATTGATGCAGGTGACCATTCCGCTTCAGCCCATCACAGTGTAAAGCATCTCAATCAAATATTTTTATTATTTTGACCTCATGCTTTAGGGGGAAATTTTTATAGGCCAATTTGGGCATCATTCCCAATGACCTAGTTAACTGGGCATCATCTCCGGGACCAATGACTAAGGTTCTATCATTCCTGATCATTTCAAGTTGCTACATGCCCTAAGGCAAGAACAAGACAAATCAAGCATGACTTTCATCAAGCAAAGGTTTCCAAGGTTTGAAGTTTATTATATAGCATATGGGAGCTCACCAACGCTGCCTCTAAGGAGACTAAGTGCATTGCATATGCAGGTAGCCCCATGCAAGGCTGCTCTGCAAAGCACTTCCCGACATCTATGGGTGTGTTGGTCACATTGGGATCGAAATTCTCATTGTTCCAGAATCTCCACTTGGCCAGTGCCTTCTAGAAGAGTTCACATGTGTCAAGCTTCGAATCCATGTGTTAATTTGACATCTACATGACTAGGAACATGACTTGCCTATTATTGGAAAGTCATTCATTGCAAAACTACCTTCAGTTCATCTATAAATTGAACACAGATCTGAGTGTTTGAGAAGGAATAATTTGAGTAGAGAAATGCTGGAGGATTTTCAATAGAGAGTTAGATTTGTGTAATAGTTGCTGGAGAGATTTATATTGTGATTGGGCTGAGGATCATTGCTGGAAGGGTCACTTCAAATCAGTCATTTGGTTGTAACCTCTCCTTCTATCATCAATAAATAATACATCTTACTTTTCCCTATATGCATATGTATTGGCTTTGATTTTCCATATTGCAAGATCTTAGTTGATGTATATTGTTTATGCTTTACTGATTTAGCTAACTAACTTGAATAGACATCTGTATTATTTCTATCTTCTTCTTTTTTAGTGTTCTTTCTTGTAGGAAGCATTTTTCACAAACCGCTTGAATTTGAAGCTACAACGGAAGCGACAGAAGAAGCCATTTAGAAGCGCTTGGATTACAAGTAAGCCTCTAATCCTTTCTTTGTGTCTGTTCTAAGTTAGGAAAGGTAGTCGTATAGTCTTTAATCTTTTGTTCTATATTGTCATCTGTCTAGGGAAGCGTGTTTTATCCGTAATTCACAATTCTGGCCCAACACTTCCTTTGCCTTCCTACTCCAAAATTCCAAGTCACCACACTCTTCCAAGAGTGCTCCAAGAAAACTCTAAGTGTCCAAGAGTATGAGAGAGAGATCAAAATTCATGAACCAATCCTCAGAAGCCTTTTTATTAATGAGGCCTCTATTTTCTTCAATTTTTCCATCATTTTCCTTCATTTTCTAGCTCAAATGCAACCTGTGACCTTTTACCTCCCTTTTCTCCTAATTTCCATAATTTTCGTAAATAAATGCTAATAAATGCCACTTTTCCTTTCCAAATCCTTAGCCATTGCCTTTTCCAATTTCCATACCCATAATAAATTATATGAACACTCACACTAGGATGTTTTGTGTAATGTACACCTCCCCTCATATCTACCCACTTTCACCGGCTTACCTGGGGTAAACATGAGATGAGGGGCAGTTATGAGCAGACTCGACCTCCTAGGTGACCTTAACAAAATGGACTTGACAAACAAGCCTTTCTGACTTCTGTAAGGTGCCATAGGACCCCCCAGGAGTAACCCAACCCCTCTAGGTGTTTATCCCCTGATCCAACCTGAATTTTCCATGATTTTACCTAGGCATCAGTGCGACTAGAAACCCCCAGTCGCTCCCATAGGCTAATAATTCCTTTCATGCAGGATAAGTGGGGAGTGTGGTGTACTAAGACTTGGAGGAAATATCTCGGTACCTGGTGCCTCGACGAGGTCAGCATCATCTCCCAACTGTATCGTGGACCGAATGTTGGACAAATGGGTGATTTTCATCCTCAGATTGATGGTATTATGATCGACAATATTAATGGTGAAGAGATGTATGCAATCTCCCCTTCACGCCTTTGTACATTTCCTGCAAGGTTTTTTAATTTGGAAGCCTGGTAATGACGAATTCGCAATATGGAATTAATGGTGACAAACGAGAAAACTCGAGGGAGTTGGAACGAGGAAGACCTATTTATGGGCATCTATTTTCCTATCTCACATTTGTCTTCTCTTGAAAGGTCTAATATTGGCATTGACAAGCGATCAACATCTGAAGGGGGTGTTGGAGCGTTGGAAAAAAGCAGTGGAATTCTTGTTTAAGTTTCTTATGGGCAAGATAGACCTTCTAGCGTTGTTGGAGAGTGACGAGGCAACCAATGCGACACACACAGATGTGGATCGGAAAATCATCAAGATGGAAGTTGACCTGTTATCCAATAACTCAGAGCTTGTTTGTGGTAGTTTATTTGTTGAAGTCTACAAGCTTCTAGCTACTAAGTCAGGAGAAATTGTGTAGCAAAGTCCCTAATGAGGTGGTGTGGATGGTGCAGGGAAGTAAAGGAAAAGAAGTCTCACCGAAGAAGTCAGCCATCCAAGTATGTTTAATCATGTCTTTTATGTATGGTAAATACATTTTGTTTTAGGGAAATTTTTGTAGGTTATATGGGAAATATCAATGTAGAATCATAGTTCATAGGGTCGGTAGAGGCAAGAAATCTTTGCTCTGGTTATATTGGAATGTGGAAGCAACAAAGGTCACTAGAGCAAGTTTTGTCAAATCTACTGTAAATGTTTCTAGCCATGTCATCCAAACATTATAATAGAAAAGTAATCGTTTTGTTATATATATATATATATATATATATATATATATATATATATATATATATATATATATATATATATATATATATATATATATATATATATGTATATATCTCTCTCTCTCTATATATATATACATATATATATATATATGTATATATATATATATATATATATATATATATATGTACATGTATCTATATATATATATATATATATATATATATATATATATGTATGTATACATATATATATATATATATATATATATATATATATATATATATATATATATATATATATGTACATGTACACATGTATACATATATATATATATATATATATATATATATATATATATATATATATATATATATATATATATATATATATATATATATATATATATATATATATATATATATATATATATATGTGTGTGTGTGTGTGTGTGTGTGTGTGTACATGTATACATATATCTATATATGTATACATACATATATACATATACATATATGTATACATATACATATATATATACATATACATATACATATACATATACATATACATATACATATACATATATATATATATATATATATATATATATATATACATATACATATACATATATATTATTAGAATTTGAATGAATTAAACATCTTCATCATAATGGAAAGTGAAAATATAAGAATTTTTTTAATTTAAATTATTTTATTTTTCTCTATATAAATTTAATATAAAACTGTGTCATTTATCACATATAATAAAATATTTTTTTGTTGTGTGTGTGTTACATGTCAATTGAACATAGAACGAATTATACATCATGTAATATCAATAATCATATTTTTAAATTTCACTTGTCAACTCTATATGAAGTAGTGAAGGAATTACATATTCCCTCATACTAAAATGTAATTTTTTTTCACTTCCAATTATTTTATCTTTATATAAAAATTTTGATGTAAAATTAAGGTGGAAATTGATGTATTTTATTTATGGTGGATATTGAATTTTTTTGTTATTAGTATTAAAAAAAAAATTAACAATAACATGTATTTTTGTATTAGATGAAGATCTGGCAAGAAGCCATAAAAATGAAATTTACAGCACTTAGAAGAGCATATGATCGTTGTCTCTTTCAAGAGACTTCCAAAATTGAGGCAAAGATGCTACAATGTATTGTGAATAAAATTCTATGTAATCTTAGAGGCCTGCAGGTGAATATGACACAAATTTGTCCACCCATAAAGATAAATAAGCAACACATAATGTAAGAATAGAGTAAATATCAAGAGATATTTCCTTATAACTGGAGGCAACTAAATCTCTTATGTATAGACTTTGTAGAAAAATAATTAGGCCTTTCTTTACATGTTTGTTCCTCTCTATCTTCTTCTTTAGAGACCATCTTGTCATATAGTGGAAAGTGATACATTTAATTACTAAGTCATACTGTTTAACTTTGGTGCTTTGGATTTGCCTTTCTAAGTTTGAAACTAAAAGGTATATGTTTGCAGAGATACCATTGCTCACTAGGTTGTACTAGGAGTGCTTTGAATGGGATCTGAGAAGTTCTTCCTACAAATATTCTTAGATTATTCTAGAAATTCTTGATAAGTGTTTGTACCTCTTTGATTGTCTAATGTATTCCAAAAATCTACCTTCTCTGCATACAGATTTGGAGAATACACATTGTAGATTGCATATATCTTACTCGTGGATAGGTCTTTCAAAACAGTTTGAATCCAAAACCGATTAATTATTGTTTCCAACTTTAAAAATTTAGATGGGTTCTATGAAGTATATATCCCACCCTGGGGCCAATCTCGCACTAGCTATTGCACATTTACTGAAGGCCCAAAACTAATTTTTTATTTTTCAAAATTAATTACATCCATTTTTGTTTCCTTTAGGAATAAAACATTTACTTTCTCAATCCTAATTATCTCCTTAATTTCTATGGTTTTGATGGGGTTCCCCAAACCTCTTATATTCCAAGATATTATTTTAATTGAGAGCTTTGTAAGGGAACCTCCTCCCTCTAGTTTTCTTTATGTCCTTTTGTTTATTTTTTCCTTGATTTTTGTTGATTCTTATACTATTTCTCTATTATTTTATGCTTAACTAATATTTTCTCCATGACTTTGAATTCATTTCTCTTCTCCTTATTAGGTTTTTTCTACAACATTTTTATTGCCTTTTTCTGTTTGTTCCAAGTCTTCTCCATGTGCCCAAGAAGTTGACGTTTTCCTTTTGTGAGCATGAGTGTCAATCCTGATAGAATGGAGAATGGGGGAGCCTTCATTAAGGTGAGACTCAGAGAAGGGAGTCTCCTCAGAGTCCTTGAGAGGAGTTTGAAAGGGTTGGGGGACAATGGGTTGAGTAAGAGAAGTAGAGGCACTTTTGATGACTTGGGATCTAATAGGGTCACAGAATGATGGGGGTTGCTTATGCACAAGGGATTATCTCTGTCTTAAAGGAGAGGAGAGGATTACAACAGAAGGATGAGAGCAATATTTTTCAGTTGGAGGATCATCTAACTCAAGACATACATTTTCAACTGATGGCTCATGTAACTAAGGGTTGGAGGACAAAGGTTCAAAGGGGTTGTTTGAAACTTTAACCACTGCCACATTACTAAATGAAGGGACCAACTTTTGTAAATCTAAAAACATATTTCTTTGGAGATTTCCAATCACCTGAGGGGTGATTCTCTCCCAAAGAATCAGGTATTCTGTTTCAAAATTTTGAAAAATGGATATATTCATGGAAAATATTACACTTGTATGGGATATGCTCGTATTCCAACATCTGAACATGGGACTGGTATCTGTTTCTCAAGGTTATTTTCTTTGGAATTATTTTTTCTAAATCAATTTCCACACATATTCTCGCACATGAAAATTGCTTTCCCTTTGGTTTAGAGTTGTCCATAAACTTTCCATGGGATTTTCCTATTAATATGAAGCTTTTGGCCTCCTAGTAAGGAAGAGGAAGGTAAGGGAGGTGGATCGAGACAGGAAAATTTGATGGGATGTCTGCCTCCAGGTCAAATTCAAAGGTCCATTTGTTTATGTAGAGGCCTCTCGTGTGCATAAAGTATGGCCCATTTCTAAATATAAAATCCTTATATTCCTTACAACTGAATAAAAAATGAAAAACCCTCTACCACTTGCAAAAAAATTAATAGGGCTTGAGATAAGCCTTGCCTAAGATTTCTCATTCTAATCTTCAATAGTATTGGGAGAGGGCCACATACATATGAACTCCCCTACCAAACCTTTTTTTGCATGTAACACCCTCCTCCCACATATACCCAAGTAACTAACCAATTGGAATAAAAATGTGATGAAGAGTTACTATGATATGATTCAACTCCCTATGTTTCAATTAAGGTAGTGGAATCGACTGAACACAACAACACAAACCTTCTGCACCTGATACAGGACACGCACGAGCCATCCCAACTTTCTAGAAGGCTATCCCCTGAATCAGATTGATCTTTTAGTGGATCAATCCCCCAGTCACTCCCTTGACATGGGCAATATTGCGTATGGAAACCTCAAATCGCTCGCACAACATGGGTATGTGTTCGATTGGGGAATTTTCCCAGCAGTTATAAGCTTGCAACCCCGATTTTTGTGGCACTTTTTCAGGCCCAAGGCTCAGGTCACTGCCCGAAACTCCATAACACTTCCAGAACTAAGAGATAACAGAAAAATAAGGACATAAATGAAATTAATTGATCAAGGAATTGACGTAACCCCTACTAGCCATGATAGAAATTTCGTCAAAAATGTCTCAAATATGTAATCTACATGTTTAAACAACATATCTCATGATAGGGCTCTCATACTTATCTGAGAATCATTAAGAAGCATTGTTGTCTCATCAGGTTAACTTCATTATCTTCTATTAGATCATAGATTCATTATTCATTCATTTACAATTCAAAACATGATGAGAACCATACATCATCACTATCATAAAACACACTCATAACCAACATATAAACAACAGAAATGACAAGCATAGAACAACCATATAAGCCACATAATAACAAGCATATTTACCCATCAATACAAGAGGAAAATAAATCTTATTTCCAATAAGAAAAAATGAAACCAATTCCCCAGTACTTCCACGTACCACCCCGACCATAGGACATGGTTGAGCCAAATCTCTCTTTAGTCAGTCACCCTTGTGCCATAATCCAAGCATGAATGTGGGATCTCATAAAACACATCAATAAAAAAACAAACCAGGGCTTCCAGAGGCCAAACCACCTCAACCCTCAACTAGTGATTCCACCTCTGAGTCGGACATCACTAACCATCACCAGATTGGTCTCTACCCAAGTTTTCTAGGGCTCCAGAGCGTTTGTTCCAACCAGGGCTTCTAGGACTAGTAATTCAACCCATAATTATAATTGAGCTTCCATAGAATTTGTCCAATTATGGCTTCCAAGACTAGTAACTTAACCCACCAAGGGTTTCCAAAGATTTTTTCCAACCAAGGCTTCTAGGACAAGTAACTCGACCCAAGTTGTTATAGGGCTTCCAAGACTAGTAACTAATAAGGTGATAAAATTTTAGCTCAAAAATAAAAGTGCCAAGAAATTTTTGAAACCAGCATCAAGTCAAATTGTTCATCGTTTTGAATCCACAACGTTATTTCAGCTCAATCTGACACCCGAAGCTCAAGTTATCACAATCTGAAGTTTAGGACAAATAGACACAATTTTGTGCAAGGCTGCCTAGTCAGCAATCTGTACTGCTAACGTCGCATGCTGACTGGGCCTGCTAATTTGGAAAAATGACTGGACTACACGAGCCAATGACAGCTTGCACTTGACAGGAATTCATTGGCGCTGACTGGGCAAATTTTGGTTGGTTGTTGACAGGCCAATGAGAGGTCGCCATGTGGCGCCTCCCAATTTGCTAAAAAAAAATTAAGGTTCAAGTGAGGTTGACAGAAGTCGAACAGATGACCTTCCTCCAACTAAAATTTACTCATACCAACACACCATTATATTATTTCTTAATATGTATTGATGAAACTTTGTATTTAACTTTGAAATGGTGTTATTTGGGAAATATTAATTAATTAATTCGGCCATATTATATATGGTTTGACAATCGGATTTTTAGGCCGCATCGGGAAATTTAATGAGCCCACAAATTGCACTGAAATTTCACCAATTTTTTGCTTCGTTAGTGGAAAATGGGGCGAAATTGTGGGGCGCTTAGCCGGACTTCGAGAATTTGTGGGTCAACTAGCAGCAAAACTTGGGAAGCTCATAACTTTCTCAGTTTTTATCCTTTTTGGGAGCAGAAAGAGGTTGCATAGAGGTTTTTGGATGATAGGAATCCAATGGTGGCCTCTATTTTCTGAATTGAGAACATATAGAGAGTATTTTTTTCAGATTGAAGACTAAGGGTGTATGGATCAATCAGACTTTTGAGCATAACTTTTTAAGCTTTTATCCAAATTGAGCTCAGAAAGAGGCCGTATAGAGGTTTTTGGACGCTATGAATCCAATGGTGACTTATTTTTCTATTTTTATCATATATAGATGGCTTTTTTAAAGGTTAAAGGCTAAGGGGTGTGTGGATCAAGCAGGGTTTAATAGCAATCCCCGAGGGTGTTGAGCATGAAGAAGACCTTGTAGGGGTTTTCTCATCTTCATAATTTATTTACAACAGCTGTAACCAGCATAGTTCAGCTCAGGTTTAACTTCTTTCATCATAAAGTTTTCATTATGTGCTTCAATGTGGAATTGAAGGGTCCACATGATGTTTTTAACTCATTTTAGTTGAAGTATGTCATATGTGTGGGAGATGTTTTCAGTTGTTGATGTCGTGAGAGTTCTCTGTAGGAGAAAATTACCTTGCAGGGGTGATAGCCACATTTTTATTTGTAGCAACCTTGTATGTACTTCATTGATACTAAATTTATATGAGTGGTCTAGTTATGTTGGCAAGCCCAGAGATGTAGGCCAGGAGGGGTGAACTCCATCAACAAAACTTTTGTCTTGCTCTTCTTTCTGCCTTCATGGATTATGTGTGTTATGTTCTTTATGTTCAATTGCCTATGAATACTAATGCATGTTGAAGAGAAACTAAAAAAACATTTTGTTTTTCAAGACCCATTTTCATGCTTGCCCTGAGTTTTGTTTTATGTGTTTCTTAGGAAGAGGAAAGAAAACACCTCTACCAATTTCATAGCAGGTGGTATCAGAGCTACAGTTGACCAAGTTACAAAATGGGCAGCAAAAATAGTCTCCAAGAGCTTGAGGAGAGAAATTTCACTCTTCGAATGGAGAACATAGAGTTGAGAAGGATGTTTTAAATGGTTGAAGAGGAGAAGAGGCGCATGCACTTTTTATTGCAACAAGTACTTGATGAGAAAGTTGCAGAGAGTTTAACTCCTGCACCAACAAGAGAAACCTCCAAGATGAAGTCGGTATGTGGTCACGATTCAAATAGTGGATTTGGACCATATGTGGAGGATGATGCATGTCAATTTTGCAAGCATATTCAAGAAGCAGACCATATTCCAGTGGATAAAAGTGGGTGGTTAGAGTCATCTACAAGTTTTCCATCATCATCATCATCAGAGGCTGAGAAAATGAATGGAAAATATAAGGAGGTAATTAGCATTTCTAGTACCATTCCTTCCATATATGTGGACAACAATACTTTTGCAGCATTCAAGAAACATATCAAAGGCATAGGTATGAAGCTGCTCTCCAAGATGGGATATGAAGGTGAAGGTCTCAGCATAAATGGCCAAGGCATTACCAATCCAATTTTAATAGATGAAAGACCAAAATATATGGGATTGGGATATGGTCACAAAGAGTATGCAGAGTGCTCTAAATGGCCTAAGGCGCATCAAGCATTTGAGAAAGAGATGTCACCACCTTGTGACAACCATCAAAGCTGCAACTCTAAAGACATGTATAACTCTCAAGAGTGTTTTTCAAGGCATGGTGATTTTGAATACTTTTGGAATCAGTACCCTTGTACATTTTGTGATTCTTTTGACCATTGTATGGATGTGTGTGAGAAACGTATGATAATAGCTAAACAAATGAACCAAATTTTGGCATCAAACATAATGAATTTCTTTCGCATGAGAGAACTTCTATGTTTGCAAACAAGAAGAATTTTTTATGTGCTCATTGCAAAGTGCATGGACATGACACTGAACAATGTTGGAAGTTGCATCCAAAGCTTCGTTTAAAGAAAGGTAAAGATATTATGCAACATGATGCAAGGGAAATAAAAGGTAACCAAGAGGACTCAGAGCAATCATGAACAACCTTCAAGACAAGATAGTGCAAGGAGAGAACCCACAAGCCTAGGAGAGGCACAATTGGGTAAGGCTGATTGTAAAGTTGTTTTGTAACTTGTGTAAATACTTGTTGTCATTACCTGTTTAGATACTTTTTTAAATTGAACATTTATTGTCACTGTGTTCAACAAGTAGATGTTTTTCATTGATGTATGTATTTTCTTGTTATAGTCCACATGTTCAAGGACTTTGTGAATGTACAAAATTGTCGTTCAAGTTGTCTACAATTTTGCCATATGTTCACCAATACAAGTATTTGATTTGAAACTTGTGTGAATAGAGTCTTGTGGTTAAGATGAATATGTTTTGTAGACAAGGCCAAGCATATCATGAAACATTTTGTAGCAATGTACTACTCATGTATAAATTCAGCTTGAACATGTTAAAGAGAGTTTATGTTGTTTATGATTTCCAAGATGGATTCAATTTTGTCTTCAAAAATTTAACTTCAGGGATGAAGATTTTTCGAGTCGTGCAAATATGAGGGTAAAGAGCATTTTTAGATTCCACTCATCAATATTTTTATTCCTGCAATAGCGATAAGAATGTTGGCTCGATTCTTGATAGGACAATAGGTCTTCATGAGTATGATAAGTGAAGTGCCTTGATTAGGGATTGATGGGTAACAATTGAAAATTTTGCAAATTGGATTGATTTTTTGGGCATTTTTTAGTTCGAGCCTCTTTATATTGACTAGGGAAGTAAACTTTTGGAGTCCAAAAGTTCCTAGTGAGGAGGTGTAATCAGGTGATTAAATTTTAGCTCAAAATAAATGTTCTCAGAAAGTTTTGAAACTAGCGCAAGTTGAATTGTTCTTCGTTCTGTATCCAATGACGTTCATTTCACCTCAATCCGACATCTAGAACTCAAGTTATCGCGATCTGAAGTTCTGGGCAAACACGCAAAATTTTGTGTAGGGCTGCCCAGTGAGAATTCCGTACTGCTGATGTGGCATGCTAATTTGGAAAAATTACTAGACTGCACAATTCAATAGCATCTTGACACTTGGAAGGAATTTATTGGTGTTGACTAGGAAAATTTTGGTTGGTTTTTCATAGGTCAATGAGAGGCAGCCATGTGGCCCAACTGGAGGCCTCCATGTGGTGCCTCCCAATTTGCTAAAAAAAAATTAAGGTTCAAGAGAGGTCATCAGAAGTCAAACCCGTCACCTCCCTCCAACTAAAATCTACTCATACCAACACACCATGATATTATTTCTTAATATGTATTGTTCAAACTTTATATTTAACTTTGAAATGGAATTGTTTGGGAAATATTAATTAATTTATTCGGCCATATTATATATGGTTTGAAATTCAGATTTTTAGGCGACATCGGGATATTTAATGAGCCCACAAATTGTGCCGAAATTTCACCAATTTGTTGCTTCATTAGCGGAAAATGGGACGAAATTGTAGGGCAGTTAGCAGGACCTAGCGAATTTGTGGGTCAACTAGCAGCAAATCTTGGGAAGCTCATAAATTTCTCATTTTTTATCCTTTTTGGGAGCAGAAAGAGGTTGCATTGAGGTTTATGGATGCTATTAATCCAATGGTGACCTATATTTTCTGAATTGAGCATATATACAGAGCCTTTTTTTAGATTGAATACCAAGGGTGTATGGATCATTCAGGCTTTTGAGTATTACTTTTTGAGCTTTTATCCAAATTGAGCTCGGAAAGAGGCTACATAGAGGTTTTTGGATATTATGTATCCAAAGGTGACTTATTTTTTCTTTTTTTAGCCCATCTAAATGGTTTTTTTGCAAGTTGTAGGCTAATCGGTGTATGGATCAAATAGGGTTTGGTACCAATTCCTGAGGGTGTTGAGCATGAAGAAGACCTTGTACGGGTTTCATCACATTCATAATTTATTTGCAGCAGTTGTAACCAGCAGAGTTCAGCTCAGATTTAACTTCTTTCATCATGAAGTTTTTATTATGTTCTTCAATGTGGAATTGAAGGCTGCACATGATGTTTTTAACTCATTTCAGTTGAAGTATGTCATCTTTGTAGGAGATGTTGTGAGTTCTTGTTGTTGTGAGAGTTCTCTATAGGATAACATTACCTTGTAAGAGTGATAACCACATTTTTATTTGTAGAAAAATTGTATGTACTTCATTGATACTAAATTTATATGAGTAGTATAGTCATGTTGACAGACCCAGAGATGTAGCCCAGGAGGGGTGAACTCCATCGACAAACCTTTTGTCTTGCTCTTGTTTATGCCTACATGGATTATGTGTGTTATGTTCTTTATATTCAATTGCATATGAAGACTAATTCATGTTGAAGAGAGACTGAACAAACATGTTGTTTTTGAAGACCCATTTTCATGCTTGCAAAGCGTCAACACGATCCTAAGTTTTATTTTATGTGTTTCTGAGGAAGAGGAAAGAGGACACCTCCTCCAATTTCAGATCAGGTGGTATCAGAGCTACAATTGAACAAGTTTCAAATTGGGCAGCAAAAAGAGTCTCCAAGAGCTTGAGGAGCGAAATTTGTCTCTTCAAATGGAGAACATAGAGTTGAGAAGGATGTTGGAAATGGCTGAAGAGGAGAAGAGGCACGTGCACTTTGTATTGCAACAAGTGCTTGATGAGCAACTTGCAGAAAGTTCAATTCCTGCACCAATAAGAGAAACCTCCAAGATGAATTCGGTATGTGGTCACGGTTCAAATAATGGATTTGGACCATATGTAGAGGATGATGCATGTCAACTTTGCAAGCATCTTCAAGAAGTACACCATATGCTAGTGGATAAAAGTGGGTGGCTAGAGTCATCTACAAGTTGGTCATCATCATAATCATCATTAGAGGCTTAGAAGATGAATGGAAAATCAAAGGAGGTAATTAGCATTTCCAGTACCACTCCTTCCATATATGTGCATAACAACACTTTTTTAGCATTCGAGCAACATACCAAAGGCATAGGCATGAATTTTCTCTCTAATATGGGATATGAAGGTGGAGGTCTCGGCATAAATGGCCAAGGTATTACCAATCCAATTATAGTAGAGGAAAGACCAAAATATATGGTATTGGGATATGGTCGCAAAGAGTATGGAGAGTGATCTAAATGGCCTAAGGTGCATCAAGCATCTGAGAAAGAGATGTTACCACCTTGTGACAACCATCGAAGTTGCAACTCTAAAGACATGTATAACTCTTAAGTGTGTTTTTCAAGGCATGGTGATTTTGAATACTTATGGAATCGCAGACCAGACATTTTGTGATTCTTTTACCATTACGTATTGTGGAGCAACGATGATAATGGTTAAACGAATTAACCAAATTTGGGCATCAAACATATCGACTTTCTTTACATGATAACTTCTATGTCCGCAAACAAATGAAGTTTTTTTGTGCTCATTTCAAAGTGCATGGACATGAAACTGAACGATGTTGGAAGTTACATCCGAAGCTTTGTTTAAATAAAGGTAAATATATTATGAAACATGATGCAAGGGAAACAAAAGGTGGCCAAGAGGACTTGCAGCAACCTTAGCAACCTTCAAGACAAGATGGTGCAAGAAGAGAACCCACAAGCCTGGGAGTGGCACGATTGGGTAGACTTATTGTAAATTTTTTTTGTAAATTGTGTAAATTCTTGTTGTCATTACCTGTTTATGTACTTTTTTAAAGTGAAAATTTATTGTCACTATGTTCAACAAGTAGATGTTTTTCATTGATGTACGTATTGGCTTGTTATAGTCCACATGTTCAAGGACTTTTGTGAATGTACAAAATTGTCGTTCAAGTTGTCTACAAGTTTGTCAAATGTTCACCAATACAAGTTTTTGATTTGAAACTTGTGTGAAAAGAGTCTCGTGGTTAAGATTACTATGTTTTGTAGACAAGGCCAAGCATATCATGAAACATTTTGCAGCAATCTACTTCTCATATACAAATTCTGCCTGAAGACGTTAAAGAAAATTTATGTTGTTTATGATTTCCAAGATGGATTCAAGTTTGTCTTAAAAATTTTAACTTCAAGGATGAATTACTTTCGAGTTGTACAAATATGAGGGTAAAGAGAATGTTTAGATACCACTCATCAGTATTTTTATTCCTGCAACAGCGAAAAGAATGTTGGCTCGATTCTTGACAAGACAATAGGTCTTCATGAGTATGATAAATGAAGTGGCTTGATTGGTGATGGGCACCAATTGAAAATTTTACAAATTGGATTGAGTTTTTGGGTATTTTTGAGATCCAACCTATTTATATTGACTAGGGAAGTAAACTTTTGGTGTGCCAAAGTTCCTAGTGGGGAGGTGTGATCAGGTGATCAAATTTTAGCTCAAAAATAAAAGTACCCAGAAAGTTTTGAAACTAGACTCAAGTCGAATTTTCCATCATTCTGAATCCAATGATATTTGTTTCACCTCAATCTGACACTCGGAGCTCAAGTTATCACAATCTGAAGTTTTGGGTAAACATGCAAAATTTTGTGTAGGGCTACCCAGTCAGCAGTCCGTACTACTGACGTGGCATGTTGAGTGGGCTTGTTGATTTGGAGAAATGACTGGACTGCACAAGAAAATCATAGCTTGCCACTAGTTAGGAATTCATTGGTGCTGACGGGGCGAATTTTGGTTGGTTGTTTATAGGCCAATGAGAGGTCGCCACGTGGCCCAACCAGAGGCCGCCACGTGGTGCCTCCCAATTTGCTAAAATTTTGTTAATGTTCAAGTGAGGTTAGGAGGGGTTGCACTCATGATCTCCCTCCAACTAAAATCCACTCATACCCACACACCACTATATTATTTCTTAATATGTATTGTTCAAACTTTGTATTTAACTTTGAAATGGCGTTGTTTCAGAAATATTAATTACTTAATATGGCCATATTATATATGGTTTGAAATTCAGATTTTTAGGCCACATTGGGAAATTTAATGAGCCTACACCCAAAATTTCTCTAGTTTTTTTCTCCGTTAGTGGAAAATGGGGTGAAATTATAGGGCGGTTATCCAGATTTGGAGAATTTGTGGGTCAACTAGCAGCAAAACTTGGGAAGCTCATAACTTTATCAGTTTTTATCCTTTTTGGAGAAAAAAGAGGCTGCATAGAGGTTTTTGGATGCTAGAAATCAAATGGTGACCTATGTTTTCCGAATTGATTATACATACAAAGTATTTTTTCAAATTAAAGACCGAGGGTGTATGGATCAATCAGGGTTTTTGAGCATAAATTTTTGAGCTTTTATCCAAATTGAGCTCAGAAAGAGGTTGCATAGAGGTTTTTGGATGCTATGAATCGAATGGTTACTTATTTTTCTGTTTTGAGCAAATCTAGATGGATTTTTTTTAGGCTGGACGCTAAGGATGTATCGATCAAGGAGGGTTTGGTAGCAATTCCTAAGGGTTTTGAGCATGAAGAAGACCTTGTAGGGGTTTCCTCATCTTCATAATTTATTTGCAGCAACTGTAACCAGCAGAGTTCAGCTCAAGTTTAACTTATTTCATCATGAATTTTTCATTATGTGCTTCAATGTAGAATTGAATGGTGCACATGATGTTTTTAACTCATTTCAGTTGAAGTATGTCATCTTTGTAAGAGATTTTTTGAGTTTTTATTGTGGTGAAAGTTCTCTGTAGGAGAACAATACCTTGTAGGGGTGATAGCCACATTTTTATTTGCAACAAACTTTTATGGACTTCATTGATACTTAATTTATATGAGTGGTTTAGTCATGTTTACAGGGCCAGAGATGTAGCCCAGGAGGGGTGAACTCCATCAACAAAAATTTTTTCTTGCTCTTCTTTATGTCGACATGGATTATGTGTGTTATGTTCTTTATGTTCAGTTTCATATGAAGACTAATTCATATTGAAGAGACATTAAACAAACATGTTATTTTTGAAGACTGATTTTCATGCTTGCAAAGCTTTGACACGGTCCTGCGTTTTGTTTTATGTGCTTCCAAGGAAGAGGAAAGAGAACACCTCCTCCAGTTTCAGAACATGTGGTATCAGAGCTACAGTCGACCAAGCTGCAAAATGGGCAGTAAAAAGAGTCTCCAAGGGCTTGAGGAGTGAAATTTGGCTCTTCGAATGGAGAACATAGAGTTGAGAAGGATGTTGTAAATGGTTGAAGAGGAGAAGAGACACATGCACTTTATATTACATCAAGTACTTGATGAGCAAGTTGCAGAAATTTCAACTCCTACACCAACAAGAGTAACCTCCAAGATGAAGCCAGTATGTGGTCCTGCTTAAAATATTGGATTTGGACCATATGCGGAAGACGATGCATGTAAATGTTGCAAACATATTCAAGAAACACACCATATGCCAGTGGATAGAAGTGGGTGGCTAGAGTCATCTTCAAGTTGGCCGTCATCACCATCAGAGGCTGAGAAGATGAATGGAAAATCTAAGGAGGTAATTAGCATTTCTTGTACCACTCCTTCCATATATGTATATAACAACACTTTTTCAGAATTCGAGCAACATACCAAAGGCATAGGTATGAAGTTTCTCTCCAAGATGGGCTATGAAGGTGGAGGCCTCGACATAAATGACCAAGGCATTACCAAACCACTTTTAGTAGAGGAAAGACCAAAATATATGGGATTGAGATATGGTCACAAAGAGTATGGAGTGCTCTAAATAGCCCAAGGTGCATCAAGCATCTAAGAAAGATATGTCACCCCCTTGTGACAATCGTCGAAGTTGCAACTCTAAAGACAAGTACAACTCTCAATAGTGTTTTTCAAGGCATGTGATTTTGAATACTTATGGAATTAGTACCCTTGTACATTTTGTGATTCTTTTGACCATTGTGTGGTTGTGTGTGAGCAACGTTTGATAACGGTTAAATGAATGAACCAAATTTTGGGCATCAAACATAATGATTGTCTTTCGCACCAACACTCATACCAACACACCACTATATTATTTCTTAATATGTATTGTTCAAACTTTGTATTTAACTTTGAAATGGCATTGTTTGGGAAATACTAATTAATTAATTCGATCATATTATATATGGTTTGAAATTTGGATTTTTAGGCCACAGTGGGAAATTTAATGAGCCAACAAATTGTATCGAAATTTCTCCATTTTGTTGCTCCGTTAGCGGAAAATGGGGCGAAATTGTAGGACAGTTAGTTGGACTTGGTGAATTTTGGGTCAACTAGCAGCAAAACTTGGGAAGCTCATAACTTTCTCAGTTTTTATAATTTTTGGGAGCAGAAAGAGGCTGCATAGAGGTTTTTGGATGCTATAAATCCAATGGTGACCTCTGTTTTCTGAATTGAGTATACATACAAAGTATTTTTGTAGAATAAATACTAAGGGTGTATGGATCAATCAACCTTTTGAGCATAACCTTTTGAGATTTTATCCAAATTGAGCTCATAAAGAGGCTGTATAGAGGTTTTTGGATGTTATGAATCCAATGTTGACTCATGTTTTCTATCTTGAGAACATCTAAATGGATTTTTTGCAAGTTTGAGGCTAAGGGGTGTATGGATCAAGCAGGGTTTGTTAGCAATTCCTGAGGGTGTTGAGTATGAAGAAGACCTTGCAGGGGTTTCCTCATATTTATAATTAATTTGCAGCAGTTGTAACCAGCAGAGTTCAACTCAGGTTTAACTTCATTCATCATGAATTTTTCATTATGTGCTTCAATGTAGAATTGAATGGTGCACATGATGTTTTTAACTCATTTCAGTTGAAGTATGTCATATTTGTAGGAAATGTTTTGAGTTATTGTTGTTGTGAGAGTTCTGTGTAGGAGAACATTACCTTCTAGGGGTGATAGTCACATTTTTATTTGCAGCAAACTTTTATGTACTTCATGGATACTAAATTTATATGAGTGGTCTAGTCATGTTAACATGCTCAGAGATGTAGCCCATGAGGGGTGAACTCCATCAACAAACATTTTTTCTTTCTCTTCTTTATGCCTACATGGATTATGTGTGTTATGTTCTTTATGTCCAGTTTCATATAAGGCTAATTCATGTTGAAGATACACTAAACAATCATATTATTTTTGAAGACCCATTGTGATGCTTGCAAAGTGTCGACACGGTCCTAAGTTTTGTTTTATGTGTTTCCGGGGAATAGGAAAGAGAAAACCTCCTCGAATTTCATATCATGTGGTATCATAGCTACAGTTGACCAAGTTGCAAAATGGGCAGAAAAAAGAGTCTCCTAGAGCTGGAGGAGCGAAATTTGGCTCTTCGAATGGAGAAAATAGAGTTGAGAAGGATGTTGGAAATGGTTGAAGAGGAGAAAAGGCACATGCACTTTGTATTCCAGCAAGTGCTTGATGAGCAAGTTGCAAAAAGTTCAACTCCTGCACCAACAAGATAAACCTCCAAGATGAAGCCGGTATGTGGTCATGCTTCAAATAGTGGATTTGAACCATATGTGGAGGATGATGCATGTCAATTTTTCAAGCATATTCAAGAAGCACACCATATGACAGTGGATAAATGTGGGTGGCTAGAGTCATATACAAGTTTTCCATCATCATCATCATTAGAGGCTAAGAAGATGAATGGAAAATATAAGGAGGTAATTAGCATTTCCTGTACCACTCCTTCCATATATGTATATAACAACACGTTTGCATCATTCGAGCAACATACCAAAGGCATATGTATGAAGTTGCTCTCCAAGATGGGCTATGAAGGTGGGGGCCTCGGCATAAATGACCAAGGCATTACCAATCCAATTTTAGTAGAGGAAAGACCAAAATATATGGGATTCGGATATGGTCGCAAAGAGTATGGAGAGTGTTATAAATGGACCTAAGGCGCATCAAGCATCTGAGAAAGAGATGTCACCACCTTGTGACAACCATCGAAGTTGCAACTCTAAAGACTGGTATAACTCTCAAGAGTGTTTTTCAAGGCATGGTGATTTTGAATACTTATGGAATCAATACCCTTGTACATTTTGTGATTCTTTTGACGATTGCATGGTTGTGTGTGAGCAACATTTGATACGGTTAAATGAATGAACCAAATTTTCGGCATCAAACATAATGATTGTCTTTCGAATGAAAGAACTTCTATGTCTGCAAACAAGAAGAAGTTTTTATGTGCTCATTGCAAAGTGCATTGACATGACACTGAACAATGTTGGAAGTTACATCTAAAGCTTCGTTTAAAAAAAGGTAAAGAGATTATGCAGCATAATGAGGGAAACAAAAGGTGGCTAACAGGACTCGCATCAATCCTTAGCAACCTTCAAGACAAGATGGTGCAAGAATATAACCCACAAGGTTAGGAGAGGCATTATTGGGTAGACTTACTGTAAACTTGTTTTATAAATTGTGTAAATACTTGTTGTCACCTCGGGAGAGACGTTACCTCTCTTCAACCATGTTACGTTGCGTAGTACTCAGTCTCTCTCGTTGTCGATGTCATTGCAGATCGTTGTCTCTCTCCTGAGGGCTTTCGGATCCAGTTGCAGACATGGTGGTAGCTCTTCCTAGCAGTGGCGTCACCAACTCGAAGTTCGATAAGATCTCAGGAGATGATATCGTTAACCCTTTGAATATAATTATTAATAACTTCTCACCTAACCACCTTTATAATAGCTGTGTAATCCATAACATTAGGGAGAAAGTCTTAAATTCTATTTTGATTTTAAATGACAATAATAATTTCATTGTAAACAATAATTCAAATTGTAATTTAATAAGAGAGAATAATTTAATAATAGAGAATAAGGATACTATTATTTATGATGGGGATTATAACATTTATAGATCTAACATCGAAAATAATTCTCCTATCATTAATAACCAAACTAGCATTAATAATAATAATACTATAGGGAATTGTAATAATAACCAATTTAGCATTAATAACAATAATAATATTATAGATAATAATAATAATAATAGCCATATTAACATTAATAATAATAATTCTGTAGATATCAATAATAATCTCTCTTCTTTGAAAAATGTCATTAACTTGTCCTCTTTGAGCTTTGATTCTTATGTTTTTCGTCTTCTCAATAAAGGCCTAATTTTTTCCATGGCCCCTAGGAAGATCCCCGTTGGTGACATTATCTGCAATATAGAGTATGGAATCAAATATCTCCTGGATAATATTAAGGAAACTATTAGGCAAGACTGCTCCATTATTCTTAGGAAGGCCAAGCCTCCGAGAAGTAATTTGAGCAAGCCTGAGTTTCTTGCCCTTAAATCCCTTAGAAGCAACCCTAACATTGTCATATTTAAGGCTGATAACGATGGTGCAATTGTCATTATGGATAAGTCAGACTATGTCAGCAAGATGGTTGAACATTTTTCCCTTAGTGGTAACTATGTTATTCTTAAGAAGAATCCCCTTAAATTTATCTCTAAGGAGATTTCCCTTGCCATCAAGTTTGATCACTCTCTTAATCCCCTCTCAAGGAATCTTATTGAGAGTAATCCCCTCCCCCCTAGGATTTATGGCCTTCCAAAGATAAATAAACCTGGGGTCCCTTTAAGACCTATTGTTAACATAATAGGTGGTCCTTCTTATCATCTGGCTAAATTCTTAGCCCGTAAGCTTAAACCCTTGGTGGGGCTTACTGATTCTTTTATGAAGTACTCTGCTTCTTTTATCAGTGAATGGAAAGACATCAGGATAGATCCTGGGGATTTATTAATTAGTTTTGATGTTGTCTCCTTATTTACCAAAATCCACATCCCAGAAGCTATTGAGGTCATTAAGCGAGTCACGGACGAGGACACTTCTAAGATGGTTGGCATGTGCCTCACCTCGACTTTTTTCAGTTTCCAAGGTGATTTCTATGCGAAAACCTGCGTAGTGGCCATGGGTTCCTCTCTTTCCCCTATTATAGCTAACTTATTTATGGAATATTTTGAAATGAAGGATTTGGCCTCAGCTCAATTTCGCCCAAAGAAGTGGAATAGGTTCATGGATGATACCTGTGTCATTTGGCCCCATGGTCGAGAGAAGTTAGATTTGTTTCTTGATCACCTGAATTCCCAGTCTAATTAGATCAAATTCACGATGGAAGTAGAGGTGGATGGTTGCCTTCCATTCTTAGATATTCTTCTCTCTAGAAGGGATGATGGTTCTATCTCTCACCAAGTTTTTCGCAAGACTCACACTGTGCAGTATCTTCATGCTGATTCTCATCATTTTCTGCTCGAAAATTTGGTGTTCTCTGCACTCTAGCTATTAGGGCTCTTAGAATATCTGATGATAGCCATTTGGAGTCAGATAAATCCCATATTTTGGATGTGTTTGAGATTAATGGGTATAGCAGATATCAAGGTCTGAAGGCCTTTCATAAATTCGTTAAAGGCTCAAGACACAAATCTTCTAGGTTGGACCCTATCTCCAAGGTGAATCTCTTGTTTATCCAAGGGACCTCTGATAGAATTTCCCATGTCCTTAGGAGAAATAATGTCGCCTCTTCTTTTAGACCTATCTATACTATAATGAAATCTCTTGGATCGATTAAGGACCCTATATATCCAAAGGACATGAAAGGCGTTTATTTAGTACCTTGCTCCTACGGTACTCCCTATATTGGATAAACTAGTCGATCCATTAGACAGAGAATCCATGAGCATGCTGCAGACATTATGCATTTTCGATCTCACTCTTCTGCTCTTGCGGAGCATGCTGGGAAATCGTGTCACCATGTTTGCATTGAAGATTCCAAAGTCATTTCCAGGGTGGATCACTTCCATCATAGAAAGCTGAGGGGGGCTATTGAAATTGAGATACATCCTAAAAATCTCAACGAAGATGATGGGTGGAAATTAAGAGCTGGATTTTGGCCCTCTCTAAGTGATATAGCCCCCAGGTGTTGTTTTATTTTGTCTCTAATTTTATCCTCGTCCTTCTTTTTTTTTTTCCTCTTACGGTTTGTATCCTTTTTTCTCTGGCTTATGTTTTTATGCAATTTCAAGAAGGATCACCACCCTCTCCCATTAATGGTCTTAACATTAAATAGGTCTTACATCCAATATTCTTTTAGTTACAAGTAAAATCATGAAATGAACCATGACTAGAACCAGTCACATAACCATGCTTATAACCAACATATAACCATAGAAATAACCATAAGTTAACAACCATTAAAGCCACATAAATACAAGTACAAAGCAAGAGAACTTAACTTTCATTAAACATAGGCAAGAGGAAACCAGGTTCGAGAATTCCATGTAACATCTTACCATTGACATGGTTGAACCAAATATTTCTTTAAGCCAGTCACCCCTGTGCCATATTCCAAAAATGAATGTGGGATCTCATGGATAAACCAATCCAATAACAATGAAGGGAATACATAGGTTAAACCACCTCCACCCTCACCATATTGTGATCTCACCTAAACTGACACCGAGATCACAAAATTGAACCGAGCTTGGAATGCCTCAAGATCTCATCACTATATTTGAGGAATTTTCTATCTCCTTGTCTCTATTCTTTACCGCAATCCACACCGTATCACTAGGCCCTTACCGAGACACCATCCTCAAGATTTACCGTGTATCCCACCAAAACCGACCAAGGGATTCCAAGGCCTTTGGGATTGTTCCTGAGACCACCTCCACCCTGGATTCTGAAACCATCCAACAATTTCAAAGCTCAAATATGAGAACAATCCCATCACACCATGGATGTCCAGAAAAATTCAAGGCTATAAACCATTGTCAAAACTCGGCAAAACCATACCACTGGCAGCAAAAGAACCAAATACCAACATGCACATACCATGCATGTCAAAACCAACTAGGAAATCTTGCATGCAACATGTTAGCTGCAATTATTCCTACTGAATTTTCTTGATCATGTTCTTCCGTGCTTGATCTTTTCTTTCCTTCTCCTTCCTTTGTTTGATTTTCCTTCCTTTGCTTGCTTTTCCTTCCTTTGCTTGCTTGATCTCTTTATCCTCTTGGTGCTCTTCTCCTCTCTGAGTATTCTAAAAAATAAACTAACAAAAGGCTACCAACTAATGTTATGATTTATTTTTATCATTCATGCCTCTAATTTCTTCAATTTTCCTTTATTTTCCTTCAATTTCCTCTTCACATGCAACCTATGAACTTTCACCTTCCTTTTCTCCTAATTTCCTTTATTTTCATAAATAAGTGTGTCAAAATACCTTCTTGCCTTTTTAATGCGTTAGCAATTTCATTTTCCAATTTCCCCTTATCCATAAACACATCCAGTGATGCCCACTAGGATATATTTTCCCAACATTCAGCTTGGAATAAGTGTCCCTTAACTGTGGTCTTATTTTTCCCTTTATTAACTTTTATTACATGAACTTTTAGCCCAGGTTTGTTACATTTTTCCCAAGATTCAGCTTGGAATATGTGTCCCATGACCTTGGTTATTTATTTTCCTTTATTAACTTTTATTACACGGAATTTTCACCGGGGTTGTTACATATTCCTCCCCCTTGGGGGAACATCGTCCTCGTTGTTCAATGACACATACAACCAACAAGACTGTCAAACGCAGAACATATTTCCCATGGAGATCTATAACTTAGCTCATTGCATTATTTACAATAATCAACCTTCTAAGAAGCAAACCAGCATGACAACATGACAAATATAACATCATTATGACATGAAACCCATACCGCTTATTGGAGCTTTATAACATATCTCATGTAGATATTTACATCCAGATACATATGTACATATATCAAAACAAAATACCAAGCATATACCAAAACACATGCCAAAACTTTCACTCAACCAACGAATAAGGAAGGATACATATCTCGCATATGATCCACCATCTCCCATTGATCAGTTCTGATGCATGAGAGTATTTCTCTGCAAAATGCAATGAGGTTCCGGTTGGAATTCTCCTTATGGCTCCACCTGCAATACAAACCAGTCAATCACATGATTAACATCTTTAACATACTTCTTAAGCAATGACACATGGAAAACATCATGGACTTTCATTTTCGGAGGCAGTGCAAGTCTATAGGCTACTAGCACAATCCTCTCAAGAATCTTGAAAAGTCCACAAAGCTAAGGTGCCAACTTGGCACATGATCCAATCCTTAAGGAGCTCTTTTTGGGATTTATGTGCAAGTAAACATGTTCCCCAACCTGAAACTCCTTAAACAACCTACTCTAATCTGCATAACTCATTTTCCTATCCTATGTTGCTTTCGTATTCTTCTTGATTACCTATGTTTCATGTTCCATTTCTACCAACATGTTTGGTCCAATCAACACCCAGTTAACTATAACACTCCAACTAATAGGAGTATTACAACTCCGCCCATAAAATTCCTCAAATGGAATCATCCTCAAATATTCTTGATACCCATTTTTGTAAGAGAACTCTACCAGTGGAAGATACTCTTCCCACTTTCATTGTATATTCATCACATACATCCTCAAAATGTCCTCCAATATCTTGTTGACCCTCTCTGTATGTGGATGATAAGTTGTATTGAAGGCAAAATCTATACCAAAACTTGGAAGTGAGCTTCACATCCTTATCTGACATAATCTTCTTTGGAACACCATGCAATCTGACCGCATCTCTAGTGAACACATATGCTACATCACTAGTTTAATAAGTATACTTCACTAGAATGAAGTGCGCAACCCTTTTCAATTTGTCCACAACAACCATGATGGAATCATGTTGTTTGTATGCCATGGTAAACCTGTGATAAATTCCATGGAAATGACCTCCCATTTCCACTTTGGAATCGGAATTGGCTATAGTAGTCCACCTAGATGCTTGCACTCTTCCTTGACCCGTTGACAATCCAGTCACCTAGCTACAAAATTTGGTGTGTCTCTCTTCAAATTCGTCCATTAGTAAAACTTATTTACTATAGTCAATGTCTTCTTCTAGCCTGGTTGACCTGAATATGGTTTTGCATGAAACTCCCTCAAGATCACCTTCTTGAGCTCACTATTGTCTGGTATATATATCATGTCTCTAAACCTGATCAATCCATCTACTATGAGACGATAGTCCACATCCTATGCTCTTGTACCTTTACCTGTACATGTACCACTACATGTACCTCTACATGTACTCTGCTGCAATCGCTACCTAAGCTCCATATACCTGACATCCTGCTAACCTGCCTGCAAGATCCTATCATATATATTTGTCCCATAGGAACTCATAGTTGTTATATGATTCTCCTGTAGCCGTCTTATAAGATCATTTGCAACCCTATTCTCTTTACATTTTATATACGTGATCTCAAAGTCAAACTCATTGATTGTGGCCAACCATATAGCCTGCCTGACATTCAGATTTGGTTGGTCAAATAGATACTGCAATCCACATGATCACTCATCAATACAAATCGTCTTCCCAGAAGATAATGCTTCCACATGTTAATATTCTATACTCTGATAATCCCATGGAGTAGAGAAAGTTCTCAAATACTGCAATGTTCTCATAACACATTGAGATGCTCTAATATGTGGTTTCTTCTTGCAACAACCATCTCTGATTTCCCAGTCAGAAAAAGGTTCAAACAATTCATACTTCATACTGAGGGAAAGAATCTGTACCTGCAAAATTTTCATCATTTCTTTGTAGGAAGGCAGCATCAATTTCTTCAAACAGATCAGGAATTCTTAAAGACTTCAAAAATATATGAACTCCTTCAGTCATGTTTATTTCATATAAATCCAACATCTTGGCTAAAGTATAAACTGCAAAAGAGAAATCTACACCACCAATAATTTGGTAATAGTTCAAAGTCTGTAAGACTTTGATCATATCCGCGGTGTATGTCCTTGGCTAGTAGTCATCCAAAGTTTTAAAATAAAGTTTTACTTTCATATTGGGCAAAGGATAAACTTTTACCAGTTCTTCATCTAAACCCAATAAAATTCCAACATTCTTAGACTTCCAGGCTTGAGATCTTTGTATCCACTGATTTCTTTGTATTCGAAGTCCAACAATTTTCTTAATTTTTCCGGCCACATCATCAAGAACTAATTCAATAATCTGAAACCTTTTGACAAAAGTTTCAAAATTATCATCTTGAGCAGTCTTACCTAGAAGAATAAACAATTTAGTTCTTCTTACTCCACTATAAGCTTTGTTCATGTCTCTGGTAAGAGCATCAGCCAAATAGTTAGAAATACCTGGAACCCATTCAACATCAAAAGCATACATCTGAAACCAAATCTGCCATGCCAATAATCTTCCTCTTGCGAGTTGTTTTGATATCTTTGTTGATAAGAAATACTTAAAATTCATAGAATCGGTTCTTATCATAAATTTGGCAGGGGCTAAATATAACTCAAATTTTTTAATACCATTAAAAATGGCGAGAGACTCTTTTTCAGCCGTGAAATAATTTTTCTAGTGAGGCTGAAACTCACCTGATGCATATGCACATAAAATTTCTTCGCCGGTATCCTCCTTTCTTTCAAAAAGGATGGCAACCCAAAAATAATTAGAGGCATCAGTCTTGAAGATTAAAAATCCATTACCTGGAGGCTTGAGTTCTGGCAGTTGCTTGCATTCAGCTTTTAATAATTTGAATATTGTCGTAGCTTCTGGTGACCAACCAGAGTTCAAATTATTTCGAATTGGAGCAGTCTTCTCAGAAAGTCTAGGAATATACTTATGCACATAGTTGAGCACACCCAGAAATATTTGAATCATTTTTGTACCTTGCAGTTCATCTAGAAACTCGAAGAGTTTTGTGAATACATGCGGCTGCATCTGGATCTTGCCATTAATGACATGAATTCCCAAAAAATCAATACTATCTTGAAAAAGGACCATTTTATTTTCAAAGAGAACAATACAGTGCTTTCTGACTTCATCGAGGAATATCTGCAAATGCTTCATATGGTCTTCAAGATTTTGACTATGAATCAATATATCATCAATATAGACAACAATAAAATCATATTTACCAAAAATAAAATCCATACGCCTTTGAAAGAAGGCAGACGCATTCTTTAAACCAAAAGGAACAACTTTCCACTGAAAAAATCCTGCGGGACAAGTGAAAGAAGTCTTATGACGATCTTCTTCTCTAATTTGTATCTGGTAATAACCAGACTTCATGTCAAATTTACTAAAGATCTTACTATGCTGAATCTTCTGCATAATCGTTTCCTGGTGAGGTAAAGGATAATTGAAGCTCTTGGTGATGGCATTCAAAGGTTTATAATTTATCATCATTCTGGCTTTACCTCTTACTATTTCAGAATGATTTCTTACCAGGAAAGCAGAGCATGAGTAATGAGAAGAGCTTGGTTCAATCAATTGAAGATTCAAGAGTTCTTCAATTTGCTTTCTAATTTACTTTTCATCACTGGGAGTACAGGGAATCAGTTTTCTTTGGACCCCATTATCATGAAGGGTGACAATCTCCTGTTGAGGACTCTCTATACTCCATAATGCTTGAGGATTTTCAGAACAATTTTCTAACAATTCATCAAAAATAGCAACTTGTGGTGGAGACCAATCAGAATTTCTGTTCGCTTTCTGCTTAGTTTTGTTCTGACTCCTTTCTATATAAATCTGTAAAACTTCTTGCCAATTGTTAGAGTCATTTTTTGGTCTTCTGTCACCTGCTTTATTTTGGCTATTTTCTCTTCGGGCTTCTGAATTAGCCAAAGTTAATCTTGGGACTGCAGTTTCCTTTTTCTTTATATTGAATATAACTTTATCTTCACTGATAGTAACTGGTAATACAGAATTGATAAAAGGCATGCCAAGAAATAAACTAACAGATGTATCATAATGTTGGACAGCAGAAAACTTTACTATACTCCCCCCAATTTTTAAAGAAACATTGTCGACATAATGGGCGAGATTTACCGATCCACCAATGGTCTCAGAAATAAGAATATTTTGCAGAGGTTTCCATAAACCTTTGAAAAGAGAAGGGCGAGCTAAATTATTTTACCCGCCCGTGTCAATGAAGGCATCGACATTAATCCACTCACCTTTGACTTGAACTTCAACAGGAATATACAGAAGATTGTTAGTTTTAACAATCTTTTTGAGAAAAGAGCTTTCATCAGTATTAATAGATGTTAGAGCGAGCAAAGATGAGGACTGAGACACTGTCTTCGGATAAGGGCAAAAAGAATTCAGAGTGGGTTGTGGAGGCAAGGAATTTAAAACGGGGGTTGAATTCTTAATACCACTATCGGGAGGAATAGAAAGTGAGGGAGCCACAGAGACAGTATCATCTGAAAGGTATTCAGATGTCTCATCAGTGTAATCATCTGAACTAAATTCATCACTGTAATGCAATTCATTTTCTTCATAGCATTCAGTGTCATCAGAGCATCTATTCATTTTTTGACAGGTATCTGGAAATTCAGTGTCTGATAGAGAAGCATCAATCAGAATATATACATCTGATACTTCATCTTGGGAATCAACTATGGACCAATTATCAACAAAATCATCAATCTCAATACAGGCTTTTAACTTATTAGAAGAACTTTTGGGACACTTGCGAGCAAAGTGACCTTCTTGTTTGCAAATAAAACATGCATTGTCTTTTCTTGGTTGCCTGTGTTTTTTCAAATATTTAAACTTTCTAAAAGGCCTTCTGGGATTGGCTACTCTTTTAGGCTTGAATTTTCCATACCTTTTAGATTTTATTTTCTTGAATGGCGTCCATGGAAGGACAGAACGGCAAACATCAAGTCCCGGAGAAAACTCTTGAGCTTTCTTTTGCTAGCAGAGGTATTTGACCTTTTCTTGACATCTAAACAAAAGATCTATCCAGTAGGTTTGTTCAATCTTCTTTCCTTGGACTTCAAGATCTTTCATAATTAAATCTCCTAGATTACCAGGTAGCTTAGACAAAAATGAAATTTTCTGAACAGAATCATTAGTCAGATTGGCTTTATAAATTTTTTCCATGTAGTCATTGCCAAACTGATCCGGGAACTTAATATCCTTGAGTTCCATTCTTGCTAGGTCTGTGATAATCTGTTTCTTTTCATCTGTTGGTTCTGGAACAAACTGAGTTTTTAGTAGCAATTCTAAAGTAGCTAGGCCTGAAGCAGCAACATTCATTCGTTCTTCTTCTAATGGTCCCATCCACCAGTCATAAACAATGCCAGCCATCCATTTTTTAGCAAGGGCAAAAATAGAAATATTATCTAACTTAGAAACAACTTGCATCTGATAAAGGGCACCAATCCAGATTCTTATAGATTCAGCTGGATTTGAAGATTTATCTAAATCCAGAACATATCCAGTGGCATTGGTTGCAAATAGATCTTCTTCTATCCGTGGATATTTCGGAATTTCTTTAAAGACATGAGCTTTTTGAAGAGAAGGAAAAATGAAAGAGGGAAACTTAGTGGCGGCATTTTCTAGAGTAGCAATCTCACTCTTAGGTTTCTGAAAGTTTAGGGATTGTGTTGGCTCTATTTTTATTTCAGAAGTTTTTCTTTCAGACGCTTGTGCACTAGATTATACTCCACTTTCTTCTTGTTTTTCATCTATATCCCAATAATTGGGAGTATCCATTGAAATAGAAAATGTGGGAGCTTTATGTTCTCTACGTTTCCTTTCTTTCTTCTTCTTCTCTTTTGCTTCTCTTCTCTGTCTTTCTTCTTGTTTTTAATCATGGAGAAGCTTAAGATTTTGAAGGATTTGCTCAGTCTGGGAACCAAGATCATCTAGAACATCTTCTGCATGTGCGCACCAAGTAGTAAGATAATTACCTAACTGGTAGGTCTGGTCTAAATCATTAGGGTTGGTGGCATTATGTTCTATCAGGGGAGCACAGTCGGCTCTAGTAGTTGGTTGTTTAGACATAGAAGAGGTGGTACAAAATTTTGTCTTGGGAGGCCATTTCCCACCTTTCACAAAACGACGATTGGCATATTTCCATTCTTCAACAGGAGCAAAAGGAACATGAGAAATACGGTGCATTTTATTTACAGCAAGAAACGGTTTAGACTCGGGTATATACAATTCATTGGAGTCTAGAACAGGTTTAGATTGAAATACTTCTGCAATAGGAGGCATATCAACTCTTCGGGAAGAAGAGGCTTAAGAAGTAGAAACAGGAACAACATATCTACATGGTCTGACAAGAGGTCTAGGAATCTCTGGTTTAGGAGGAATAAGCTTGACTCTACCATCAGAGATAGCAATGCGTTTGAGTTTAGACTCTGGCTTCTTGTCATCAGCAATAGACTTATATTGGAAATACCAATTGTTAGGAAGTTCAGTAGGATCATAAAGGACACCTTCAACTTGAGCATTGGAAAGACCAACAGTCACACAGTCTTTCAAGATAGGTTGTTTTAACTTAGGATGAGCAGTATTAGTTAACTGGAAAGAAGTTTGAACTAATACAGAGAGATACTCACCATCTTCTGCCAATTGGAGACCTTGAACCCCAGTCATTAATTTCCAACAATCTTTCAAATGAATATCTGTCAGGCTTATAGAGTAATCAGGATAGATAGTGCCATATTGACAACATGTGGATATATTACCCATGATAGTTCCTATTCGAGCATGGTCATAGCTCTGGTGTCGGGTATCAAAGACTTCAGCAATACAGGGAGTGTTTAACCCATGACGAAATAAAGGAGCAAGACCAATACGAATACCCCCAAAATGAAGATAGTTATACTTCTTATCTTTGGCATACTGTTTAAATTTCTTAATCTCGTCGTCAGAAAATAGATTCAAAGCTACTATTTGGACAGACGGACCAGAAATATTAATAGTGACTTCTACTTCTTTCAAAAGATATTTTTTCTTAAAAACATAAGACAAGGGAAGTTTGTATACATCAGTTGCATGAAGCGACGGAGGATTCCAATTTTCAGGATTATCTACAGACTCATGAGTTTCATTCGGATCTTCAGACTCAACAGTTCGAGATGCAACTTCATTAATAATCTTACGATATATGGATGAGAAAGAGCGTAACAGATTTGCGATAACAGAATCGAGAACAGGGCTCTGATACCAATGAATCAGTAACTTACAGATGATGGACTCAGTAACTTACTTGAATAACTGAAATATTGCAGAGCTTCCTCACACTCTTCCACAACGGGCACAAGAAATATGAGAACACACTGGAAATACGAGAACACACTCGACTCCTCCGGTCTTCGACTCGCCTTAAAATCCCGACTCACAGTGATCTTGGAACAAACTATCCTCAGACAGGCGGCCCAGTAGGCTTCAGTATTAATTCAAATAATATGTTACATACCACGTTATGCTTCAGAGTAGAGCCTTATTGTCTCTGATCTCTTAGAGCATGAATACAAACACTCTTTCACACAAACACTCAAAATCACACTCCAACACAAGACAATCGATATCCTAACACAAGCACACACACACTTATATAGAATATGAGAATTATTGAGGGTCCTTGTCAGGAATTACTGGCCCAGACGGTGTCTGCTCAATATTCTCGAGTACAATAATTAAAGTAAAACGCACTACCAAGGACCTTTCGGTTCTTGGTCACTGTCAAAATCATTATCATGGTCAGGTTCACTGATTTCGGATGAAGATGAGGGATCCTTTTGGTTTTCCCAAGAGATATGATTTATCCATTCCAAGTACTCAGATTCCCATTGATGATCTGGCTGGTCTTGAGCATCTTGATACAGGTCCAAGAAAATGGTTGCTTTATCCTCGGATACCTTCTCTTTTCCTTTTTCTGTAGCTGCTTTTCCTTTGGTGGAGACTGTAGAAGATTCGCCTTTTCGTAAAGCCTTTGATGATTGTCCTATATCAAACTTTATCGTATCTGTCGTAACATAGAGATTCTTCTGTGGAAAGATATATTTATCATCAGATTTCTGCCACCTGTTGACATACGCCATTGGGTCTATCTCTATGTCGAGGAAAGAATCTTTCTTACTTCTACGGAATTTAGGCATTGATAGGACTGTCCTATATCAAACTTTATCGTATCTGTCGTAACATAGAGATTCTTCTGTGGAAAGATATATTTATCATCATATTTCTGCCACCTGTTGACATACACCATTGGGTCTATCTCTATGTCGAGGAAAGAATCTTTCTTGCTTCTACGGAATTCAGGCATTGATAGGACTGACATCTCCACTCTGTCCAATAATTCCCATTTGAAAATTTGAAACACGCTGACAGAGTGTTCTATTACACATTGGATCCAGTGTTTGCATGTATGATTGATATCTGTCTTTTGTTGCCATCCTAACTCAAAAATCATGGAATAACATACTTTAGTTGACAACAATAAACTTATCAAACATACTACATCATCAGTCTAATTTCCAGCCATAACAGTAATAATAACCAATGCCTTCTGATTAATCATCAATTTAATTATTTTTATCCTTCCTTGACAGTCTTCAAGTTTTTTAATCAGACATTTATCAAATTTTGAGTTTATGAAATCCTTTCAACCAAAGGCTTCATCTCTTTGGCTTCTTCGCATTGTACATTGTTAATAACACAGATTCATCAATTTTTTCTCGTCCATAAATTTGTGCTAAAGGATTTGGAACAATAGATTTCTAAATTTATACTCATAACTGCATGGAGTAGAGAAGGTTCTCAAATGCATTGCTTCTCATAACACATTGAGATGCTCTAATCTGTGGTTTCTTCTTGCAACAACCATCTCTGATTTCCCAGTCAGAAAAAGGTTCAAACAATTCATACTGAGGGAAAGAATCTGTACCTGCAAAATTTTCATCATTTCTTTGTAGGAAGGTAGCATCAATTTCTTCAAACAGATCAGGAATTCTTAAAGACTTCAAAAATCTCTGAACTCCTTCAATCATGTTTATTTCATCTAAATCCAACATCTTGGCTGAAGTATAAACTGAAAAAGAGAAATCTACACCACCAATAATTTTGTAATAGTTCAAAGTCTTTAAGACTTTGATCATATCTTCGGTGTATGTCCTTGACCAGTAGTCATCCAAAGTTTTAAAATAAAGTTTTACTTTCATATTGGGCAAAGGATAAACTTTTACTAGTTCTTCATCTAAACCCAATAAAATTCCAACATTCTTAGACTTCCAGGCTTGACATCTTTGTATCCAATGATTTCTTCGTATTCGAAGTCCAACAATTTTCTTAATTTCTTCGGCCACATCATCAAGAACTAATTCAAGAATCTGAAACCTTTTAACAAAAGTTTCAAAATTATCATCTGCAGCAGTCTTACCTGGAAGAATAAACAATTTAGTTCTTCTTACTCCACTATAAGCTTTGCTCATGTCTTCAGTAAGAGCATTAGCCAAATAGTTAGAAATACCTGAAACCCATTCAACATCAAAATCATACATCTAAAACCAAATCTGCCATGCCAATAATCTTCCTCTTGCGAGTTGTTTTGATATCTTTGCTGATAAGAAATACTTAAAATTCATAGAATCGGTTCTTATCAGAAATTTGGTAGGGGCTAAATATAACTCAAATTTTTCAATACCATTAAAAATGGCGAGAGTCTCTTTTTCAGCCGTGAAATAAATTTTCTGGTGAGGCTGAAACTCACCTGATGCATATGCACATAAAATTTCTTCGCCGGTATCCTCCTTTCTTTCAAAAAGGATGGCAGCCCAAAAAGAATTAGAGGCATCAGTCTACAAGATTAAAAATCCATTACCTGGAGGCTTGAGTTCTAGCAGCTGCTTGCATTCGGTTTTTAATAATTTGACTGTTGTCGTAGCTTCTGGTGACCAACCAGAGTTCAAATTCTTTCGAATTGGAGCAGTCTTCTCAGAAAGTCTAGGAATATACTTATGTACATAGTTCAGCACACCCAAAAATATTTGAATCATTTTTGTATCTGGCAGTTCATCTGGAAACTCGGAGAGTTTTGTGAGTACATGCGGCTGCATCTGGATCTTGCCATTAATGACATGAATTCCCAAAAAATCAATACTATCTTAAAAAAGGACCATTTTCCTTTCAAAGAGAACAATACCGTTCTTTTTGACTTCATCGAGGAATATCTGCAAATGCTTCATATGGTCTTCAAGATTTTGACTATGAATCAATATATCATCAATATAGACAACAATAAAATCATATTTACCAAAAATAAAATCCATACACCTTTGAAAGAAGGCAGGCGCATTCTTTAAACCAAAAGGAACAACTTTCCACTGAAAAAATCCTTTGGGACAAGTGAAAGGAGTCTTATGACGATCTTCTTCTCTAATTTGTATCTGGTAATAACCAGACTTCATGTCAAATTTACTGAAGATCTTACTATGTTGAATCTTCTGCATAATCATTTCCTGGCGAGGTAAAGGATAATTGAAGCTCATGGTGATGACATTCAAAGGTTTATAATTTATCACCATTCTGGCTTTACCTCTTACTATTTCAGAATGATTTCTGACCAGG
Source organism: Pinus albicaulis (assembly GCA_034641835.2). Taxonomy (NCBI): domain Eukaryota; kingdom Viridiplantae; phylum Streptophyta; class Pinopsida; order Pinales; family Pinaceae; genus Pinus; species Pinus albicaulis. Next base: position 491,563,262 of record CM076575.1, read on the forward strand.
AAAGCAGAGCATGAGTAATGAGAAGAGCCTGGTTCAATCAATTGATGATTCAAGAGTTCTTGAATCTGCTTTCTAATTTATTTTTCATCACTGGGAGTACAGGGAATCAGTTTTCCTTGGACCCCATTGTCATGAAGGGTGACAATCTCCTGTTGAGGACTCTCTATACTCCAGAATGCTTGAGGATTTTTAGAACATTTTTTTAACAATTCATCAAAAATAACAACTTGTGTTGGAGACCAATCAGAATTTCTATTCGCTTTCTACTTAGTTTTGTTCTGACTCCTTTCTTCATAAATCTGTAAAACTTCTTGCCAATTGTTAGAGTCATTTTTTGGTCTTCTGTCACTTGCTTTCTTTTGGCTATTTTCTCTTCGGGCTTCTGAATTAGCCAAAGTTAATCTTGGGACTGCAGTTGCCTTTTTCTTTATATGGAAGATAACTTTATATTCACTGATAGTAACTGGTAATACAGAATTGATAAAAGGCATACCAAGAAATACACTAGCAGATGTATCATAATGTTGGACAACAGAAAGCTTTACTATACTCCCCCCAATTTTTAAAGAAACATTTTCGACATAATGGGTGAGATTTACCGATCCACCAATGGTCTCAAAAATAAGAATATTTTGCAGATGTTTCCATAAACCTTTGAAAAGATAAGGGCAAGCTAAATTATTTGACCCACCCATGTCAATGAAGGCATCGACATTAATCCACTCACCTTTGACTTGAACTTCAACAAGAATATACAGAAGATTTTTAGTTTTAACAATCTTTTTGAGAAAAGAGATTTCATCAGTATTAATAGATGCTGGAGCGGGAAAAGATGAGGACTGAGAAAATGTCTTCGGATAAGCGAAAAAAGAATTTAGAGTGGGTTGTGGAGGCAAGGAATTTAAAACGGGGGTTGAATTCTTAATACCACTATTGGGAGGAATAGAAATTGAGGGAGCCACAGAGATAGTATCATCTGAAAGGTATTCATATGTCTCATCACTATAATCATCTGAACTAAATTTATCACTGTAATGCAATTCATTGTCTTCATAGCATTCAGTGTCATCAGAGCATCTATTCATTTTTTGACAGGTATTTGGAACCGATTCAGTGTCTGATAGAGAAGCATCAGTCAGAATATATACATCTGATACTTCATCCTGGGAATCAACTATGGACTAATTATCAAAAAAATCATCAATCTCAATACAGGCTTTTAACTTATTAGAAGAACTTTTCGGACACTTGCGAGCAAAGTGACCTTCTTGTTTGCAAATAAAACATGCATTGTATTTTCTTGGTTGCCTGTGTTTTTTCAAATATTTAAACTTTCCGAAAGGCCTTCTGGGATTGGCTACTCTTTTAGGCTTGAATTTTCCATACCGTTTAGATTTTATTTTCTTAAATAGTGTCCAGGGTAACACAGATCGACAAACATCAAGACCACTATTTGGCTTTGATACCAAAAGATAATGGACTCAATAACTTACTTGAATTACTGAACTTATGTTGAACTTATGCTGAACTTCCCTCACACCTTCCTCTATGGGCACGAGAAATACGAGAACACAAACGACTCCTCCGGTCTTCAACTCGCTTTATAATCTCGACTTACAGTGATCTTGGAACAAACTGTCTTCAGATAGGCGGCCCAGCAGGCTTCAGTATTAATTCAAATAAAATGTTACATACCAGGTGATGCCTCAGAGTAGAGCCTTCTTGTCTCTGATCTCTCAAAGCATTACAACACTCTTTCACAATGCACACAAACACACACACTCACTCGATACCACACCTTAGGCTAAGTAAACACACACTTATATAGAAAAACATATGAGAATTATTGAGGGTCCTTGTCAGGCATTACTGGCCCAGACGGTGTCTACTCAATATTCTCGAGTACAATAATTGAAAAGAAAACACACTACCAAGGTCCTTTCGGACTTCGGTCACCATCTTAGTCATGTTCTCCTGGTTCAAAGTCACTAGCATGTTCTGATGGTGATGATGGAAGCTTTTGATTTTCCCATGACTGATGTAACCATTCCATGTAGTCAGATTCCCACTGATGGTCTGGCTGTTCTTGAGCATCTTGGTACAGGTCTACGAAAATGGTTGCTTTATCCTCGGATACCTTCTCTTTTCCTTTCTCTGTAGCTGCTTTTTCTTTAGTGGAGACTGTAGAAGATTCGCCTTTTAGTAAAGCTTTTGAAGATTGTCATATATCAAACTTTATCGTATCTGTCGTGACATAGAGATTCTTTTGTGGGAAGAGATATTTATCATCAGATTTCTTCCACCTATTAACATAAGCCATAGGGTCTATCTCTATATCAAGGAAGGAATCTTTTCTACTTTTACGGAACTATGGCATTGATTGAACTGCCATTTCAACTCCATCCAATAATTCCCATTTGAAAATTTGAAACATGCTGACAGAGAGTTCTATGGCACATTAGATCCACAGCTTGCAGTTATGATTGACGTCTGCCTTTTGTTGCCATCGTAATTCAAAAATCATGGATGAACATACCTTGGTTGATAGCAATAAACTTATTAAGCAGACTACATCACTATTCCAATTTCCTGCCATGACACTAATAGTAATTAGTGCCTTCTGATTAATAAGCAATTTAATTACTTTGGTTCTTCCTTGAAGTTCTTCTAAATTTTTGAGCATGGACAACTTTTCTGGAAACTTAAGTTTATGAAATTCTTTTAGCCAGAGAGTAATCTTCTTGACTTCCTCAGCATTGTCGGCTAACACAGATTCATCAATTTTTTCAGGTCCATAAATCTGTGCAAAGGGATTTGGAACAATAGGATTTCTAAATTCTATACTCTGATAATCCCAAGGTGTTGAGAAAGTTCTCAAAAATTGCAGCGTCCTTTCAACACATTGAGAAGCTCTCACTTGGGGCTTCTTCCTGCAATGACCATCTTTGATTTCCCAATCTGCAAATGGTTCAAAAATTTCATATTGGGGAAATGAATCTGTATCTGCAAAATTTTCATCATGTCTTTGAAGAAATGCAGCTTCAATTTCTTCAAATAGATCTGGAATTCTCAAAGATGTTAAAAATCTTTCAACCTTTTCAATCATATTTATTTCATCCAGATCTAACATTTTAGCAGTGGTATAAATAGCAAAGGAAAAATCAATACCACCAATGATCTAATAATAATTCAAAGTCTTCAAAACGTGAATCATATCCTCAGTGTATACTCTGGACCAATAATCATCTAGAGTTTTGAAATAAAGCTTCACCTTCATATTTGGTAAGGGGTAGACTTTCACCAATTCTTCGTCTAAACCCAATAAAATCCCAACATTCTTGGATTTCCAAGCTTGACATCTTTTAATCCACTGATTTCGTCTTATTCTAAGCCCAACAATTTTCTTAATCTCCATAACCACATCACCAAGAATTAATTCAAGAATTTGAAATATTTTTACAAAAGTTTCAAAATTATCATCTTTAGCAATTTTACCTGGAAGCTCAAATATATCAGTTCTTCTATTGGAGCACAGATGATTATGAGCTTTATTCATTTCTCTTGTCAAAGCATCTGCTAAATAATTGGAATTACCTGGAACCCATTCAACATCAAATTCATACATTTGAAACCAAATCTGCCATGCCAGTAATATTCCTCTTGCTAACTGTGTTGATATCTTTGCGGATAGGAAATATTTGAAATTCATAGAATATGTTCTTATTAAGAACTTGGTAGGAGATAAATATAATTCAAATTTCTGTATGCCATAAAAAATAGCAAGAGTTTCTTTTTCAGCTGTAAAATAATTCTTCTGGTGAGGTAGGAATTCACCTGATGCGTAGGCGCATAAAATTTCTTCGCCTGTTTCCTCCTTTCTTTCAAAAAGAACTGCAGCCCAAAAAGAATTAGAGGCGTCAGTTTGAAGAATTAGAAAACCAGTAGTAGGAGGTTTAAGCTCTGGTAGCTTCATGCATTCAGCTTTTAATGATTTGACTACAGCAGTAGCTTCTGGCGACCAACCAGAATTCAAATGTTGACGGATTGGGGCAGTCTTCTCTGATAATCTAGGGATATATTTATGAACATAATTGAGCACACCTAGAAATCGCTGAATAATTTTAGTGTCTGTTAAGACATCTGGAAATTCAGAGAGCTTGGTCAAGATATGAGGCTTCATCTGAATTTTTCCATTTATCACATGAATACCCAAAATATCAATATTGTTTTGGAATAAGCACATCTTTTTTTCTGATAGAACGAGACTGTGCTTTTGTGCTTCTTCAAGAAATATATGCAATGTTTCATATGGGACTCTAGATCTTGACTATGAATCAATATATCATCAATATATACAACAATGAAATCATATTTACCAAAAATAAAATCCATGCGCCTTTGAAAGAAGGCGGGAGCATTTTTCAAACTAAATGGAACAACTTTCCATTGGTAAAATCCGGCGGGACATGTAAACGCTGTCTTATGGCGATCTTCTTCTTTTATCTGTATCTGGTAATAACCAGAGTTCATGTCGAACTTACTAAAGACCTTGTTGTTCTGAATCTTCTGCAAAAAAATTTCCTGGCGAGGCAGAGGATAGTGAAATCTTTTAGTGATAGAATTTAATGGTTTGTAATTAATAACCATTCTAGATTTACCTCTGACTATTTCAGAATGATTTCTAACCAAGAAAGCTGAACAAGAATAATGGGAAGAACTGGGTTCTATCAACCGGAGATTCAACAGTTCTTCAATCTATTTTTTCATTTTTGTTTCATCTGTTGGAGTGCAGGGTATAAGTTTTCCTTTCACCCCATTGTCATGAAGAGCTTCTATTTCTTGCTGGGGGCTTTCTACATTCCAAAATGCTTGAGGATTTTCAGAACAATTTTTCAATAATTCATCATAAATAGCCATTTGCTCTGGAGACCAATCAGGATTTCTGTTTGCTTTCTGTTTGGTCTTTGTTTGGCTTCTTTCTTCATAAATCTGCAATACCTCTTGCCAATTTTTAGAATCATTCAACGGTCTTCTGGCACCTGCTTTCTTTTGGCTATTTTCTTTGCGAGCTTCAGAGTTAGCCAATGCTAGTCTTGGAACTGAAATTGCCTTCTTTTTAATATTGAAGATGATTTTATCTTCACTAATCGTAACGGGCAATAAAAAATTAATGAATGGCATTCCAAGAAACAAACTTGCAGAGGTGTCATAATGTTGAACTGCAGAAAATTTTACAATACTCCCCCCTATTTTTAAAGAAACATTGTCAACATAGTGGGTGAGATTGACAGAGCCACCAATGGTCTCAGAAAAAAGAATATTTTGCAAAGGTTTCCATAAACCTTTGAAGAGAGAGGGTCATGCTAAATTATTGGATCCACCAGTATCAATAAAAGCATCGACACTAACCCATTCTCCTTTGACTTGGACTTCGACAGGGATATACAAAAGATTGTTAGTCTTAACAATCTTCTTAAGAAATGAACTTTCTTCCACTTTGTCAGTATTCACTGATGCTGGAGTTGGTAAGGATGAGGATTGAGAAACTGTCTTCGGATAGGGGCAAAAAGAATTCAGAGTGGGTTGTAGAGGCAAGGAATTTAAAACGGGAGTTGAATTCTTTATACCGATATCTGTAGTAGATAATGAGGGAACTATAGAGATAGTATCATCTGAAAGGTATTCAGATGTATCATCAGTATAATCATTAGAAATAAATTCATCACTGAAATGTAAATCAGACTCAGGCTCTGGTTCAGAACAATCATCTCCATAGCATCGATTCATTTTTTGACAGGTGTTAGGAACTGATTCAGCATCAGACAAAGAAGCATCAGTTAAAATATATACATCTGATACTTCATCATTGGATTCAACCATAGACCAATTATCTACAAAATCATCTATCTGTATGCAAGATTTTAATTTATTGGAAGAGCTTTTTGGGCATTTTCGAGCAAAATGACCTTCTTGCTTGCAGATGAAACATGCATTGTCTCTTTTTGGTTGCCTGCGCTTTTTCAGATATTTAAATTTTCGAAAAGGCCTTCGGGGATTAGCAACTCTCTTAGGCTTTAATTTTCCATACCGTTTAGATTTTCTTTTCTTAAACGGTGTCCAGGGTAACACAGATCGACAAACATCAAGACCAGGAGAAAATTCTTGGGCCTTCTTCTGCCAACAAAGATATTTAACTTTTTCTTGACAACGAAACAGCAGATCTATCCAATAGGTCTGTTCAATCTTCTTTCCTTGGACTTCTAAGTCTTTCATAATCAAATCCCCTAAATTACCAGGCAATTTAGACAAGAATGAAATCTTCTGAGTAGAATCATTGGTAAGATTAGATTTATAGATTTTTTCCATGTAATCATTTAAACCAAATTGATCTAGAAATTTTAGATCCTTTAATTCCATTCGTGCTAAATCTGTTATCAACTGTTTCTTTTCATCTGTCGGTTCTGGGACAAACTGATTTTTAAGAAGAAATTCTAATGTAGCCAATCCTGCAGCAACTACATTCATTCTTTCTTCTTCTGATGGTCCCATCCACTAGTCATATACAATACGGGCCATCCTTTCTTCAACGAGGGAAAAAATAGAAATATTATCTAGTTTAGAGACAACTTGCATTTGGTATAAAGCACCAATCCAAACTCTTATGGATTCGGCTGGATTTGATGATTTATTTAAATCTAGAACATATCCAGTGGCATTAGTAGCAAACAAATCTTCTTCGACTCTTGGATATTTTGGAACTTCTCAGAAAACATGGGCCTTTTGGAGAGATGGCAATATAAAAGATGGAAACTTAGTAGCAACATTTTCTAGAGTAGCTATTTCACTCTTAGGTTTTTGAAAGTTCAATGTTTTGGCTGATTCTAGTTTAGTTTCATATTTTTGAGCACCTTGAGCACTAGATTCAGCTTCACTTTCTGCTTGTTTCTCATCTACATCCCAATAGTTAGGAGTATCCATAGAGATTGAAAACTTTGGAGTTTTAGATTCTCTTCTCTTTCTCTCCCTTTTCTTTTTCTCCTTGGCTTCTCTTCTCTGACGTTCTTCTTGCTGTTCATCATGGAGAAGCTTAAGATTAGCAAGAATTTCTTCAGTCTAGGATCTGATATCATCCAAAACATCTTCGGCATGTGCACACCATGTAGTAAGATAATTGCCTATCTGGTAGGTCTGATCTAATTCAGTAGTATTCAAGGCATTATGTTCGATCAGAGGAGCACAATCAGCTCTTGTGGCTGGCTGTTTTGACATTGATGAGGTGGTGCAAAATTTTGTCTTAGGAGGCCATTTCCCACCTTTTACAAAACGACGATTAGCATACTGCCATTCGTCCATAGGAGCAAAATTAATACGAGAGATACGATGCATTTTATTCACACCAAGAAAAGGTTTTGATTCAGGTATATACAATTCAATTGAAGATAACTGAGGCTCAGAAGGAAAGACTTCTTCAATAGGAGGACAATCAACTCTATTTGAAGAATATGCTTCAGTAGCAGACATAGGAACAACATATCGACGTGGTCTGACAAGAGGTCTAGGAATCTCTGGTTTAGGAGGAATAAGCTTGACTCTACCATCAAAGATAGCAATGCGTTTGAGTTTAGACTCTAGCTTCTTGTCATCAGCAATAGACTTATATTGGAAATACCAATTGTTAGGAAGTTCAGTAGGATCATAAAGGACACCTTCGACTTGGGCATTGGAAAGACCAAAAGTCACACAGTCTTTCAAGACAGGTTGTTTTAACTTAGGATGAGCAGTATTAGTTAACTGGAAAGAAGTTTGAACTAATACAGAGAGATACTCACTGTCTTCTGCCAATTGAAGACCTTGAACCCCAGTCATTAATTTCCAACAGTCTTTCAAATGAATATCTGTCAGACTTATAGAATAATCAGGATAAATAGTGCCATATTGACAACCTGTGGATAGATTACCCATGATTGTTTCTATTCGGGCATGGTCATAGTTCTGGTGTCGGGTATCAAACACTTCAGCAATACAGGGAGTGTTTAAGCCATGGCAAAATAATGGAGCAAGACCAATCCTTATACCACCAAAATGAAGATAAGAATATTTTCGTTCCTTTGCATATTAGCGGAATTTTTTGATTTCATCTTCAGAAAACAAGTTCAAAGCTACTATTTGGACTGACGGACTAGAAATTTGTATAGTAACTTCTACTTCTTTCAAAAAAAAAAATTCTTAAAAACATAAGACAAGGGAAGTTTATAGACATCAGTCGCATGAAGCGATGGAGGATTCCAATTTTCAAGATTATCTACAGACTCATGAGTTTTATTCGGATCTTCAGACTCAACATTTCTAGCTGCCATTAGTGATGGTGAGGAAGATGTAGCAGATATTAAGTGAGCAAAAACCTGAATTCACTTATGGAGGAAAAAAACTTAAATGCTTATCTTGAACAAAAATGGAGCATACATGAGATTATTTTTGTTTTAAAACTTAGAAGAAAAAGCATAAGAAGCATGTAGATGGTATATATATAGATATAATCATAAAATATAAATAAAACACTGGAAAATCAGAACCACAAACCATGGCACAAGAATCCCACGAAAATAGTTGCAACTGTCTATTGTATTTTTGAAAAATAGGTAAGTACACAAGTCCAAGTCTGGGCTACAAGTATCCAACCCTTGATATGACTTCAATAAAGTTACATATAGATGAAAAAACCACATTCCCTTTTGTATGGTTCAAATCCATCATCATAGGAATTGCTTACAACAAAATCTCTAACCATACCTAAAACTAGGGAGGTTAGAAACCAACTCCCTATTTAGACTTAACTAACTTAGTTGACTTCGAAAACATTAAATACAAGTAAATCCACTCATATCATCACTATAATAAGTATTTACATCAAGCACAATCATCTCATTAATATTACATTGACCCAATTTGACCTTTGACCACGAAAATTTCCAAACTGGTAAAAGCTTCAGAAGCATAGCGCATTTTGTAAAGGCACTTTGGATTACTTTATTTAACTTTTGAGCTAAACTGAAACCCAGTGATGATAGCCTTGAATGTCCTATAGACCTATGAAACTTGAAACCAGCAAAAATTCACCTCCAAGCCACATTAAACTTCATTCTCCCAAAGGTAATCCCAAAAGCATGATGCAGGCCTGAGAATGGTGGCAGAAGTTTGTAAAACAACAAGTTTTTGACCTTTCCTGAAAAAATTAGGAGATTACACAAGACGAAACATGGTTTTCTAGATTTTATGAGTCAAAAGCAACCTTTTGATTCTTTCCATTTTTCATTTTTACCTCCTGAGAGAAAGCACAGCGTGGCCATGCTGTGTTTTTGTAGGGTCAAATTTATGGGTTTTCCGAAAAAATAGGGCTCACAGATAAAGAAATATATTTCTAACCATGAAACCTTTTACAAAACTGAGAGTGTTTTTTGTTTTTAGGTATGTTATGAACAAAAATTCCTTCATTTTTCAAAAATACTTTCCCATTTTTTCATAATCCAAGTTTGAATTTGGTCACTAAAAACGCAGCGAAAATTTGCAGAAGTGGAGCAGAAGCATAGCAAAAATTTGGAGATTGATTTGGAGGTCTTCCTAGAGGCATTTTGGTCCACACATGGAATGGTTGGAAAGCTTATGCTAAATACTACAAAATAAATTCATCATGAACTACAAACACCTGCACCAAACCCCTAAAAAACTAACTTGAAGTCAATTTTTTCTAAAAGTGCAACAACTCCCCTGTAGCAACTGTATTTTAGGTATTTCTCTCCAATGATAACACCTGTACATAAACGAAAGGAGGTTTTTTTATTTGGTCTATTATTGACAAAAACCTCTTTCACTCTTGTAAAATTCATTTTCATTACTTCAGAAACTGCTTTTGAAGTAAGATTATCCCTATGTTGAGAAAATGACCTCCAACCCTAAAAATCATGCCAATCACCTCTGTTGATACCAAGAAGTCCATCTATTCCATTGTAGTCTTTTTCTTCTTGAAATTTGTGGCAAAGAGATTGGTGAGCTCATAATGATAACCCACTTGTTGGACCTTTTCACAAAACCCTAGGCAGCCTATTGTTTCAAAACAACTTTTGATGAACTTTGAGGCATTGATCTCCTGCATATGAGTTGGCTCATTTTTGGATGCTTTTCATCCCTTGTTGTATTTCTTCTTTTCAGTGGTCATGAAATGATTTTTCTTTACTTGGAAACTCTAGTTTGATAGGAAGGGAGGGGATTTAGGGAAAACGGGGGATAAAGAAGGGGCAATTTGGGGAATGAAATAGAGGGGAAAGGGGTTAGGGAAATTTGTGGAAAAAAATCAGGAGATAGGGATGGGTGTTAGGAGTGATACAACTACGAAAGTTTCTAGGATGGGTGAGGGAAAAGGAGTAGGAAATCTATAAAAAAAAAAATTAGAAACGCAGCAAAAGCGCAACGTTGGCTTAGTTTCTTTGGAAAAAATGGAGAAATTGAGGAAGGGAAAAGGTCAGGGAGGGTGTATTAGGTATGTTCTAGGGTTTTTATGCATAAAACCTAGGAAATATTAATTGGATGCAAGCAAAATCCATGAAATTCCAAAAGCGTAGCAAAAAGGTAGCGTGGAAACCCTAGGAGAGGATTTTCACCATTTGAGGAGGAAATTTTGCAAGGGGCGGCTTGTGAGTGTTCACTTACTTGGTTATAAATCTAACATAATAAAATATATAATATTTTTAAAATTCTGAAGTAATAATAACCAAACGCTACCTAAATAATTACAACCTAAACAGTTTCAATTGGAAGACATGAAGTGCTCTATGTATCTCTGGTCGAGGTAGTAATAATATTTTGGAAAATTTTAGATAATATTTCCATGGAAAATATCATTTTCCATCCATGTGAATGTACTACACACATTTGAAATCTTGAATTTTAAATATGTATTATATAAAAAAAATCAAATTGTTGTATGACATAAAAAAATAATAATAAAATAAAATAAATAAAAAATTAAACATAATATTTTAATTGTCAAATTATTTTAACTTTTTTGAAATATATAGGAGAGAGAGTGGGAGAGAAGGGTAATATAGAGAGAGGGGGACACAAATATGGAGAGAGAGAGAGGAGGAGAGAGTCTCCAAGAAAGAGAGGGAGCTTGAGAGATGGAGTTGGAGGAAAAGATAGGGAAGGAAGAAGTTCAAGACATATAGAGAGAGACCAGTGGAGAGAGAGAGAGGGAGATATGGAGAGAGAGTGTGTATGTTTGGTGGTGAGATAGAAATACAAAGAAGGAGATATGGAGAGAAGGGAGAGATAAAATGAGAGAGGGAGGGAGATAGTCAACAGAGTTGCACGACAAATCTCAAGAGAGAGACAGAGACAGAGAGAGGGAGATGAGGGGGAGAGACAGAGGGAGGTGGGAGCGAAAGTAAGAGAGAGAGGATTTGAGAGGGAGGGAGAGAGAGAGATGGAGTTGTAGGGTAGAGAGAGGTAGGTATGAAGAAATACATATATAGAGAGAGAGGCAGAGAGAGAGAGAGAGTGAGAAGAGAGATGAAGAGAGAAGCAAAGAGGAGAGTAGGAGGGAAGAGAGATAGGAGAGACAAAGGGAGATGAGGGGAAGAGAGAGAGAGAGAGAGAGAGAGAGAGAGAGAGAGAGAGGGAGAGATATATATATAGATATGGAGAGATAATTTGTATGTTCATGGGGTGATATAAAGATATGAAGAAGGAGATTCATAGGGAGATAGAGATATCGATGGAAGAGGGAGAGAGGGAAGAAGAGAGAGATAGAGGGATGGAGGGAGATATAGATAAATATGAAGAGAGAGAGCGTGTGTATCTGGGGGGTGAGATAGAGAGACAAAGAAAAAGAGATGGAGGGAGATATCGATATAGATGGAGGGGGGAGAGAAAGGGAAGAAAATTGTTTGCACTAGATGCATTTATTTCAGTGTAAAGATGTTGATTTCTAATCCTATTTGATTTATTGCATTAGATGCATTAATTTATGTGTAGATGTTGATTTTTAATTCTATTTCATTGTTTGCATTATATGGATTAATTTCATTAAAGATGTTAATTTCTAATCTTGTTTGATTTAGCTTGCATTAGATGCATTGATTTTAGTGTAGATGTTGATTCCTAATCCTATTTGATTTCTAGTACTAGATGCGTTGGATTTTTCAATATAGATTTTTATCTCTAATCCTATTTGATTGCTTGCACCATTAGATGCATTGACTTTAGTGTAGATGTTGATTTCTAATCCTATCTGATTGTTTGGATTAGATGCATTGATTTTAGTGTAGATGTTGATTTCTCATCCTATTTGAGTTTGCATTAGATGGATTGATTTCAGTGAAGATGTTGATTTTTGATTTGGTGTAAATAGATATATGGAGCACATTAATTTCAAGGTAATTAATTTAACATTGTGCATTAATTTCAATGTAACCACAAAACAATTATTGACGATGTGCATTATGACTAAGCTTTTGTAGATAACCTCAAACAAAATAAAATCATATAAAACATGTATTTGTAACTTTTACATCTCCACATATTTTAAAATTGAATATAGCTTATTTGAATCATGTTCGAGTTTTTAAAAAATGAATAAAACTTATTTCAATCATACAGAATTGATTGAAATACTTTGATAACTACTTGTAAATTTAGGAAATTTGATAACATTATTTAAAATTATAGAAATGTTGTCATATATTTTTTTTGAGTTATTTATTAAAGTTCAATATGATTGACTTATATCATGTTATGACTAAGCTATTGTAGATAATATCAAAATAAATAATGTTGAAAATAAATAAATAATATGTTAATATAATTATAATCAGTATCATTAATATAAATTTTAACCTAACCTTCATCTTTATAAATTAAAAATTTTAATTAATTCATATTCCAAGGAATTATTTCAACTCTATTATTAATATCAATTTTTCAATATTATTGGCAATGATAAATATTATTAATAATAAATTTAATTTAATTAAAATTAATATCGCTAACATAATTAATATCATTAATAATTGAAAGTACACTTATAAATTACACTTTAATCTTATTAACGAGTCAAAATAATTTTATTAAATTAAATAGAAATTAAATATAATTAAAATATGTTATAATTATTATCTCATGTATCATGCACGTTGGCTCTTCCCTTCCCCTCATTCTCTCCTTTCTCTCCATCATGTATTTATATACTCTGGTTGCCTCTTTTATTGGTAGGTTTTGTCCCGAAGATGAGTCTTGTTCTAGACTTGAAACATAGACTGAAAAATGAAAATTGTGGAGATTTTGAACTCTCTATCTCAAGACCTATTTTTTGTTTACATGACACCTTTTAAATTTGTATAAAACTTATTTCAATTCTATTTGTGTTTTTTAATATAACCCTGAGATAAGAAATTGATTGAAATACTTAAAAACATTTTCCATGCAATGGTATATGGGTGGGTCACAAAAAAATTCGTATATATATATATATATATATATATATATATATGAATGACTTTATAATTCAAATAATTTATTTTTAAAATTGAATTGTAATAACATACATGTTGATTGCGCTAAAAGACACTTTCTACAAGCCAATATGAATCATGGTTGGAATTCTTTCCATGTTCAATATTAAATTGATACATGATATATTTTAGTTCATTTTAAGTATCAAAGTGACTTGCATTATAACTTAAGATTGTACTTAATTTCTTAGTCTATGAAATTGGAAATCAAAATTGAGCATATATTTTACTAATAATAGTTATAGTATATAGAAAAAAAATTGAATTAGTGAAATTATTTTAACTGAACCATAAACTACAAAAATTAATGAGCATTCATAAAAAAGATTAATACAAATCCATAAACTGAAATAGTGAAACATGTACATCAATAAACTATCCATATGAAAATATATACACATTACAAATATCACATGAACATCCATAAAATGAAACAATAAGCATCTGTTAGATCTAAGACTTTTTTGGGGCCATAATGTAGATAAAAGAACTTTCGGATTAATCACATCATTAGGATTAGGTGATTAATCCAAAATTTATTTTATCTACAATAAGCATCCATAAACTAAAATAATGTCCATGATGTACATGCATAATTTGTCCATGTATGAAAATATACAAAGTTTGTACCACATGTGAATGTGCCCTATGAAATGAACCTGAAAATATACAAACTATGACACTCTAAGTGTCAGTCCAAGAGGTAACTCCATAAGATGAATTGTGTTTTTGCATTAAGGGTGAACACAAATACATAAATGAAGGGAGAGTCTCTTAGGATTCATCTCCTAGTGTCTCTTCATATTCTGTAATATCCCCAAATGGGATATTTTACTTATTTTTCATAAATCACACTAACCCAACATTTTACCATAAAATTACTGAATTAATAAACAGAAGGTTGCCATGTAAAATAAAACACATAAGCACTGCAATCTATCAACACATCGAATAGGAATAATATCAACATTTTTTATTATAGATAATAATTGGGGTTACAAATACATTTGACCCAAAAAGAGCTAATATGGAGAACTGGCCATCAATATGCAGTGTTGCATTGCGCTAGCCTCCAAAACTGAACTGTTGCACTCTCCCTCCGGCAACAGCTACCACTGAATCCACTGAAGCACCCGTTGAAGGTCTGAATGATCCTCACTCTAGTATCTCTGAAGCTCTAGGAAACTTCTGAATGAATTCCCCTCAAAGAGAGTTGGGTTTTCGTCCAACACTCAACAAATCACCCGAGGGTTTCCATCCTAGGGCTACGGCTGAAGTAGAGAAACATGTTCTCAAACCTCTCATACATAAGAAAATGATCTACTCCAAATATATCCCTCAATGACCTCCTCCCTTTATTTTATACATCTCTTGGATCCTTCTAGAGCCTTATTTTATTATTATTTTATTCATGGAGCACGTTTCCCTCTTATTAAAATATTCTTTTTTAATGCAGAAAAGAGTAAATCGGCTACCGTGTCTCCTCCTATTACTGAAACTCTTTTCCAACCATCTCATCATGTAGGTATCCTCGTCCCGGTTCCAATGAACTATTACACTAAGGTGTTATATCATGTATTCCTCCCGAAATGCCACCTTGAGTGTACTTAATTGAGTTAAGCCCAAAAATAACTCAATTTTCTGAAAGTTGTCGAAATGCACTAGAACGAAAGGCAAGTTGCTCAGATGATGGAATACATCAATCCAATTCCATCCGAACACATAGAAACTCCTAAAAACTCCTCCAAAAATCCATGGGCCTCCTAATGACATCAACTTGTCTGCTCATAACTATGGAAGTCCATCCTAGCCCTGCCATAGGTGACACCAAAAAAGGGAATATTACAGGCCTTCCGCCCTAAGATTGCTTGCCCTCAATAAATCCAAATATGTGAGCCACCCTATTGGCCCGATGCAACTAAGACCCAATGCCCAGATCCCATACAAAACCCTAGGTGCTGCTATGCACCTATGTCAAGCCACCCAGAATAGACCCCTCAATGTCAAGATCCAAAACTAATCTCTCACAGTACTTGTCAACAAAAAATCCCCCCATATCCCAATGCCACCATGGCCAATCATCGCTCAAGTCCCATGGCTCAGACTACACACTGCCTCTAGCTATATTTGATGCCCCATAAAGTGAAGTCTACCAACAAACATCAATTCTCCCTGGCTCATGTTATGTTGTACCTCTAACTCTATAAGCTTCCCCACCAACTGCGTACCAACTCATCACCTCTCTCCAATCTAAGTCCTGACTCGATCCAATGTTAATTCTGCTCTTCTAAAATCGAGATGGAGTGCTGAAGAAATGACGACCTGTGCCCCAATGCCAGCTGGAATCTGTAGCATTGGCCATGTCTAAGGGCCCCTGCTCCCCTGTGCTCCCTACAAAGAAGATTGTACCATCAAGAGGGTACCAACTCATGATCTCCCGCCAATATATCTTGGAAGAAGAATCCAATGAAGTGAAAAATGTATACGGAATATGCTTGGAGTGTTGTCGCCAGTCCGTAATCAACTCATGTTGATTTGTCCCGTCTTCCGACGAGATATGCCTATAGAAGAATACCCCTCCCTCTATAATGGGCCAAACTGGGCAAGATATGTTGCAAGCCCCATCGATGTACTCCTGGAGAGTGCTACACCCTAAAAGTATTGCAGCTATGTTGACTGCATGTGCATCTATCTGCACCTCATCAGTGTGTCAGCCCAAATATGGATGCTCCACCATCTCCAAAAGTGCCTCCCTCTCCTGATCAGGAATGTCATGCTCCTGTTGTCTACTAGCCCCCTGCAGAACTATCCCATCAACCTCCAACATCTCCAGAGGATATGGATCTGCAACTGCTGTCACCGTACTCAATTAGTGTGCATCTGACTGCTCCTCCTCAATGACTGACCCCATGGTTAGTTTCATATCCATCATAGACTCAATGTGAGCCTCCATCTGGCTCTCCCCCAAAGGACTATAATTCATGATGTGCACAGTATCCTCCCCTCCTGACTCATGCTCCATCATATGATGCGTCGACTGAATCATCATAAGTGACTCATCACCTTGAGTATCTCTCATAGAGTCCCTTGACTACTCACCCTGCATACTAGAATACATCTCCAGACTACTGTCATCAACTCCGCGTGACTTCTCTTGCTCCCCAGAAGCATCCTCATATGATCCCATGGACTCACCTGAAGAAGAGTCCTCATCCTAGCATACAGAAGGAAGGTCCTTTTGTTCTGCCTCTGTCGCATCATCTACATCACTCAAGCATGAGTGATCAAGCCCCTAAGGTTCTTTGTAGATGAAGCAAATTCCCTTCCACCTCATCTCATTTCTGCTGCCTGATCCACCAAACTAGAGCAACTCCTCCCTCGTCAAATGTCTCCTGAAGAGCCTAATGTTCTACTAAACCAGCCCTTGCACTAGATCATAAGCAGCAGGTGAGACCAACTGCTCTCTCCTCCAAATGCTCAGCAACCTAGTCTGCAACTCCCGGCAAATGGCCTCTCGGTCTCCCATACATAAAGACAGGATGGACTGCATGTGTGTTATGACTGTTTCAGGATGATGTCTCCTAATGTTGAAGAAGCATTAGAACATATATAGAATCAAATCATCACACTCAAGATCAAACATGATGTCGTATGTTCTGAATGTGGCCATACTCCATAAAATATCAAGCTTCTTCCCGAAGGTAGAGCCTGCGCTATTGTCCAAATCCTGAAAAGTATCTACTATCAATCTCATAATCCTCCTCATAACATCATCATTATATGGAGCTATATGTGAGGTCAACTTCGTGATGTTACTGAGGCATGATGCAACTGGAAGTCTAACCCCTTCACAAGGTTCCTCCAAGAATTTGGGCTGTATAAGAGCAAGCATATTAGGTTTTAGAGCCCAAATCAGTTTCTTCCCTTCTTCTTGGCTTATTTTGGAAAGGAGTTTATTAAATTCATCAAGTTTGGATATAAATCTCCATGTCATCTTCATGTGTTTCAAATCTGTCCCAAGTGCAAATAATTTGTGGCCTATCTCCTGCCCCTTCTACACATCCTCTGACTGTTCTTTCTAAAGAATGGCATATATCCTTCTTGAAAGATGTTTGTTGTTTTGTTTAGTTTATGGATGTGTGTCATGGTTCTTTGGGGTGTTTTTGTGTTGGTTTAAGAGGTGTTTTAAAAACTCCATTATTTCAAGGCTTATGGTAGTGGACAACATTGTTCTCAGCAAGAATATTCCTCTACAATGTTCTCAACATCATTCATAGCAAACATATGACAATGAAATAGTTTTTTCACTAGATTTGTAATAGAGACACCTACATATATGGTTTACGGCCTAATTTTCTTTCTTAGTTGATATTTAAAATTCTCACCGATGTCTTTCGTCAAACAATTTGTTTGCACAATGTTGGGGGTGAAAATATGAGTTGTTTCAACATATGTAATGGACATTCCACTCCAAATAACCCTCTCTCTTACTTATATGACTCATTACATGCTCAGATATGTACAGGCCAAAATATTAAATGCAAACAGTGCCACCACTAACCAACTATACTTGCATTTTTCCTTCACTGGAAATTAATTACATAGGAAATAAAAAACCAACAACTTGAATTGTTTCTGGAATGCATACGAGCTTCAACAAAGATAGATATTAAAATAACAAAGTTTTCGTACAAAATATAACACTATATATGAGAACCTGGAATTGATGCGTTGGATTAGAAAGTGTGTGATAATCTCCCCCATGTACAGTGAAGTGCCCAGAGTTCCTTTCAATGCCCATATTAACACCTGGTCTGTTGGAATTTATATTGTGGCATGATTTGATATTTGGTTGTGAAAAACACTACTCCGGAAACAATGCACAGGTTCGACACTTGTGGTAGTCGAAGTTCTAGGCGATATTAAGCTGCAAATTGGCGTAGAACAGCTTCTACATATTGCGCGAGACTGAGCTTCCAATCTAATGTACGCTCGTAGCCCTATTGAGGGTGGAATTCGAGACAGTAGTGACAGTTGTTGATGACTGTCCCAACTGCTGCCCGACACAAAGGAAATTTTCTTATTGTTAATGGTCTAAACCTTTCCCGACCGAAATTGGCACTGGTTGTGACTCGATCCACCGTCAAATATGGCGGGTTGGTAATGGTAGCTTCAATATGTTCCCGTAACTAACTTTCATCCCTTTGCTTTAGCGATATTCTAGATCTCAGCCTTCTAAAATAACTTTTTTCTCCTTGGCGTTATAATGTGGCCACGTAACAAAGAATGCACCCCCCCCAACCACTTTCTTATCACGACACTCAAGCTCAGATTTTAGCCGCACCAGATCGTTCCATAATTGGAATTATTTTGGATTGGATCGATCACCTTTTAACCTTAGCAACTAGTAAATCTCATATTAGCAAGAAAAACTAATGTCACTCAGACTTTTAGAACAACCCATAGGTTTGAGTTCCGTAATAAAATTGTATCCCCGACAAATAGAGGAAACTAATACAGCACCAAGGAATTTGCTGTTCCACACACCATGTGATTATGGAACTTATTTCAACCTTGGCTGCCCGTAACTGTCAGCTAGACATAGCAAGCGACCAAAATGTGCATCCTGCTGCATCTAATTTGTTCATTACACAACACACCAGTCCGATGTGTATGTGTTCAGTGTGGTTTCCACTGGAAAATCGGGATATCCCAGAAAATTACGTATGCAGTTAGGATAAAAATCAGCCAGGAATGTGTTCTTATTTCCACGACCCCCACTAAGGTTTCAATCAATCCATGTATATATATTGGCTTTTACAATTTTTCGCCTTTCTAAAAACAATTTGGCCCATGTAAGAATTAAATCATGGCTCCTTAATTCTAACAACGCCTTGCAATTTTTAATTTGCAAAACTTCAAAAGAAGCAACACCGAACCCTTCACAATCTGCAAAAACCCTTTTTACTCGTAGGAAGAGTTACCCATGGCTGAGCCAAGATCCGTCTTTGATACCACTATAATATCCCCAAATGGGATATTTTACTAATTTTTCATAAATCACACTAACCCAGAATTTTACCATAAAATTATTGAATTAATAAATAGAATATTTCCATGTAAAATAAAATGCGTAAGCATTGCAATCTATCAACACATTGAATAGGAAGAATCTCAAAAAAATTTTATTATAGATAATAAATGGGGTTACAAATACATCTTACCCAAAAAGAGCTAAATGGAGAACTAGCCATCAATATGAACTGTTACACTGCACTAGCCTCCAAAACTAAACTGTCGCACTCTCCCTCTTGCAATAGCTACCACTGAATCCACTGAAGCACCTGTTGAAGATATGAATGATCCTCACTCCAATATCTTTGAAGCTCTATGAAACTTCTAAATGAAGTCCCCTCAAAGATATTTGGGTTTCCGTCCAACACTCAACAAATCACCCGAGGGTTTTCGTCCTATGGCTACGGCTGAAGTAAAGAACCACATTCTCAAACCTCTCATACATAAGAAAATGATCTGCTCCAAATATATCCCTAAATGGCCTTCTCCCTTTCTTTTATAGATCTCTTGGATCCTTCTAGAGCCTTATTTTATTATTATTTTATTCATAGATCACTTTTCCCTCTTATTAAAATATTCCTTTTTAATGCAGAAAAGAGTAAATCGGCTACCACATCTCCTCTGGTCACTGAAACTCTTGTCAAACTGTCTCATCATGTAGGTATCCTCGTCCTAGTTCAAATGAGCTTTTACACTAAGGCTTTCTATCATGTATTCCTCCTAGAATGCCACCTTGAGCGTAATTAACTGATTTAAGCCCAAAAATAACTCAATTTTCCGAAAGTTGTCAGAATGCACTGGAACGAAAGGCAAGCTACTCGGATGATGGAATACATCAAGCGAATGCAACTCGACCACATATAAACTCCTCAAAACTCCTCCAAAAATCCCCTGGGCCTGCTGATGACACCAACCTGTAACTGTGACCTGTGTGCTCCTAACTCTGCCAAAGTCCATCCTAGCCCCATCATAGGTGATACCAAAAATGCGAATATTACATATTCTATCTCTCCTTATTTTCTATTTACCTTATTTAACAATTACACCCAATCCCAAGGATTATGTGTCAACATTCCCCCCCTTAATATGGAGGGATGTTGGTGAGTCCAAGCATTGTTCTGAATCTTTCGAACTTTTCTCTTACAAGTGATTTGGTGAAGATGTTTGCAATCTGCTCATCTGTGGAAAAATGGCATAGATCGATTGTCTTGGCCTCAACATGATGTCGAATTACATGGTATTTTGTATTGATGTGATTCGTCCGATCATGGAACTTTGGTTTCTTAGCGAACTTTATTGCAGAAGCGTTGTCAATCATGAGTGGAGTTTAATCTCCTACAAATATTCCATAATTTTCGTGAGCCACACAATTTCTTTTGTTGCTTCAGCGACTGCCACATATTCTGCCTCAGTTGTGGAATCTACTAGAACTTATTTCTTGCGTGATCTCGAGGAGACAACTCCCGATCCAAGACTCATAACATAACCTAAAGTAGATACCCCAGTTTATTTGTCTCCATCGCAGTCTAAATCAGAGTATCTAATCAAGCTGAAGTCGCCCACCTATGTATACTTGAGTCCAGAGTCTTGAGCCCCTTCAATTGCTTTAGAACTCTTTTTGCAGTAGACTAATGTCCCTCACAAGGCTTTTGCATAAACCTGGAGAGGATTCCAACAACAAATGAAACGTATGGTCTCGTAGTAGTTAGGTAGTTGAGACTTCCTACAAGTTGTGTATACATTGTTGCATCCTCAAATTATTTTCCTTCAATGGATGTCAGCTTAAATTTTTGTTCCATTGGAGTAGTCAAAGGACTGCACTCAACCATGCTAAACACATTCGACAAATATCCAAAGTACTTCTTCTCAGAGAGGAATATAAACTTCAGATGTTGAGTTATTTCAATACCAAGATAGTAGTGAACATAGCCCAAGTCAGTCATTTCGAAACCATTCCTCAATTCCTTATCTATGGATGTAATGTAGCTCTCATTTTTCCCTGTCATCAAAATATCATTACATACATCATAAGATATACAATTGTTTTTCCAACTTTCTTGACAAACAAAGTTTCATAATCAAGATCATAATGTTTGAAGTTGAGGTTCAGAAGATACTCGGTTAACTTCTCATACTAGGCTCGTGGTGCTTGCTTGAGGCCATACAAGGATTTTACAAGTTTGCATACTTTTTGTTCTTGGCCCTTCACAAAAAATCCTTCTGCCTGGGACATAAAAAATTTCTCCTTTAGATCTCCATTCAAGAAAGTAGTTTTTACATCCATCTGGTGGACTTTCCAATCATTTTGATCTGCCAAGGCAAAGAGCATTCGAATGGTAGCCCATTTTGTTGTGGGGGAAATATTCTCCTCATAATCGACCCCTTCTTTCTATGCAAAACGTTTTTCCACAAAATTGGCTTTGTGCTTGTCAAGTGAGCCATCAGATTTATACTTGGTCTTGTAGATCCACTTGCAGCTAATTGGTTTGGTTCCCAATGAAGGATCAACCAGCTTCCACGTTCCATTATTTATCAAGGCATCATATTATTTTTGCATCGCTTCTTTCCATTCATCATGAGAAGCGACTTATTTGAAGTAAGTTGGTTCATAATCTGTAGACAAATTCAATTCACAATTATAAGAAACATCCATATCAATAGGTGAATTAGAATCATCTACATCACCTCCATTTTTCCTGGTGGAACTTCTTGTTCCTATATTTCCAACCTCATTAAGATGGAAATTTTCAAGTGTCTGTCAGCCATTTTAGAGGACCTTTTTGAGATGGCACAGGCTGCTCAGTGGATTGAGTTGGGGTTGAATCAAGACTTAGTCTCCCAATTCTGTCAATCACATCACTCAAAGTGTCATTTGTGGTTGGAGCTTCATGTGGGGGAAAAGTGCTTCAGAAGAAGATTCCATAGATTGTTCCAATATAGGAATCCCCCCTTCAAGATGTGGAATCTAATTATTAAATTCTTGAAATTACTTTGCATGCTTGAATCTATCCAAGCGATCAAGTCGTCACTCAACAACATTGTCAGCCTTGGAATATTCAGGAAAGATGACATCCCTAGATACTACAAAATTCTTATTAACTTCATCATATATATGGTATGATTTGGAGGTATTTGAATACCCCAAGAAGATATAATTTTGACTCCTGGCACCAAGTGTATTTATTTGTTCCTTACGTATCAAGGCATAATAGGAGGAACCAAAGACCCCGAGATGCTTTTACTGAAGGAATGTGCTCATGCCACATTTCATGAGTATTGTTTCTAATTTCATTAGAAGGACACCTACTCTTTATATACACAGCACATAGAACTACATCAATCCAAAACATCAATTTTACATTCTTGAAAAACATCATAGAATGTACCATGTTTAAAATTTCCATGTTCATTCTTTCAAATACTCCATTTTGTTGGGGATTATAAGACATGGTTGTTTAAAGTTTGATCCCATGTTGGAAAATATAGTTTTCAAATTAATTTGAAGTGTATTATTTTCCATTACCAGTGCGAATAGAGCCAATATGAGCTTGTGCCTCATTTTCAATCCATGCATGAAAGTTCTTGAATGTTTGAAAAGCATCAGATTTGTTCTTCAATAAATAAACCCAACACATTTTGGAGTAGTCATAAATAAATGTCATCATGTATTTATTGTCATTTGTAGAAATAAAATGCATTGGGCCACATAAATCTGAATGAATGAGTGCAAGTTTTCTATGTGCTATGGAATCTGAATCATGAAAAGGTTGTTTTCTATGCTTTCCTAGAAAGCAGGCATCACAATACTTAAGTTTCCTAGGAATTGTAGGAAAACCAGTGACGCCATTTTTCTTCAAAAATCGAAGGTTTTCATAGTTCAAGTTTCCAAATATAGCATGCCATAAAAGACTTAATGGAAATGTACCTTCATCATAGTGAGAATTGTATGCAAAGTTTTGTGCACGAGCAGAGGTACCTTACATCTTTAGAAGTTGTTAGCACTACGTGAATTCTACTAGGTTGAGGATAGACTCACGAAGGTAACCACAAACCTCTTTGGGTTGAGATACTGGTCTTCTCCAACTGGAAGGGACTCTCTCACTCAACAAACTAAAAGGTAAAATATTTTAAAGTGAAAATTTATTAAACAGAGACCAGATCTAAAGAGTTCTTTGAAATATTTAGTTAGGGATTGACAAAAGTTCTGAGATATGGTGTAGAAGTAGGTGATCAAATTTTATCAATAATTTCCATGCATAAACTCAGTCATCACCCAGGTATTTTCTTGATACACATTTTGGAAAAATCAAAGTTATGTAGTATAGCGGGAAAACAGAGAAAGAATTTGATTTGACATACAACTCAACTTAAAAGAAACATATAATAGATAGTGAGTAAAAATGTTTCATTTGAAACTAAAAAATCAGGATATAGTAAGACTAGAGAAAACTTTCTTTGAATTATAGAATTACACATTTCCTCCTAACTTTAATAATATTTAACATACGAGAGACACAAGAAAAACATATATCCAAAATGTCATACCACAGTATCCTCTACTGAGATTGTTGGGAAAATTTGTGCATCTAAATCCTCTTATTTATTAAACTGAAAACACAAAACAAATACACCAGAGTCTAATAGCTAGTATCAATACACTCCAACCATATTATCATTCATATTTTCATCTTATATAGCATACATAATAGATTAATCAGTTGTTGGATACAATGTATCTTTGATCCATGGAGAGGATCAACACAAACTAAAAAGCAAAAACATATTGATGTTTACAATCCTTTTCTAAAATGGTAAAAGGAAAAACTAATGATGTTTATCTTTATCTTAAATAAATAAAACATCTATACAATTGTCTAACTCCCTAAACCATATCCATCATAGCAAGAAAAGAGAAAAAGTAGAAAAAACTAACAGTGGAATGATAGTGATGCATAGTGACTAGGTAACAGTTGGGTAGCACGCTGCCAAGTCATGTTTCTCCTCATAAATGACACTTTTCTGGTGGTAAATAGGTTTAGGTGGCTTCCAAATGTGTAACATGTTGACCCCTCTAACCTCTGACAGTTGGCACCTTCATAACGCATGTGGAAACTTGTAGGCAAGGGTTGTGTAGTTGCTGCGCAGAACCTGCGTAGCACACAATATGAAACTGCTTTCTTACAGGTCTAAGCTCTATGTCATAAAAACACAACATGGTAGACCTTTCATCATGCCCACAACTACCTCATACTAATGAAAAAATGTCTCCATATTGTGCAACACAGACAAGAAATCTTGGAAATATGGAAAAACTGTAAAAACTTCAGACACATGAATATTACCTTATTTTCCTCTTTTTGTATATTCTGTTAGTGGAGGCTTTGAACTCATAAGCTTCAGGGCTATGATCCTTGTGCTCAGTAGGCACAGGCTGAGGGGGTTTTGTCTCAGACTGAGATCTAGATCTTGATCTAGGTCTATCTCTAGGTGGAGGGATTCTAGTTGGTTCTCTGTACCTTATAACTAATATCCATGCCCTAATTAAACTTTTCTTCATATACCTCAGCCTTATCTTTAGCACCAATTTTTTCACATAAAGGTTTTTTCATTGTCTTCTTGCAGCAAGTTCTCATTTGACAAAGTGTTTACCTGTATCCATGGTCTCAAAGGCCCCATGCACTTCTTTGTCACATGCTTTAAGCAGATGTTGAACATATTTCTCATAATCTTTATGATGTTGCATTATTCCCATCACCTGCATCTGGCACTCTTCCAACTCTTCTAAGTATCTTTGATGCTCTTTCCATTGGTCAAAATCTGGGCTATTTGGTGACTGTGCCACTTCCTTCATTTGTTGCACCCATCCCTATTTCAATGTTGCTACTCTTGTAGTGGGTATGTTGGACTCCACTATGTTTCTTGAACTATTCTTCAACTGCAACTTGCTTCTCTTTGTCTTTCTCAACATACCTAGAGGGTATCTTCACACTTATCCTTTGTGGAGTAGTTTTTTGAGTTGCTTCTCTCAACCCTTTGTTTTTTTTTTCGAGGAATGTTATCTTCATTTGACACTTGGAAATATCTTCTTTCATTTTTTTCATCTCCGAGTCCTCTTCCTCATATTGCATTGTGTCTTCTTGAAGCTCCACTTGGTAAATATGCTCCATCTCCTCATCCTATTGGTCCTCTGGAGTCTCAACAATTGTTTAAGGAATTGTTTCCTCCATCTCTTTCTTGACTCTTGACCTAGTCCTAGGCCTCATCACAAACTGGTCACCTTTGATTGTCTCCTCTATTGTCACTTGAATCTTGGTGATGTGAGGTGTTGGCACTTGCTCCTTTGGCACTTGTAGCTTCTCTTTACCCATTGACATCTGCTTCTTTCCAAGTTTCTTGCCATGTTTACCTTGATGCTTATTATTAGGATGTCTATCTTTATCCTCAACTACTTTTTCTCCTTTCATTGCTTGAGTGACTTTATCCTCGTGTATTTCATGCTCGTCTTGTTTCTTTTCACAAGTTTTCATTGATGAAGGCTCTTCTTGTGGTGTTATACCGAGACTAGATAAAAAATCATACCTCTAAACTTTCTTCTTGTCCACAACAAAATTGACAAGAATTTTGATAAGGGAAAAGTGAAATAAGTTGGACATGTGGTTTTCCCTCTGAAGTTGAACCTTTGC
The DNA here is from genome assembly GCA_034641835.2 of Pinus albicaulis. NCBI lineage: Eukaryota > Viridiplantae > Streptophyta > Pinopsida > Pinales > Pinaceae > Pinus > Pinus albicaulis. The sequence goes on from CM076575.1 coordinate 491,589,585, forward strand.
TGCCATTCTCTCTAGGCTCTTGAGAAAGAAGTAAGATACGTTCTTGGGCATTTTTTTTATGAAATGCAATAGAAGCCTCAAATGGTATTGGTAAGCCCTGCTAAATCTACCTTCACATGTAAAATATCTTTGAATTATTTTTAACATCTTACTATAATGGTCCTGAAGGTGCATTATGGGGAAGGTGGTCGAAAAATAATTGCTAAACTCATGTTTAACAAACTCTTTGAACGTTGAGACATCTAACTCACCACCCTTTAACCATTTTCAACTACTGTTGGGAGGCTTGTGGCATCTGTAATGAGTTTTTCTGTGATAACAATCTCTACATCTCCCAACTTAACTCTATCATCCTTGAAATTCATGGAAAAAATACTAGCAAGCTGTGTATGATAGCATGTCTTATGAATCCTTTGGCAGAATGGAATGCATCTATCATTCTCAAAGGAAACTCTGATTGTTGGGGAGGAATTCACCATGGCTAAATTTTTGGGCTCAATGCGAATAACATCTCCTCCCTTTCTACTCGTGATAGGATCCATTCAACCCTAAAAACAGGTGGCAAAAAGACTTGAGCAACTGGAAACTACGTGTGAAAGAAAAGGACCGAGAGACTTCAATTTGATGACAACGCACAACTATGCTACGCAATTATTGCACAGTGGTGACAAAACAACCTTATAGCAAGGAATATAAGTGGGAAAACTTTGCAATCTAATCCATAAAAAAACCCAACCACTCAGCACTATATATTTTCCAGGGTTTGTATCAACAGGACACGGATTTTGGTGTTTAAGTTCGACTGTGTGCATGGAAATACAAGTGTGCACTGCAAACTTTTTTTAAATGAAACAGCACAGGAATAACTAGGCTTAATTGCAACTTTAAACAATATTTTTGAGGATTAAACATCAGACTCCTACCTCACACCAACTGAAACATCTTGTGCAGCAAGGGACAACTTCAATGAACTCGTTGCGCAGTGGCTATGTAGTGCCCTACGTAGCAGACCTCTGTTCTCCTGTGTTTTCCCTTTGATCACGTGATTAGACTCCAAAGTTTCATGCACCACAAAACAAGTCACCCATCAGTAACCAGAAATCAATGAAAAAGGTGGCTTTGTCACGAACTTTCATATTTGATTTATCAATTAAATGGTGTGAAAGACAATGTTGTTTATTTTAGTGCTCCACTTTGATGAGCAATCATGTGGGAGCATGGGAACTTAGGAATATTTGGGTGATAGATATGAGTGTGAGGGGGTGGGTTAACATATGAAGATATGGGTGTTATGTGTCCATCATGTGTAATTATGATTTGTCAAAGGGAAATAGGACTAAGGTAGAATGGGGGATGTGATGGTTGGGTATATAGGGATATGAAATAGTTTAGTAGGGAATAAGGGGATAGGGGATTAGGTTATGTAGGGTTAAAGGATAATGAATGAGGATAAAGGAAAAATAGGAATAGGAGGTGGGGATTAGCATCTGAATTGTGAATTTTGCATAGAATATGGGATATAATAAGCAAGAAAGAAGAATGATATTCAAACCATGTTTCCTTGAGAAACATCCCTTTGACTGTAAATAGATGTTCATATGAACCTTATAACAAACCAGTATTTAGACACGACCCCCTTGACTCAAAATTTTGCAACGATAGTTCCCAAAGAATTAAACGCCATTTCATGTTTCTTGAACAAAATTCTAACAACCAAACTCATTATGACTTCCCATACAATGCTTGGTTGAACTCATGGCAGTAAGAGGTCTATGAGTTTCGACTCATTACATGACAACATATTGTAAATTTAAAGGAGTTTGAAAACTGACAAACTAACTGACTCTAACATTGGATCCATTGGGGATGCAATCCTCCCTATGAGGTGCCAAGAAAAACAACAAAGACCAAAAGCTTATCCATTGGGCAACGAATTCAACATATAAACATAAAAATGAATAACAGACCTGAAAAACAAATCTAACTGGTTGAACTGACTGAAACTGACTACTGACTGTAAGCAAATATTTAGCACATTGAATAACTTATTTATGACATCAGAGTGTTGAGACCTTAGGACCTTCACTTCGGGCTTCAAATCCCAACATAAACTCTCCAAATTTGCAATATTTAAAGATTAAAATGGTATATGCAATGAAATGATGCTCCAATCAAGGAATTAGGTAATAAAATGCTTGAGCAAGTTGCCATTCACAGACCCTGATCTAACTAGTTCATCTTACAAATCCTTAAGCAGATAAGAATTGTTCCCTCTGAATGTAACAATCTTGAACAAACCTTTCCACAAATTCTGGAACTTCCCATGCTTGCCCTTTTCTTTGCTCCTAGAATCCCATTTTAGTACCATATCTCCAAACCGAAAATAAGCTATGTTTGTCCTCCTATCATGTATTCTTTTGATTTTGTCTTGAATTGGTTGTGTGTTCTTAAACACTTCTTCCCTAGACTGCTAAAGCTGAATCATTTGTCCAATCCTTCGTTGCATGTAATTATGTTCTACCTCCGCCTCTTGTAATACATTCATGACTGGGACTCCTAATGAGGAATGAAAGAGATCATATGTTCCATAGATCGGCGGAAATGTAGACATGCCTATCGACTTCTTAGTACTCACACGGTCTGCCCAAAGCGCATGTACCAACTTTTTGTGCCATCTCTTCTTGTTTTCCTACAACATTTTCTTGATGATGTTTACCAGACTTTTATTCGAGGATTTTTCCAAGCCATTACCTTGAGGGTAATAGGTTGTAAAGTGTCCTAGGACAATGTGATATTTGTGACAGAACTCTATCATCTTTTTGAAGTTGAAAGCTGCAACATTGTTTGTGATAATCTTTTGCACACAACCAAAACGAGACAAAATGTTACCTTCCAAAAACTGTATGATTATCGTTTTCATAGTTTGCCTCGTCGGGACTACTTCAATCCACTTGGTGAAATAGTATGTTATCGTCAATATCCACCTATGTTTTCTAGAATAAGTGGGATTAATTTCGCCAATAAAATCGAGCCCCGATTGTTGGAATGGTGACTCAACTGCTATGGGTTTCAAGGGAAGCAGAAGAAACTTCTTTCTTCCTTCAAACATGTGTCATTCTCTATAGTTGGCCAGCCTTTTATACACATCAGCAAACAAACTATGCCAATAAAGGCCGGCCCTTAGAATTTTATTTGTTATTTTATTCTAATATAGGTGACCAACACAATCTCCTTTGTGAAATTCTTCCATTCTTTTTGGAGCTTCCTCCTCCATTAAGCAATTCAACAACATTGCAATGGGATATTTCCAATATAAAAATTGATCAACAATGCATAATTTATGTGCATCTAGTTTGATAAATTGATCATTTGTTTTTGGAAGATATGGAGGTTCTTGTAAATGTTGCAACACATATAAAATATCAACATACCAAGGAGAATCAACAAACCTTTCCGGAAACCGTTGGGCAATACTTGAAGTTTCATCTTCTATCAAGACAACCAAGGAATTTATTTGAAGTGACCACATATTTGATTCAGCCATCATTCAATCCAAACCTTGTGCTTTAATTAACTTTTTTGGCTTGATCTCGATGTTGTACTCAAGTATAGAATCAATCCATTTTTCACTCCTCCCATCTGGATCACTTTGACTCAAAAATTATGTTGACTACAATACTAGGTACATAAGCCATGACATGAGAATGCAAAATGTACACACGAAAGTCCTTTACTTCCTTGACAAGAGCCAATGCATGCTTCTTCATTGTGTAATATATAAGGGAAACATCTTTGAGAATCCTACTGAAGAAAGAGATGGGTTGTTCGGTTCCCTACTGATTTTTCTACAATACAATGATAATGTGTTCAGAAGAAAAATAAAATATTATGAATTCACATGTATAATCCAGGCTAACCAGTGTGGGAGCATGTGACAATGAAACCTTGACCTCACTAAAATATTTCTTGTTCTCTTCACCCCATTTCACCTTGTTGTACTACTTTAACATATATGTAATCTTCCGTAAAATTTCGGCCAAATTTGGGATAAACCATAAAAAAATTATTCTGCCTAGAAAATATTGAATTTCTTTCTTAGTCTGGGAATATCCATTTTTTGAATTGCTGCAACTCTATTGGGATCTATTTTGATGCCATATTTTGAAATAATGTGACCCAAAACCTTTCCTACTCCAGCCCAAACAATGATATTTTGGGATTTAATGATATGTCATATTTCCTACATTTCTCAAATATTGCCCTTAAGTGTTGCAAATGATCTTCATCAGACTATGAATATACGCTAATATCATCAAGGTATATGATAATAAACTTATATTTTTCCTCTGCAAAAGCTATGTCCATAGCTCGCTAAAAAGTTTCCTGTGCATTCATTAGACCGAATGGCATCTTTATTGATCAGCGGTTGTCATTGATGTCAACCCAAGCAGCACCAGGGGCTAACCCAATATTGCATGGGAATTTTGACCTACAAAATTAATATATTCTTGGTCAATAATGCTTTTTATGGTTTCTACTAGTCGAGATGTTTCCGTTGATATATGGCACGCCATGTAATTCTTCATGGTTTGAGAGATATTCATGTTTGAAGATTGTAACCCCAGTTAGTGGGCTAAAACCCCATGGGGTTGGGGCTTGGGTCATTGAAAAGTCATAATTAATATTTTTTTTAAGCTCCTAAAATCCCTCCCACGTTCATTTGTTGAAGCCCCTCTCAACTTAAGCATTTATATAAATTGTGATCTTCATTTCCTCCTTAGGCAAGGGATTTCGCCATCGGAAACAGGCCATCTTGGAATTTTCGCTCTAACTTTTTTTCAGAAGCTCAATTTTTATGAGACGAAGCGAAAATCTCGAGGAAGCTGCAGTAAAAATTTTAGATCAAGGTGCACAATATTTTTGGAGATATGATCTGTGGAAGTCAGGGTTTTTGTAGGCTCCTGAAATTCATCTCAAATAAGTGACCTTGGTAAAATCGTCATAACTCTCTCTCTGAGTATCGGATTGGAATTTCGTAAAAAGTGGCAGATAGTGCACAGTATGTAGTTTTTTCTCTATCAATTTTAGAGCCAAATAAAGAAACAGTGACACGTTGCATGCTGTACAAGTGCGCTCTTCTGAAATAGTCCATAATTTGGGCATTGTGAGAGATTAGGTATAACTCTCTCTTGAAGAATCCAAATTGGGTCAGACCTATGGCATTGGAAAGATGACTCAGAGGAATACTACAGGATCGAAAATCAAATATTGAGGATCTGAAATAACATAGATAAACTAGATTCAATATCGAGCTCCTAGAAGGCAAGAAAAAGCTAGATCATGTGTTGTCAAGGATTGCAAAGGACCAGACTTTCTATGGCAGAAAAGCAAAGAAAGGTGCAGAAGAGGGTAGCAAGACAAGAGCAGCAACCAAGGTGCATAACAACAGCAAGAAGTTCATCATATGAAGTCTTCAAGTGGGTATCACTACATACAATCATTGTAAAGGTATCATTGTACATAGTCATTGTAAATACATTATTGTACAAATTGTACTAGTATCTATCTGCCAAGGGTTGAAGAGGTAGTGTTGGGAGGTCTAGGATCATCATTAGGTGGTTGTGTCAAAGTTCGGGTTCCGGTATAGTATATATTCTTCTTCTACATCATTCTATATCATTGTAAAAGTGGACCATTTTCCCTGGTACGGGAGTCCATTCTTCTTTTATTCTTCTATAGGGTGGTAGGGTGGTGCTAGGGTGAGTTGTAGCTCATTGGGTGTTGAGGCATCCATTCAGTTGACTACTGAATAATCTCGAGTGTTGGAGCATCCATCCAGTGGGAGCTGGAGAAGAATGCTTTACTAGATTCTAGGAAGTTGGAGCTTTATTTTCAATTGGAGTTGAATATTAAAGAATTATTAGAAAATCATTAGGTGGTTTTTGTCCCAGAGTGGGTTTCCACCTTAAAAACTATGTGCATTTGTGTTCCTCTTGTTTACTACTATCATTGTACAAACACTGATAATAATTGAAGATTAACTAATGCTCTAATTGAAAGGAATACTGATTCACCCCCCCCTCTTAGTATTTCCAACAATTGGTATCAGAGCTTGGTTCCTTCAATAGCAGTTTAACAGATGGAAGGAGGTCATGGAGCATACCAAGAATGGTGTACCTCTATTCAATGAAAATAATTATGCACTCTGGAAAGGAAGAATGGAGGTCTATCTCTTGGCGCAAGGTTACAAAGTATGGGACACTGTTCAAAATGGATTTACATCAACCGCGGATGAACAAGGTAAGAAGAATTTGGTAAATGATGCAAAAGCAAAGAATATTATTATTAGTAGACTTATTGAATCTTCTTATCATAAGGTGTTGGGTTGTAAAACCGCCAAAAATGTATGGGACAAGCTTGAGAATATATATGCAGGTGACTCAAATGTCAAAGAAGCAAAGCTTCAAATCTATAGAGCAAAATTTGAGCAACTCAGAATGAAAGAAGATTGCAACATTGCTACATACTTCCAATACGTTGATGAAATAACCAATACTCTGGAAGGATTGGGAGAGCCAGTTGACAAGAAGACTATTATACGAAAGATTCTTAGAACATTACCAGGGAGATTCAACCCAAAGGTATCTGTCTTAGAGTACAGTGCAAATCTGGACAAACTCAGCAAGGAAGAATTACATGGAGTTCCCATAGCATATGAAATGAGACTTGATGAAGAAAAGGGTACTTCAAATCTAGAAATTGTGTTTGTTGCATCTAAGAAAACCAATAAGGACAAACAACCTTCAATTGAAATGACATGCACCTGCAAGTGTGAAGAAAAGGGAGATGATGGAGAAGGTCTTTCAGATGAAGAATATGCTTACTTTACGAGAAAACTAAAACCTAGTAAGGGAAAATTCAAAGGTAAACTTCCATTGATATGTTTCAGTTGTTGTGAGGTTGGGCATTTCGTAGCAAAATTTCCGAACAAAAGTGATGGAAACTCAAAAGGAAAGAAAGGCTTTAAGAAATCCAATAAGCAAGGCAAAAAGAAAGGATCCAAAAGGAACTCTCTCTAAAGAAGATAGCTCATCATCCGATGAGAAAAGTGACAGCAGAGAAGAAGTTAATGAGAAAGTATTTTTTATGGCCAAGCACAATAAAAAAGAAGTATCAAACAATGAAGAAGAAGGGTTGACCATAGAAGAATTTTATGAGGATGCAATCAAGCTTATAAAATAGCTCAATGCTGAGAAGATCTGTTCCAACACTCTTGAAGAACAAGTTCAAGGTCTCAAAATTGAGGTTGAAGAACACAAATGTATTGAAGAGTTACTTCAAAAGAATTTGGAAGAAAGAAACCAAGAAAGGGAAGCATTAGAAGCCGAAGTAGTCTTGCTGCGTAAGGAAGTGAAAAGGGGGAAAACTATCCAAAACGATGCCAACAGCTCAAGGGCATTAGAAGAACTCATCAACAATCAACTATCTTACAACGATAGAACTGGACTTGGTTACAAAGAAGAAGTAGGACCTTCTACAACAAAATAAAATGAACCTATGAGATCTGACAAACATGTAGACTTCATTGGACAAGATTCGCAAGCACATCCTTGGAAGACGATTCCTCGATGAAGATTTTCATCTAGGTACCAACATATTTTTCATGGCTATTGTTATTCATGTGGAAAATTTGGTCATAAAGTTGTAGAATGTCGCACGTACCCTATGAACCAATACAATTCCAAGAGATTCTTCAAATATGAACCTCCCAGGGCTCAACGAAACATCAATAGATTTAAAAATTTAAGAAATAATATGGAATGTTACAAATGTCAGAACTTTGGACACATAGCCAGAGACTGCAAACTTGAAAATCCTCGAGAAGAATCTTCGAAGCCACAGAATGAACGAACATGGAAGAAGAAGAAGATTGATAATTGTGCTCTCGCTCTCAAGGCTCAAAAAAAGAAAGATGTGTGGTATGTTGACAGTGGTTGCTCAACGCATATGACTGGAGATAGAAGGAAATTTGTATCTCTGAAAGAGAAGAAGGATGGAACCATATCCTTTGGAAATGATGGATCTTCAAATGTTATAGGATCAGGTACTATCACTCTCGGAAGAAAAGATGTTATAGCCAAGAATGTTCTATTGGTCGAAAACATGAATCACAATCTTCTCAGTGTTGGACAAATGTGTGATCAAGGACACACAATGATATTCAACTCCACAAAATGTGAAATCAGGAAAGGCAGGTATGGTAAAATTGTGGCTACAGCAAGTCGAGCTCCAAACAACATATATGTTCTAGATGAAGCAACTAAAGCATGTCTACTAGCTAAAGAAGATGAAATTTGGTTATGACACAAACGAATGGGTCACATAAACTTTGAAAATATTGTCAGGATAAGAAAAAAGGAAGCAGTACGAGAAATGTCGAAAATCTCAAAACCTTCCAACACACTATGTGAGGCATGTCGGCATGGCAAGCAGACAAAAGTCCAATTTAAAACAAAAGAACACTTTTCATCACATCCATTGGAATTGATACATACTGATCTATGTGGTCCTGTGAGAACAAAAGGCTTAGACGGAGAATTATATTTCATGTTAATGATAGATGACTATACCAGGATGACAACCGTCAATTTCCTAAAGAAAAAATCTGAAGCATTTGAGTGCTTTAAGATCTACAAGGAGTTGTTTGAAAATGAAACTGATTTGAAAATAAAGTGTTTAAGATCAGATAATGGTGGAGAATTCACTTCCAAATTATTTCAGAAATACTGTGACGAAAATGGAATAAAAAGGAAATTTTCAATAGCACGAACACCTCAGCAAAATGGAGTTGTTGAAAAGAAAGAATAGGGCCATACAGGAAGTGGGTAGAACAATGTTGAAGGACTCAAAATTGGATGAAAAAATCTGGGTTCAAGCAATTGATACAGCAGTCTTCATTATCAACCAAATTCTTCTCAGAAATAATTGCAACAAGACTTCATATGAATTATGGAAAGGAAAACCAGCTAATGTAAAATATTTCAGAATCTTCGGAAGCAAATGTTATAACAAAAGAGAAGATCAAAATTTGGGTAAGTTTGAATCACGTGTTGATGAAGGTATCTTTGTTGGTTACTCACGAAAAAGAAAGGCCTATAAATGTTATAATCTAAGACGAAAACAGATAGTGGAGAGCATAAATGTTACATTTGATGGAGAAGGTGTTCTATCGAGTAACGATGAGGATCTAGAATCTTTGAAACTTGAGACAGAGGCTGAAAAAGAAACAGATAAAATTGTAGAACAAAAAGCAACTATCAACGAGGAAGAATTAAACAATGATCATCAATATATACCAGAACAACAACAAGAAGCTCCTCCAAGGAGAACGAAAGAGTGGATTCAAAAGAACCATCCATCAAATCAAATCATTGGTGACATGAATGAAGGTCAACAGCTTTGTTCATCACAATAAGCTCACGTTGCTTTTTTAGCAACCTTTGAGCCTAGTAGTTTTGAGGAAGTCAGCCAGAATGAACATTGGGTAGCAGCTATGAATGAAGAATTGGATCAAATTGAGAAGAATAACACCTGGGAATTAGTTCCACGACCAAAAAATAAAAATGTCATTGGGACTAAATGGGTGTTCAGGAACAAATTGAATGAAGACGGGCAGGTTACCAGAAACAAAGAAATATTGGTTTGCAAAGGCTATGCACAAGTGGAAGGAATTGATTTCGACGAAACATTTGCACCAGTTGCCAGAATGGAAGCCATCTGATTGTTTCTCACCTATGCATGTTCAAGAAAAATCAAAGTCTACCAAATGGATGTTAAGTCAGCATTTCTGAATGGAGAATTAGAAGAAGAAGTTTACATCGAACAACCTGAAGTTTTTCTACTATCACAGAAAGAAGACTATGTCTACAGGTTAAAGAAGGCTCTATATGGTCTCAAGCAGGCTCCCAGAGCATGGTATGCTCGTCTTGATGGATATCTACGTCAACAAGGGTTCAAGAAAGGTACTGTTGATAGCAATCTTTATGTACAAATAGATAAATATAATTTAACAATCGTTGAGGTATATGTGGATGATATAATATTTGGTAGCAATGATGATCGACTAAGTAAGAAATTTTCTACAAATATGCAAAGTGAGTTTGAGATGTCTTTACTTGGTGAGCTGACATACTTCTTAGGGCTTCAAATATCTCAGCAAGAGAAGGGAATATTTATATGTCAAGCCAAGTACATCAAGGAAATGCTTAAGAAATTCAAAATGGAAGATTGCAAACCCGTCCTTACTCCGATGGTAACAGGTTGCAAATTGAGCATAGACAACTCAAATAAGGATGTGGATCAGAGGTTGTACAGATCTATGATTGGTAGTCTTCTATATGTAACAGCCTCTCGGCTAGATGTTATGCAAGCAGTTGGACAAGTAGCAAGATTCCAAGCAGCACCAAAAGAATCACATATTATTGTCGTCAAAAGAATCCATCGATATCTAAAGGGCACAGAAGAATATGGCTTGTGGTATCCCAAGGGTAACGATCTCATTATTCAAGCCTTTACTGATGCAGATTGGGCAAGAAGCATTGATGATCGTAATAGTACTAGTGGAGCAACATTCTATCTAGGTGGTTGTCTCGTATCATGGTTGAGCAAAAAGCAAACTTCAATCTCGTTATCTACAACGGAAGCAGAATACAATGCAACAGCATCATGTTGTACTCAAGTCCTTTGGATGAAACAAAATTTGCAAGATCTTCAAGTACAATTCAGTAAGCCTATTACCATATTCTGTGACAACACTAGTGCCATCATCATCTCCAAGAATCCTATCATGCATTCAAAAACAAAACACATTCCGATCAAATATCACTTTGTTAGAGAACAAGTTGCTGAAAAGAATATCAAACTTGAGTATTTTTGTACAAAAGAACAAATTGTTGATATCTTCACTAAACCTTTACCTCGTGAAGCATTTGAATATCTTCGTCAAAAGCTTTGGATTCACCCAAGTTCTCATTAGATTACAGGTCTGCATGACGGTTGTGTGTCAGGGGGAGTGGAAGTGTGTACAGGTCTGCAGGATGGTTGTGTGTCAACGGGAGTGGAAGAGTGTACAGGACCGCAGGATGGTTGTGTTTCAGGGGGAGTTACCCTTTTCCATTGATGTCAAAAGGGGAGAGAATGTTGTAGGAAGAGGTGTCATGATCGCAAGGGCAGTACTTGTGTTGCCATCAATGCCAAAGGGGGAGATTGTTGATCAGCGGTTGTCATTGATGTCAACCCAAGCAGCACCAGGGGCTAACCCAATATTGCATAAGAATTTTGACCTACAAAATTAATGTATTCTTTGTCAATAATGCTTTTGATGGTTGTTAGGGTCCCGTGATTTGGCCGATTGGCTAGCCAAATGACGATGTAACATCAAACCAAGCTTTGGAGCCCAAGGACCTAGCCTTCCTGGACTCAGAGAGGGCTCTCTCTATATGTGTAAAAGATGTCGGTGTGTTTACTTGCGGTGTTCTGATATTAGGCTAGTTATGAAGTATGTTTTTAGTTTTTTTGGTTTTTTTTAAGTTTGTGAGGAATGAAACTGATCAAATACATAAACTAGATAACAAGATGTAGATAAATTGGGCTATGGGGTCAAACAGGTCAAGGAAGCTATGAGGTGATGATGTGAGGCTGCTGTAGGGCCGATTTGATTCATGGCAGAAGGGATCTTTGGGCAAAATGGATTGAATGGACAACAAGTTGGTGAAAGACAAGGGATTTCAAGTGTAACTAGTTAATAGCAGACATAAACATGTAATAGCAAGCCATTAATCATGCTAAGTGTAACTATGAGCTAATTAATACACATAAATCAAACATTCCAGCCATACATAGAGGTATAAGGCCCTCTAACTTCGGGAAATGACTATCAGACTTTGGGGAAAACATATAAGACAAACTAACAACTCATAAACTACGCCGGAACGCCTAAACATAGTCTCTAAGTCATTGGGCACTTTGACAAACAAGCTTTCATAGGTTTAGGCAAAGGGCTAGATCGGGACTAGGCCTCCTTGGTTCAACAAGATGATCAACAAATCAGTCAAAGAGAAAGTTTTATGGACAGAACTATGGGCAGCTTAATAGGTAGGTAGGGAAAACCATACATCCTACTCAACATACATAGAACTTATGAATAAAACTTAGCAACAATACCTTAGGTTACTAAAGAGCAGCTAAGAATTCTTTAGCATAACTAAGGGAGAAGAAAACATCAAGCTATGAAGATTCAGGGATTTTGAGGTGCCTCCATAAGCATATCTCAAAATAAATCTTTACTGATCTATAGCAGCAAGAAATATGTATTATGAATGAAAACTAGAAGACAAAACATATCAAGAGACACTATACCATTCTACTATGTCAAGGAATCCATCAACAATCCTTCATCATTCCTCAAAAGCATCCAAGAGGCAGTCCAAAAATCATAACTCAAGTGTATTCTTCAAAGCTCATATGACCAATGCATTAATTCCTCTCTCAAGTTCAGCCTCTGATTTACAATGAGAACCATGGAATAAATAGGCTTGAGGGAGGAAAACCTCATGGAGCAACTAGCTATCCCATTGGCCAAGTCAAAATATCTAAACTTGTCCTTGAGGCTTTGCAAAGCCCAAGGCACAAAATATCCCATAAAATATCTAAAAAACCGCTAAAAACGGAAATTATATTGACTTTACATGATTTCCCAATGATAAAAATAGCTTAACGCACATTTGGGAAAAGCAGATTTTTGGAGTTCAAAAATTACAAAAATACTTCATATTTATGCCTGAAAAAGGTCCCCTGACTTGCTGGATGCAATAGGCAGCCTTCCCGATGTCTAAATGAGGCTCATGAGGGCTTGCTGGAAAGCTCTCTATGTCTATTTTCCGGCACAACTGGAACCAACTCAATCTGAGGTCCGTAAGTCATCCAAAACTGTACCTGTGTGAAAAAACTCAGAAAATAGCAGACTGCTGATATGGCGGGCAGAATGTGCAAAATGAGGGTGTTTTTCGCCAATTTGAGGGGGCGAATGATCTTCAAATGCCCTGAAAATCACTGGAGACCTGCTCATAGAATTATGGCATCCATCGGTATCATCCTCCTCCCTTGACAACTCATCAAACTGAAATGGCGAATTTATGAGTTTTTGGCCAAAAACCCAAAAAATGCCAAAAAACAAAAAGTTGCCGAAAAGGCCCAAAATTGGCATGCATGACCCTCAAGGGTCCAAAGCAACATGCTCCGAAGCTGAGGCTAAAATATCAAGGGCTGATATGCTTTTCCCTTCCTTCCGTGCTAGGCGCTTCCCCTTCAACTTCTTCAATTTCTCTTGTGCTACCTTTAATTTTCGCCTGGCAAACTGATTTAGCTTCTGAAAGTGAAGAGTCCTCTTTCTTTGTATCTCAAGATCCCTGTTCGCCCTCTCAAGCTTCGTTTCCAAATGCTGGTTAGCTCTCTCAAGCCATGCTTCTTTGTTTTCCTCAATTTCCTGCTCAAGGAGGGCAGTGAGAGGAAAGGCTTCGAAATGAGCTTGTTCTTCTGCTCTCTGTTTTTCCAAGGCTCTTTTAAGCCCGATGGTCCTAGGCCTCTTCCGCCTAGGCTGGTCTTCCTCCTCTTCATCATCAAACTCGCCAATGAGCTCTTCAATTCTTACTTGCGCCTTTTCTGCCTCTTTCTTATACTTGATTGCCCTCGCCTCATGAATAGCTGCATGAAACTTCATTTGTTTGTTTTCAACCTCCAAGAAGTGGTTGAAATTCCTCGCCCTTTGAAGATCTTCTTGTAACACCTCAATTTGCCCCTCTTTGTGAATGAGGAGGTTTTCAAGGAGGCGGGCCTCATTGTCACTATCATCGCTTTGGATAGGGATAATAGCTAATTCACCTCCATGCTTTGTACTTTCTCCAATTTTACTTTTGCCTTTGAAAGCCAATCTAGCGCTTTTCCTCCTTGGCAAGCTAAAAGGTGTCTTTTTGGGCAATTTCCTCTTGCTAGGAACAGTCTTGGTCACTGTTTGGATGGCAGCCTTAGCTTGCTGTTCCTCATCAATGTTTTGTCCAATTTGTGTTTCAAGAGGTGTTTCAATTTCTTGCCCAACTTGTTGTGCTTCATCAACTGTCTGCTGCTGTCCCTCAACATCCAAATGCTGCTCATCAATGTGTACCTGTGGTTGTTCTTCACTTTGTATCTGTTGTCCTTCATCATCTGCCTGCTGCTGGCCTTCATCTTGTATCTGCTGCTGGCCTTCATCCTGTATCTGCTGTTGTTCACTGCCTTCTCCTTCTCCCTGTGGTTCACTGTCCTCTCCTCCTCCCTGTTGACTTGGCTGCCCAGTAGTAATTTTGAGTTTTTTAGGTGTAGGCCTACTAGACAGAGGCACTGGGCGATGGACAGGCTGAGTAGGAGACACATGAACAGGAGGGATAGTGGAAAAATCTGAATGGCTAATGAATGAATCCCATGAAACCCCCTTCTTCTCTAGCTGGTATAAGAAGATAATTTTGATCAAGGAATGATGAAAGAGAGAAGGGATTTGCTAAGGTGGAGCCTTCTTTTGGACAGTAGCTGCCATTTTCTCTATGCTTTTGGACAAAAAGTACGGAAGGTTTAGTTTCCTGCTTCTGGTAAAATGCATCAACAAGCGGACATGGTAGGCATAAATTTGATTAAACCTCCCTTCACAAGTGAAATATCTCATTATGGCTTTCATCAGCGGAGCATAACTGTCAAGAAGATAGGAAAAATGGAAAATAGCAGTGATGGTTTCCCTATGTTCAGGCTTGATGAAAGGTTTATAATCCTCTAGATCAATATGAGCTTGTTTAAACCACTTTTCACCATGATACGGGATCTTGGTAGCCTTGGAAACATACCTTGGAGAAATTTTGAAATCAAGACCCGCCAATTGAAAGTGTTTGTCCTTGAATCTCAAAGCACACAAATGTGTTAGTGGCGAAAAACTCTTGACTTCTTCTATCCTCTGGCAGAAATCAAGACAGCCTACTTCATGGAAATTGAAAAGCACAGATGGGTGAGCATTGATTTCTTCTATGGAGATGGGCTCATATCTCTTATGTGGACCGCTCCTGTGGTCTTGCTTCGGAGGAATTCTGACTTGAACAAGCTTTGAAAGAGGCAAACTGCCTTCACTGTATGAAAAATGTTCTGCTGGATTGAAACTAGTCACTAGACTGTTTGGACAGATTAGACAATGTGGTTAGGATAGATTGCAACAATGTTTCTTTGAATAAACCACCTCTACACTCCTTAAAAACAGCCCTTCAACTCTGGATGCACTTCAGCCAGGCAAACTTTTTAATATGGTACCATGTGTAAAGATGAGACAAACTCCTGTGTCAATTTCCTATATATAGTGTTAAGCAATCATTCCTCCTGTGAATTTGTTAGAGGCAAACCAACACTTGCATTTGTGTCTCTAAAACAAACTCAAATTTTAAAACCCTGCTCTTCAGGTCTTCTTCTTGAAAAATATCACAGTCAACAGCTCTTCAACATGATACAATGTAGTGAAAAGAAAAGGCAGACCTATGTTAGGTGTAAAATCAATGCACAGTGCTTTAGGAAACACACCCTTTATTTGTGAATTCAAAAGATCAACCACCACATCTGAACCTCTGTCTCAAAGTTAAATTCAATCATCAACAACCTCTGCCCTTCTTTTGAAAATGGCCCTATTCACCCTTAGAATCTCTCGGTCAACAACTTTTCACAGTAGTGAAAAAATACAGTGAAAGAGGGGCAGTCTGCTAAAAGAGTGTGCTGTGAGAAAATGCCAATAATCACTCTATTCTTGAAGTCCTAGATGTCAACCAATATACAAAACTCTTTGCTCAAGGAGGCTTTCAATCATTAGAAACCTTACCCTGTATAAGTGTGCCACCCTTCAACAATTTGCATCTCTAGCAAACCATCATACATATGTCTAGACAGTAAAAACACAGGACTGGAGTAAAATGACAGAGCTTTAGAAGACTATCAAGCTTTTAAACAGAGGTTATATGAGTTTTCTCTTTCAAACAACAAGAATGTCAAACCCCTCTTACTGAGTGCACTTCACTGTTTTAATAGTGTGGAAATGTTTGGATGACAGTGTGAAAGGTTCCTCTTCAGAATTAGGCCTGTATTTCTACAACAAAAATCTCCTTTTAATCAAAACACAGCTCTTTACAGGAAAACCTCTGCCCTTCGATTGATTTGAAGATGAAACAAACTGGCTCTTAACCTCAAAACCCAGTATCTCTATATGTGCTCTTTGAATGACAAATTCATCCCTTTATCATATTGCAATACTTCAGCTCACTGTGTAGAACGGACTGTTTTTTTTTTTTTTTAACTATAATGACAAGGTCAGGGGTTTTAAACTTTCTTGTCACTTATCAAAACCTTGAAATCGACGGGGGAATATATAAAAATACCTTGAATTTCGATGAACACATGTTTTGAAAGGTTGCATTAACACTGGGAACCTTTGACACTTGCACGGCACCCTTTGAAGAAAACACGTCGCGCAACAGAAAGTTTGTCGGGTCGGCCTGTCGGGTGGTCGGGCGGCCTGTACAGGCGCGTCGCGCCAATGTACAGGCACGTCGCGCTGTCAATGGTGGCCCGTGCAAATTTTCGCCCAGGCACGTCGCGCAAAAATGCAGGCACGTCGTGCAGTGCAAGAACGTGCAAACTGTTGCTATTTTGACCAGAATTGCCTTGTTTTGGTGCTAGGGAGGCACGGGGTCTGGTTTCAGTTTTGAAATTGAAAATATTTCCCTCACACTTACTCTTTGATGTCAATTCAAAACAAATTTCCAACGGTCATTTTACTTGGAAAAGGAACGTTGGTTTTCAACTCTGTTTTGTTTTAAAACAGTGGGTTTGTCATTTTGAATATGTAAACCCGAACCATGACTCTGACCCCGAGCTTTAAACCTTGGCAAACAACTTCAATGATTTCTACATCACCTCTGCCATTGTTTTTAACAATGTTGGTGCTATTTTTGATGTAAGGCAACCCACCTTACCACTGTAAAGATAATGCTTAAAAACTGTTATGTTTCTGAAGGACAGGGCTTGCCTTGTTAATGTATTTTGACTGGTGCATTGGTCTTTTTGTAAGAGAGACATTCCAAAACCTCAACTCTGTCCCCTGTTTTGACAATTTAGGTGAAATGTTAACAAAGAAAAGTCATCCAAAATCTGTCAAAATGCATTTGAAAGCTGTTTTATCACTTAACAGAAGATTGCCTGTGCCCTTCCAACTTGTTTAATAATTTCTTCTCTTAGGTGATTTATAGGCTTCCCTCTGGACTGTAAGTGCTATCCTTTGACTATTTCCCTTTATATCATAATTCTCTGCTTTCTTGAAAAGCACCCTTTGGACTTTTGGCATGTGATATTGGTTTGTTGTTTGATCTTTTCCTTTAAGGTAACTTCCCTTTTTGGTATCAATGGCATATATCCAATATTTTCTCCCTTCCACTGCAAGCACAGTTTGACAGACAGCTCATTTGAATAGGAAAACCAATACCTTTGTATCATAAACACTATCATTTACATGTGCAATGACTTCTGTTTAATTTCTTTGCATCCTTTCATCTGCACTTTCAGACCAATCAGTTTTCAACAACCTGTAATGGCTTTGGCCATCTGCTCATACATGGAGGAGGCTCTTCATCAGGTAAGGTATCTGAAGGTGTTTTGACAAATCTGTTTGACACAGTTTTCCTCTGAATGTGATGGTAAGTGAACCTCTTGAAAAACATCAATATGAGCATCTCTTCTTGCAAGCATCACTGTGTTTCAGCAAAAACCCTAGCCAAAGTAACACTGTCTCCCTGCACTTTTCTAAGGGTGACTGAGATATTTATCATTTGCTTTGGTCATCTCATGACAGATTACTTTGACAAATAGTTTCTGTGACTTATGAAGGTTAGTGCATTTTGAGAAACCAAGAACTTTCTTTCTGCCTGTGTAATGGCATTTGTTGTCAGCATCTATTTCATTTGATCTTGTGGAAAGCAGGCTTCTTATGATTGGAATGTTTACTGATGACAAGCCTTTCTAAAGTTCAACAATTCACATGATTTGAAAGCTTTAAATGACCTCCTTTGTCAGACCAGACTCTTTTTTCCTTTGAGCTAGCATATTTCAAACTCTATCCCTGTTATGATCATTACTCACATTCATAAAACCTGGAGATATTGTTTCACTGTTCAATACAAGGCAAACCTGAACTTCTGCAATCTTCCAAGTCAATATTGGCCAGCGCCCTCTGCTTGTGGATGAAGGAGGCGCCCTAACCCTCTGCTTGTAAATGAAGGAGGTTCTGGGCCATGACAATTTACCAGTTCGCTGAGACAGTGGTGTTCCTTCCTTACTGTGATTTTCATGCTGGAAAGAGCTGTAAAGTCTGGATGAGTAGCTTTCTGTTTTGTAGATGCATCTCAGGCTCAAGTTACATTTAGAAGCAGCTGTTCCTCTAACTGTAGATCCAAGCATTTAGTCCTGAGATGAAGTTATATTTCTGTTCTTTGCAGAATCCATAAAACACTGTGAAAAACCTAATAGTCAGCTTGAGATTGGGGTTTTTGCAGTGCTGAGATCTAGGGATATAAGTGGCGCGACTTAGAGCTGTTTGTCAATTTCTTTTGCAAAGTAAGAGGTCAGTCATGGTAGGTCTGTTGCAGATGAAGGCTTTTTGGCTTTTTGATGATTGCCAAGGGTGAAATGTCTTAATGCGCCACTTCCTAACATAGGGGAGACTTTTGAAACAGATGTGGATTTGCCTTTTAAAGCTGATGGGCAGACCAATAAGGCTGAAGCTAGATAGGATTGTGATAATGAGGTTTTGATTTCGACATGGGCGAACTGAAAAGGTAGAAGGGCGAAAAAAGTTTTAGGAGGTTTTTCTGGATGACATATTGACATAAGGAAATCAGTTTCTAGAAAACTCAGCTGTAGATATAGTCATCACTAACATGTAAAAAATACTGATGGCTAACAATGGTTTCTACTTGTCTAAATGTTTCCGTTGATATATGGCACGCCATATAATTCTTCACGGTTTGAGAGATATTCATGTTTGAAGTTTGTAACCCCAGTTAGTGGGCTAAAACCCCATGGGATTGGGGCTTGGGTAATTGAAAATTCATAATTAATATTTTTTCTAAGCTCCTAAAATCCCTCCCACGTTCACTTGTTGAAGCCCCTCTCAACTTAAGCATTTATATAAATTGTGATCTTAATTTCCTCCTTAGGCAACGGATTTCGCCATCTGAAATAGGTCATCTTGGCATTTTCGCTCTAACCTTTTTTCTACGAATATTTAGAAGTTGAAATTTTTATGAGGAAAATCCGAAATCGCGAGGAAGCTACAGTAAAAATTTCAGATCAAGGTGCGCAATATTTTTGGAGATATGATCTGTGGAAGTCAAGGTTTTTGAAGGCTCCTAAAATTCATCTCAAAGAAGTGACCTTGGTAAAATCTTCATAACTCTCTCTCTAAGTATCGGATTGGAATTTCGTAAAAATTGATAGATATTGCACAGTATATAGTTTTCTCTCTATCAATTTCAGAGCCAAATGAAGAAATAGTGACACATGGAACGTTGTATAAGTGCGCTCTTCTAAAATAGTCCATAATTAGGGCATTGTGAGAGATTGGGTATAACTCTCTCTTGAAGAATCCAAATTGGGTTAGACATGTGGCATTGGAAAGACGACTCATAGAACTACTACAGGACTAAAAATCAGATATTTAAGATCTTAAATAATATAGATAAACCATATTCAATATCGAGCTCCTAGAAGGCAAGAAAAAGCTAGATCATGTGTTGTCAAGGATTGCAAAGGACCAGACTTTCTACGGCAGAAAAGCAAAGAAAGGTGCAGCAGAGGGTAGCATGAAAAGAGCAGCAACCAAGGTGCATAACAGCAGCAAGAAGTTCATCATATTAAGCCTTCAAGTGGGTAGCACTGCATACAATCATTGTACTTAGTCATTGTAAATACATTATTGTACAAATTGTACTAGTATCTATCTGCCAAGGGTTGAAGATGCAGTGTTGGGAGGTCTAGGATCATCATTAGGTGGTTGTGTCAAAGTTGGGGTTCTGGTCTAGTATATCTTCTTCTTCTACATCATTCTATATCATTGTAAAAGTAGACCATTTTCCCTGGTACGGGAGTCCATTCTTCTTTTATTCTTCTATAGGATGGTAGGGTGGTGCTAGGGTGAGTTGTAGCTCATTGGGTGTTGGGGCATCCATTCATTTGACTACTAAAGAATCTCGGGCGTTGGAGCATCCATCCAGTGGGAGCTGGAGAAGAATGCTTTACTAGATTCTAGGAAGTTGGAGCTTTATTTTCAATTGGAGTTGAATATTAGAGAAATATTAGAAAAACATTAGGTAGTTTTTGTCCCGGAGTGGGTTTCCACCTTAAAAACTATGTGAATTTGTGTTCCTCTTGTTTTTTGTTATCATTGTACAAACACTGATAATACTTGAAGATTAACTAATGCTCTAATTGAAAGGAATATTGATTCACCCCCCCCCCCCCCCCCTCTCAGTATTTCCAACAATCTTGGCATATTTGAAAGTGCCCCAAGGTGTTTTGAAGGTTCTCTTATATTGGTCTTCTGGGTGAACCAAAATCTGGTTATACCCCAAGAAACTATCCCAAAAAAAAAAAATTCTTGCTCCCACCACCTTTTGAAGAACGTGGTCCATCTTTGGTAGTGGATAGTTGTCCTTGAATGACACCCTGTTTAATTTTCAAAAATCCACACATAATATAATTTCACCCGTATTTTTCCTTTCTGGAACCAAGCTAGATAACCAATCAGAAAATCTGAGAGGAACTATTATGACAACATCAAATATCTTCCTTACCTCCTTCTCAATAAGGGGCAACAACACCGGATTTGTCCTTCGTAGTTTTTTCTTGAAAGGCTTTTGGTATTTTTTACTGGTATTGTATGCTAGATTATATTTTTGTTATATACTTTCAAGTCTTCATATCCCTAGGAAAACACATCAACAAACTCAGTCAACATTTCCAAATATTGTTTCTTCATTTATGGGCTTAAGGTCTTGGAAAACTTTATCATTTTTTAGTGTTTCGTTGTACCTATATTACATTCTTCAACTTCTTCTCCCACATGTTCTTGTTTTGGCCTCTTGGCCACATCATTATGGTAAAATGTTTCTTCTAAAGGTACAAGCCCTCTTGGAAAGGCATTGTCCTTGAGCTGCAACACTTTCAACTCTTCTCCTTTCTTGTCCAATTCCTCTTTCAACTAATTGATGAAACTCTCCTTGTCCAAATCTACGCACCCACAATCCCTTTCCAATTTCATTTTGACAAACTCCTCCTTCATTAACAATAAATATTCTATCTTCTTATCATTTTCAAAGACTTTCCAATGCTTTAAATTGTTAGGGAATGATCTGAAATGACTGTAATAGTTTTGTTGTGCTAAGTGTCTTTCAGTTATAAAACATGTGCATACTTATCTCATTATTTTTCTTAAGGATTGAGGATTTTAACCATGAATTTTAGATGATTTTAGTGAATTATAAACATGAAATAAGCACAAATAACACTGAATAACAGTGTAAAACAGAGAAATAAGTCACCACATAACATTTACACAACAGGCATGATGAAGCAGTTCACCTCTCCTGGGCTACATCTGTTGATCCAGCTCCCAATGGCATGTCCATCTTTCATTATGCTCAAAATTTTGCAAATACATGTAGTTACAAGCCTCTAATGGTTGTTTTCTCTGCAGCAATGGCTCCAGAATACTCCAGTTAGTCTAGAATGACACTTCATTCACCCCGAATGGGCGAAAATTGAGTCTCGTACTCATTTTCCCATTTACACCTAGAAAATATCCACTAAATGTGGAGGACTCCACTTAGCTAGAGTCAAAATAGTGAAATCCGCACAAATTTTAGGCGTTGGCTAAAATTTCGCTAGAAAAAACTGTCGCATTTAACATTAGTGGTTGGGTGGCCACATGCCAAGCCAAACAACAGCTTACAAATTGCGTTGTCGGTGGAACTCCAGGGGGTAACCACAGGATAAGGTTTGGAACCAGGGTTGAAGAAGAAGTTTATGGAGATCGTTTGTTTTAACCACACGGAAATAATGGTTGCATGTGACAACTCGCAAATTGTCGGCAGAGTGTTTAAATATTGGAGGTTATAGTTTATGGTTGGAGTTTTATGTTACATTGATATGTTATGTGACCATGCTACATGGGACCGCCAGCGGGTTAGGACTGTCGACGGTCCCCAACCCCCACTACACATTGCATTACACTTTAAATAGAACCCAAATCCTATGTTAGTTAAAGTAACAACGTGCAGAGTGGGTGGTTAAGTCGTGCACATGGTCTGTCAGAGGTCGCGGGGTCGAGCCCTGCGAACCTCTACCAAATTTTTAATATGCTATTTGGGGGACACGTGTCAACCTCAGGGTTGGCCACATGTCACCCCTTGATTGACCCATAAATAACAACGTACAACCAATTGTCCAATAATATTATGCCACTTGTCAACCATTGATTGGCCCGGAGAAAAGGAATATTCTTTGGAATATTCCTTTTTACTGATTATACATCCACCTTGATGACTGGGCATCCCAATCAACCCTGTCGCAAATTTTACTTATTTTGGATTTCGATTAGAACGTGATATCTCCCTCATATGACATCGATTTTTCGAACTGTTTGCACTGCTGAAATCAGGAAGACGAGTTCTATGCAACCAACTTAGTTTCAATCCAATCCTGTAACTTTAAATTTTGAGAAAAATTTATAAACTCCTGATCACTCCTCCCCATTGGGAAACTTTTGGACCCCAAAAGACTTGATTACCTGTTCAGTAGATGAGGGTACAACTCCCTCACTTTTCCAACCTCCATCCACTTTTCCTTTCTTGGTTTATTGCTTTTGAGCCCAAATCGAAGGTAGTCAACAGTTCCCCTCTTGGATTATCTTGTCCTCATGTCAAGAATTGTATCTTCCTTGAGCTCATCTAGAAATTCTGGTGAGAAACCTTCAACAGAAGGTAGCTGAACATCACTTCCTTGATCATCGATCAAAGGTGGCTCATACAGATGTAAGTTTTCAACATTAACAACTGAATACATTTGCATATATGAAGGCAAGTCAAGTTGAAATGCATTATTACCAACTTTCTTGATGATCTTGAATGGGCCATAGCGAATTGGTTTGAGCTTTTTACCTTCCCCTAACATCATTTATTTGCTAATGTGCAACCATAGCTCATCTCCCTCTTGAAACTTGTGATCGACTCTATGTTTGTCATGCCTCTCTTTGTATTTTCTTTGACTTTTCTCATGTTGTTCTTGAACTTGTTGATGTATAATCTGAATTTGTTCAATGAACTTTCGAGCCTTGTCAATATCACTATGGCCATCAATTGCAACATCCTTCCCAAAGATGAAGTCTAATGGAGATTTTGGAAAATACCCAAAGCATACTTCAAAAGGTGATGTTTGAGTTGAAGAGTGCTTTGTCCGGTTGTAAGCATGTTGAACGTAATGCAATTTCTCATCCCACAAGTTGGGATGTTTGCTACAATATCCTCTCAATAGATGCATAATGGTTTTGTTCACCACCTTGGTTTTCCATTAGTTTGCGGATGAAAAGGAGTACTATTTTTCAACTTTGTGTCCATCATACTCCATATATTGGATCAAAACTTCCCAATGAACCTGGAATCCCTGTCTCTAACAATAGAAGTTGGCAATCCAAAATGAACCCATACATGTTGAAAATAAAGTTCAACAGTTTGTTTAGCAGTAATGGTTTTCTTACATGGCATAAGTATACACATTTTACTGAATCTATCCACAGCTACATAAATATAATCATGTTGTTTTCTTGACATAGGTAGACCTCCAAAAAAAACCATGGAGACACTCTCCCATGGCCTTGATGGTACCGGTAGTGGTGTGTACAACCCAAGCTTCCTATTACTAGGCTTATTTTTTGTACACATAGAACAACCTCTTATAAAACATGACACACTATCTATCATGCGAGGCCAATAGAAATACCTCTATAGATGCGCCATTGTTTTGCTTATCCCAAAGTGTCCAGCAATAAGATATGAATGAGCTTCTCTCATGACACTTAGCCTCTCTCCTTGTGGTTTACACATCTTGCCCAAATGAAATAGCAAATTGTTATGCATGTGATAATATTTTTCTTCAACTTGATTCCCTTCACTCAAACTAGCATACACATCTTGAAAATCAACATCATATGCTTAGTGTTCTATGTAACTCTCATGTACAATAAAATAATTTTTGAGTAAAGTAGATGCACTAATGATTGGTCTTGAAAGCATATCAGCAACTTTATTGAAAATACTTTCTTGTACCTTATAACCAAGTGAAACTATTGAAGAAAACATAACCACATGAAATGTCTTGATTGCTACAATTTTGTTTGTGACTGCAAGTACTGTAATGGTTGGTGATCGGTATGCACAATAGTCTCTTTACCCATCAAGTAGTGTTTCCACTTCTTGATGCTTTGTACCAATGCATATAGTTCTTTGTCATATGTAGAATAATTTGTCACAACACCATTAAATGTTTCAGAATGAAAAGTGATAGGCTTACCATGCTACAAAAGAACTGCGCCCATGGCATAATCACTAGCATCGGTTTGAATCTCGAATGACTGTCTCAAATTTGGTAATGCAAGGATTGGAGCTGAACTGATATTTTCTTTTAAATTTTTTAAAGCTTGATGTTGTTTGCCTCCCCATTGGAATAATTTCTTCACACTTTTCATTGCTTGCATAGGAGCTACGATTGAAGAAAAGTTAGCAATAAACTTTCTCCAATACTGAGCTGCACCTAAGAAACTTCTTACCTCAGTTACTGTTTTGGGTGTGGGCCAATTCACAATGGCTTCCACTTTATAAGGATCAATTCTCAACTCTCCTCCTCCTACAATGTGTCCTAAATAAACGAAATAAGTCTTTCCATACTCACACTTTGACATCTTAAGAAACAATTTCTCTTTCTTCAAAATGTCGTGCAATCTATTCACATGCAATACATGATATTCTCTTGTTTTGTTGAAAATCAATATGTCATCTAAGTACACAATCACAAATTCATCAAGGAATGGACGCAAAACACTATCCATAACATGCATGAAAGTTGCCGGTGAATTACACAAACCAAATGGCATAACTAACCACTCAAAGAGTCCTTATTTTTTTTCGAATGCAGTTTTCCATAGATCACTTTCTGCAATTCTTACTTGATGATATCCACTTTGTAAATCAGACTTAGTGAAAAACGTTGATTCTTTCAGTTGATCAAGAAAATCAGCTATCCTTGTGGGTAATGATTCTTTACCGTTATCTTGTTCAAAACTCAAAAATGCACACACATGTGCCAAGTCCCATATTTTTTTGGTATCAAGACTATGGGTGAAACGCATGGCGAAGTGCTTGGCCTTATGATTCCTTTGTCCAACATCTCTTTGATTTGCCTCTTTATTTCATCATTCTTCATTATCGACATGTGATACATACCGATGTTTGGAAGAGGAAAATCTTGTTGCAACTGAATCTCATGTTGAATCTCTCTTTTTGGAGGCAATCTTGTTGGCTCCTGAAACATCTCACGATGGGCATTAACTACATCATATAAATTTGATTTCAACTTAGGACCACATCCCTCAAATGATTCATGATTAACAACAACTTTAGGCTTAATCATAAGAAGAACAAAATTCTTACTTGAATTTACCAGCCTCTTTACCTGTCCAGCATTTACGATAGCAATTTTTGTCTTCTTGCGATGTGCTCTTACAATGTACTCCTTGCCATCTTTGAATAAATGATATTTGTTCTCATGGCGATGGAAGATCGCTTTCCTATCATACAAGTAAGGACTCCCCAACACAATACCTGTTATGTCAAGTGGAACCACATCTAATTCAACTATGTCAATAAAATTTGCGTTGATTGCAAACCACAATATGCATTTGTTTGAAAGCTATAAATTTGCATCCTTACAAATACAACCCAATGGATATGGTTTTGGATGTGGTATGGTCTCAAGGTTAAGTTTCTTGACCAAGTCTTCAGATATTAAGTTTTATTGTGACCCACCGTAAAATAATGTGTCAATCTTGATATGTTTGGATATGACCCTCACATGAAACAGTTCAATTCTTTCTTCTTCATTTGGAGCATGTATGTGACAGTTTGATGTACTAGTACTGGGTGTAGTTTCAATTTCTTTCCCCTTCATGTTCTTCAATCCCATGGCTGTAATCTTAGATTCATCACTTGAATCATCTCCTAAATCATGTTGAGTTGTAGCTGCAGTTTTCTGTTTCCCTTTGTTATTGTATTTATTTGGCCTCATTTTAGGATGTAATTTCCAATGATGAGTTTCATCATGGCCTTATTTTCAACAATGTTTACAAACCAATTTTTCTCCCTCTTTCTTAACAGATGCATTCTTTTTTATTTTACTTTTTGAGGTCTTCTCTTTGTTTTTACCCTTTAAAGGTTTATTTCTTCCCTCTTCAGAAATGTTCTTCCATCTAGCTTCTAGATGTGTGGCTTGAACACAAACTTCATCTAGACTTGTGGGGTTAAACATGAGAATAGTATGTTTTAGGTAGCTATGTAAGCCTCATATGTACTTGATCAAAGTATCTTGGCTTTGCAAATCTACCCCTAATAAGAAATTTCTTCTCCTAAATTCTTGGGTGTATTCTTGCACATTCTGTCTCTTCAATTGCCTAAAGTTTTTCCAGTTCATTATGGCCTTTTGCATATGATCTAATGGATAAAATTGTTGTTTTATTGCAGTAATTAAATCAATCCATGATAGAATAATCTTGACATGCTTCTTGATCTCCTCCTTTTTCTTAGCTTCCCACCAAACAAGTGTTGCACCTTCCATTCTCAATGAAGCTAATTGGATTTTAGCATCATCATATTGAAGGTTCTGGATTCTCAAATAGACCTCCAATTGCCTAATCCAATTATCAATATTTTCTGCATTGACTTCACCATTAAACATTGGCAATTCAAACTTAACATCAATTTTTAAAAAATGACTTTTACCATTGTTCTTTGACTTGTGTGGCTGATGTACTGAAGATGAAGTAGAGGATGATGATGATGAGGGTGAGGATGATAGCTCTCCATTGCCTCCATTTCCTCCATTTCCCTTCTTTGACTTATCTTCATCATTGTGACCTCCTGAAGATACATGTCCTTCCTTGTGAAGTTTGGATCCTTCTCCTTCCAATCTCTCATTCCTTTCTTGATAAAGGATTCTAACCATCTCAATCATGTCAAGGAATGTTTTCCTGAACACTCTTTCTTCCTCTTTGGGATAAACTTCTTCATGGATTTCTCCTTCTCTATGAGACATACTTAAAGTAGCTTCTGCTTCCTTAAGAGATGAACTAGGTGGTGGAGATTGTGGCAATCTTTCTCTCTTTTTCTTTGGCTCTTCTTGAGACCCTTTTTCTCCCACCAATTTTCCTTCTCCTCTCTTGAGCTTGAACCTCGTAAGATCTAAAACTTGCAAACAGTTAAACAATTCTTTGCACAAAACAACACCAAAGAATAAAACTCTAGCTCTGATACCTATCTGATCTGAAAGGACTGTATTAGTTTTGTCATTCTAAGTGTCTTTTCAGTTATAAAACATGTGCATACTTGTCTCATTATTTTGCTTAAGGATTGAGGATTTTAACCATGAATTGTAGATGATTTTAGTGAATTAGAAGTATGAAATAAGCACAAATAACACTGAACAGCAGTGTAAAACAGAGAAATAAGTCACCACATAACATTTACACAATAATAATAATGAAGCATTTCACCCCTTCTAGGCTACATTTGCTAGTCCAGCTCTCAATGGCATGTCCATCTTTCATTATCCTCAAAATTTTGCAAATACATGTAGTTCCAGGCCTCTAATGGTTGTTTTCTCTGCACCAATGGCTCAAAAATGCACCAATTAGTCTAGAATGACTCTTCATTCACCCTGAATTGGAAAAAATTGAGTCTCCTACTCATTTTCCCAGTTACACCTAGAAAATCTCCACTAAATGTGGAGGACTCCACTTAACTGGAGTCAAAATAGTGAAATCCGCACAAATTTTAGGCGTTGGCTAAAAGTCCGCCATAACTAACCATCGCATTTAACATTAGTGGTTGGGTGGCCACATGCCAACCCAAATCACGGATTACAAACTGCGCTGTCGGTGAAACTCCAGGTGGTAACCACGAGATAAGGTTTGGAACCGAAGTTGAAGATGGATTTTATGGAGACCATTTGTTTTAACCGCGCAGAAACAACGGTTGCATGTGACAAATCACAAACTGCTAGAGGAGTGTTTAAATATCGTAGGTTATATTTTATGGTTGGAGTTTTATGTTACATTGATATGTTATGTGACCACGCCACACGGGACCGCTAGCGGGTTGGGACCGCCGACAGTCCCCAACCCCCACTAAGAATTGCATTACACTTTAAATAGAACACGATTCCTATGTTAGTTAAGTAACAACATGCAGAGCGGGTGGTTAAGTCATGCGCATGGTCTGCCGGAGGTCACGGGGTCGAGCCCTATGGACCTCTACCAAAATTTTAATATGCTATTTGGGGGACATGTGGCAGCCTTAGGGCTGGCCATCTGTCACCCCCGATTGGCACATAAATAACGACGTACAACCAACTACCCAATAAGGTTACGCCACTTGTCAACCATTGATTGGTCCGAAGAAAAAAAATATTCTTCATAATATTACTTTTTTTTAACTGTACATCCACCCTGCTGACTAGGCATCCTAGACAACCCTGTCGCAAATTTTACTTGTTTGGGATTTTGATCAGAATGCGATATCTCCTCACAAGACATCGGTTTTTCAAACCATTCAAGGTGCCAGAATCAGGAAGACGACATCTATGAAACCATCCTAGTTTCAACCCAATCCTGTAACTTTCAATTTTGAGAAAATTTTATGAACTCTGATCAGGGACAACATGCCTATGTCTGACTTCCACCTTGTATTTTCCCTTAACACTGTTGGACACTTCGAAATCAGAGGCCAAAGTGGCCATACCATTTGCAACAACATTATCTTTCCTTGGTACAACAAAAAAACTATAATAAAAAAAAAAAATCAAATAATCTAGGACAACATTCTGATAAGCACACATTCGGGATATTTTGTCTGATATTCGCCTTTGACTTGTTTGATAACCAACTCGAAATCCCCATACACAGCTATCCTTCTAGCTCCTGATTTCTTCAAAGTACGAAGACCCAACAAGAGTGCTTCATACTCTACTACATTATTAGTACAATAAAAAACTAATTTGAATGAGCATAATTTTGTCTTACCAATTTTTGGGTTGGTTATCCAAACACCAGCACCAATGCCTTCTCTACTCGTTGCCCCATCAAAATGCATCATCTACACACGTTTTTTTTGTTCTTTTTCATTTATTAGAGTCCTCAAACTTGCAGATTTTTTGGGGACAACTTGGTTGCCATGTTCCTCATTTTTGTTGTTGTAATATATAGTCTTAACCTTTCCATGATCATTTTCAGCATTAGATTGTGTGAAGCCCCAGAGTCCAACATAGCATTGTGAAAAATATTCTCATGCACATTCAAACTAACATAATGATCTAGGTGGATATTGGTGGCCACCCACCTATTCCACTTGGACCCCCACCATTGTTTCTTTCATTTTTTTAGTTTTTTTAATTGTAACAGAATTTACTATTTTTGGCAGTTTTTCGGGTCTTGAACTTCCAGAGCCATTTTGAGGCCCTAAACGACATTTTTTGGGCATGAAAATTTTGGCTAATATGATCTTGTTTTAGACTCAATATTCACTATTAATAGTTGTAGTCCTCGGATACACATTTCTAACAATGTATCATGTGCATCAAACGGAGATAATATGCCAAAGTTACAACCCCGAAAAATTGATGTACCAATTTACCCCGACAGGGCCCATAGTCTGGTGTTTCATCTCCTAGGGTTAGGTCTTTGGATGTTTAGGGTTTTCCATTGTTTATAAATAATATATAGGCCTTTGAGACTCATTGTAACACAGATTTTAGAGGCCTGTAGCCGCCACATCTCTTCTCAGAGATAAGCTATCAGTGCCCTAGCTAGTTTATTTCCATTATATCTGTAAACAAATTTCAGTTATTTGATATTAATGAAATGAAGTGTTATTTCCGCTGCATATTTGTATTTATGGTTATATGTGTATTCTGTTGCATTCTTACATAAATTTGAATCACATAAAATGGCGGCACCTCTCCATCTTGTCCCTTATCATTTATCTTTGGGCCAAAACAATAGTTGGATAATCATCAGCTATATTGATTGTATCAAAAATTTTATCAGCCTTCAATACTCTCAAAATCTGGGATCTGTATTGGTCATTTTTGAACAATTCACCAAGAGGGAGAGACACCTTCAACTTAGCTAATTTGGCTTCAAGGTTAAAAGGATTTGATACCTTATCAACCTCTTTATGGACAACATATTTCATTTCCGCAACAGATTCTTTGGATGTGTCTTCTTCCTCTACAAGATAGTGATATGAGGCTCATTCCCTTGAGCATTTTCACTAGGGACATCATTCTTCTGAGAACTTGTTCTAGGGGCATCCTTCTTGTTATCACAAAAATCGAACCTGATTGGCTATTGATCAGATAACTTCAGTGTAACTATTTCAAACAAATCTTTGATTGAGGCTTAGCCTCCTCAACCTAAGAGGGCTCTCTCAAGGGTTAATGATATTGAGAAAAGATGTAGATATATGGCTAACTCTATTGTTTGTGTTTTGGTTTTGTATGTTTGCAGGTTGAAAAGATGAAGGTTTGCTACCATTGGGCTACGGAGTCAATGACAAGGATAAAGATAACAATGGATCTCCTAGTGGAAGCTGAGGCGTTTCAATGAAGAGTAACACATTTAGGAAAATCCTAATAACTTGAAAGTTCAAAGGAAGTCAGAGCATGTAATACATGAATTCTAAGTAATGAGACATCAAGGCTATGGAAGAGAAACATTTCAAAGATAGGGCATAAAACTCATTGAAAATACACTAAGAATCTCAAGTGAAGAAAAGTTGTATGTTACTATATATATCGGTCAATCCAAAGCTTTACAAAGTGGTCTGCTTAGATAACATTTTCCAACTTGTAGGTTGAAACCAACATTAGCATGTATACATTGGGCTTATGGAGTCGAAGCAATCTCAGAAAATCAATGAATCTAATTGACATGGAAGTTGAAGCATATTAGGATTTTTAGTCATGAGACATACACTTGAAACATGTAAAAACACAGTCAATCCATTTATAAAGGAATTCAGAGCATCTAAAGATGAGTTTTGAGTAATATAGATGAACACCACTACAAATAAAATATATAAGAAACACTAATAGAACATGAAAACACTAAAAACCCCTTCTAAATCTCAAGTTGGTCAAGTAGAAGCTCTTTGCATTAGCTGAAACAGTCCTTTTACAATATGCACTAGTATTGCCAAAAAGTCTCCAACCCTTCTCTAATTTGACCACTTGATCTTTTATAGATCATTTACATCATGAGATAAGCTTGTCATCAGCTATATACATTGAATTCCTACCTATGACACCTATCCTAACCATATAACATGGTATTTATTACATAAGACAACTGCAAACCTAAAACAGAGTCCTATTACAAGTAGAATTAGGACTCTTTCACTTTATTTAAAACAACTTTATCTAGACTTAATTACATCATATGCCACTTATATTTTCATGAGGTCGAAACCTGATGATGAGCTCCAAACTGTTATGACCATAATGCTGATGATGTTGATCTCCTGCAATCTAGGAAACTGTCTCCTTGTTCTTTAGGCTTTGGATTCTTTAATCTTTTGTGGCATTCTGACCCTTATGAACCATGATTTAGATGCCATTTGTTGTCAAGAATTGAAAATTCATATTTATAAATTCATCCCTAGTGCCAGCTATTCAAAATCCAATTCAAATTCTCCAAAATAGTGAAACAGATCTGCACTACGAAAGCAGCCCAGTTTCATAGCGCTTTTCGTAGCATAATCTTTTTAACCTTTTTCCTTCAAAATTTCGGCTTATTCTTTTCATATTTATCTTCCTTGACACTTGACACAACTACATTAGCAATTTAAAGTGAAAATTCACATTTTTTCCCTTCTAAAATTTAAGAGAGAGAGTGAAAAATCATGCTACAACAGTTTCGTAGCACATTTCACTCATTTTGCACTGTTGGTGCTACAAAATTGTTGAGTGAGTAATTTTGTTCAAAATTTTCAAAAATGAAAATTTGAAAATGTGCCAAAACTCCAAATCAACCTGCTTCCAACATATAAAACAAAAATATCAAGTGAAAAATACTTTCATAACAATCTTCATGAGATTCCTTCTTCATTTGCAAATTTTTCCTGTTTTTCCCTGAAAATTAGGTTTTGGGACAGATCCTATATCTCCTAATCCATGAGGTATTTTTTGAAACTCAAGGATTTTTTTGTAGTCCATTATGTCTTTAATAAAAACCTCTCTTTATTTTTTGAAACATATCTCCTTCTGTCCAGAAACGTCTTTTGAAAAACATGTGTAAAACAGGAAAACTCTGTTTCTGAAAATAGGGCTTCAATGAAATCCTTGTATCTCCAAACTGATAACACCTGTGAGTTGAGACCAGTTTGTGTAGCTGGATTTGTTATTAAGACAAACCTCTTTCATAATTCCAAAAAACTTTTTCATTTGGCCAGAAACTGAACTTGAAGTTGACTGCTAGAAAGTCATGTATAGGACAGTTTAGTAACAATAGTTTCGTAGCGCATTTTAATTTATTAATTTCTCCAACCTCCTAATGAATTTAAAAAAAATGAGAGAGGCTTTTATAGTTAGATATGTTATGAAGAAAAACCTCTTTCATATTTCTAAAATTTATTTTCAGTTGATCAGAAACCTCCTTTGAAGTGGACAGCTACAAAACCACATTTTCGTAGCGCCTGTAGTGTATTTTCTGCATTTTGCGCTACAAAAGTAGCAGCGCTTTCGTAGCGCAAATCCTCTTTTTTGAACTAGCGGCACTACGAAACAGAGGATTCTTGGCTAATTACAGAAATTTAACCCAAAACCTTATGGATAGACCCCTAGGTGGAAAATTTTAATATTTGATCATGGAATGGACCTCTAAAGACTTTATTTGAATCCAATGATGACCTTTAAACTTATAAAAACTCTAACCTACCCTTAACCAAATCCTAAAATGACTTTCAAACCCATTTTAGACCATGATCAAAAATAGATTTGACACAAGATGTTTTGAAAATTTTTGGGTGATAACAGTGGCTCCACTTGGGATAGTGTGCCCCCATGGTACACTAAGAACCAATAGTTCCAGTGTTATACATCTTGGAAATTAAAAAAAAAAAACTTTGAAATTGCCAAGCTTCTTCAAACTCTTATGGCCTTCACCTCGGGCTCAAGCTTGATGATCATTTCAGAATAAAAAAAAATCTATACCTACTGAAAGGATGCTCAGTCAACTTTGAGCTTATTCACACACTCCTACCTACCCTATCAGCTACATTATCCATTTGTAACTCAAGGAACATGAAACTACCAATGAAGCCAGTCATTGATCTGATCTGACACTTGAATATCTTGACTATGCTTGAACCAAAAGTAAACATGATACTGAAATGACCAAGGCAACATGAGATGTAACTGATCTTCATAATGAAAATATAACTGGAAATCTGGACTGTAGAACCTTTCCATGTAGTCAGCTATAGGATCAAAGAAGACATGACCTTTTTGATGCTTCTCATGACATTCTGTAGCTTTGGACAACTCATCCATACTTTGATCAACCACATAAGACTTCATTTGTGTGCTATCAAATTGATTTTCAAATTTTTTTTCAAGAACAGTGTATTCTTCCTCAATCTCAAAAGAGAAAGGAAGCAACACCTTCTCTTTGTGTTCTAGCATGGAAAGCTTTTGAAAAGATTGATCTTGATATTGAAGCCTGTAAGATTGAAATTTATCCTCTAAAACTTCAATGTCCTTTTCAATGTTCTTAGTAACTTCATCCACAAAATGAATCTTATCTTCTGACTTGCACTCAAATGATTTCAGATTAGAAGACAAGGATAAAGAAAAAATTTCACCCACTTCTTCATTAATGTAATAATCATTTGATGTAGGCTGATGCAAGAAATGACATGAAGAATCAACTTTTCCTGTACCTGAGGATTGTAGCAAGAATTTTCCAATATTTCCTCTTGTTGTTTGAAATGATTCTCATACTCCTAATGATCAAAGGATTGACAAATCTGCTACAAATTTTCCTCAAACTCAGAGGATGTAATATGATTTTCAAAAATAAGCTCTTGCTGGGTTTCATTTTCATCCAAAAGATATGTTATCCTTTCTTCTTGGTGATGAAAGGTATTGTCATGAAGGGCCTCTAAAATTTATTCATCCATGAACTCATCATCTTCATAACAATTCTCCAAAATTCAATAAAACTCACAAAGTGTTTACAATAGCCTTTGACCAACAATAAGGAGGGATGGCACTCTTTATACATCTCATAAAATGCAACATGGAAATCAGCAAGAGAATATAATGAAACATTTAGCAAAATTTCATACCAAAACCATGATTTTCCTTATAAAGTGGCCATAAACATCTTCATGAGACAATCCTCAGGGAACTAAACCTTAAGACTATGTACATGCATATGGAATCTAACCAAATGAAGAGCAGCATTGTCTTTCTTTTCATCTTTAAATATTGGAAGAGCATCTAACCATTCAACCTTTGGCATAGGATTTGGAAAACCAGGGATATGAGACCGATTCATAGGAGCATACCTGGCATTTATTCTTGCCATGGAACTCATCTTGAAACTTCATCAAGCTATTGATCTTCAAGCAGTGGAGTCACCTTGAATCTATGAAAAATTTGAATTCTTCAACAATGGAATTGCCAAGGTAGTTGCAGCGTCGAACAGATTCTGAGCTCCTGCTACCTTCAAGAGTTCAGCTTCATAATTTTTGGGAGATGTATATCTTCAGACTCCCGGCAGATGCACCAAAATGTTATCACAAAAATTGAACCTGATTGGCTACTGATTAGACAACTTCAGTGTAACTATTTCAAACCAATCTTTGATTGAGGCTTAGCCTCCTCAACCTGAGAGGGCTCTGTCAAGGGTTAATGATATTGAGAAAAGATGTAGATAGATGGCTAACTCTATTGTTTGTGTTTTGGTTTTGTATGTTTTCAGGTTGAAAAGATGAAGGTTTTCTACCATTGGGCTATGGAGTCAATGACAGGGATAAAGATAACAATGGCTCTCCTAGTGGAAGCTGAGGCTTGTATATATTTCAATGAAGAGTAACACATTCAGGAAAATCCAAATAACTTGAAAGTTCAAAGGAAGTCAAAGCATGTAATACATGAATTCTGAGTAATGAGACATCAAGGCTATGGAAGAGAAACATTTCAAATATAGGGCATAAAACTCATTGAAAATACACTAAGAATCTCAGGTGAAGAAAAGTTGTATGTTACTGTATATGTCAGTCAATCCAAAGCTTTACAAAGTGGTCTACTTAGATAACATTTTCCAACCTGTAGGTTGAAACCAACATTAAGATGTATAAATTGGGCTTATGGAGTCGAAGCAATCTCAGAAAATCAGTGAATCTAATTGACATGGAAGTTGAGGCATATCAGGGTTTTTAGTCATGAGACATACACTTGAAACATGTAAAAACGCAGTCAGTCCATTTATAAAGGAAGTAAGAGCATATAAAGATGAGTTCTGAGTAATATAGATGAACACCACTGCAAATAAGATATATAAGAAACACTAATAGAATAGGAAAACACTAAAAACCCCTTCTGAATCTCAAGTTGGTCAAGTAGAAGCTCTCTGCATTAGCTTAAGCAGTCCTTTTACAATATGCACCAGTTTTGCCAAAAAGTCTCCAACCCTTCTCTAATTTGACCATTTGATCTTTTATATATCATTTACATCATGATATAAGCTTTTCATCAACTAAATACATCGAATTCCTACCTATGACACCTATCCTAACCATATAACATGGTATTTGTTACATAAGACAGTTGCAAACCTAAAACAGAGTCCTATTACAAGTAGGATTAGGACTCTTTCACTTTATTTAAAACAACTTTATCTAGAATTAGTTACATCATATGCCACTTGTATTTTCATGAGGTCGAAACCTGATGATGAGCTCCAAACTATTATGACCATAATGCTAATGATGTTGATCTCCTGCAATCTAGGAAATTGTCTCCCTGTTCTTTAGGCTTTGGATTCTTTAATCTTTTGAGGCATTCTGACCCTTATGAACCATGATTTCGATGCCATTTGTTGTCAATAACTGAAAAATCATAAGTCTAAATTCATCCCCTAGTGCCAACTATTCAAAATCCACTTCAATCTCTCCAAAATAGTGAAATAGACCTGCGCTACGAAAACAGCCCAGTTTGTAGCGCTTTTCGTAGTGCAATCATTTTAACCTTTTTCCTTCAAAATTTTGGCTTCTTCTTTTCAGATTTATCTTCCTTGACACTTAACACAAATCCCTTATAAATTTCAAGTGAAAATTCACATTTTTTCCCTTCCAAAATTTAAGAGAGAGAATGAAAAAACATGCTACAGTAGTTTCGTAGCGCATTTCACTCATTTTGCACTGTTGGCGCTACGAAACTGCTGAGTGAGCAGTTTTGTTCAAAATTTTCAAAAATGAAAATTTTAAAATGTGATAAAACTCCAAATCAACTTGCTTCCAACATATAAAACAAAAATATCAAGTGAAAAATACTTTCATAACAGTCTTCATGAGATTCTTTCTTCATTTGCAATTTTTTCTTGTTTTTCCCTGAAACTTAGGTTTTGGGACAGAGCCTATATATCCTAATCCATGAGGTAGTTTGAGAAACTGAAGGAGGTTTTTGTAGGCCATTATGTCTTGAATAAAAATTTCTCTTGTGTTTTTGAAACACATCTCCTTTTGTCCAAAAACTACTTTTGAAAAACATGTGTAAAATAGGAAAACTTTGTTTCTGAAAATAGTACTTCAATGAAATCCTAGTATCTCCAAACTGATAACACCTGTGAGAAATGTGAGAGAGGCTTTGGTAGCTGGGGCTATGATGAAGACAAACCTCTTTTAGAATTCAAAAATACTTTTTCATTTGGCCAGAAACTGAACTTGAATTTGACTGCTTAAAAGTCATGTACATGACAGTTTAGTAACCACGGTTTCATAACGCATTTTAATTTATCAATTGCTCCCACCTCCTAATGAATTTAAAGAAAATGAGAGAGGCTTTTATAGTTAGATATGTTATGAAGAAAAATCTCTTTCATATTTATAAAATTCATTTTCAGTTGCTCAGAAACCACCTTTGAAGTTGATAGCTACAAAACCACATTTTCGTAGCGCCTGTAGTGCATTTTCTGCATTTTGCGCTACGAAAGTAGCAGTGCTTTCGTAGCGCAAATCCTCTTTTTTGAATTAGCGGAGCTATGAAATGGAGGATTCTTAGCTAATTGCAAAAATTTAACCCAAAACCTTATGGATAGACCCCTAGATGGAAAATGTTAATATTTGATCATGGAATGGACCTCTAAATACTTTATTTGAATCCAATGATGACCTTTAAACTCATAAAAACTCTAACCTACCCTTAACCAAATCCTAAAATGACTTTCAAACCCATTTTATACCATGATCAAAAACAGAGTTGACACAATGATGTTTTGAAATTTTTTTGGTGATAACACTTCTTATGAGCACTTGTACTAGGGGCATCCTTCACATTGATAGTTGTCGCCTCCCTCTTTGATGGATTGTTGTTTGTTGTCTCCTTTATTTCTACACTGCAACCCACTATTCTATTTCTCAAATTTTATAGTCATTGAACTTGAATGATGGAATTTTTGAAGCCCTTTCTATACTCCTCAGACTCCATCTTCATCATGTCATCTTGAGACTCGGCAGCCATCAATTCTTCTTCTTGTAATGCCATATTTTCGAGCTGCTTCTGCTCTTGATCTTCTTGGGTCAAATAGACAACCTACTGCCTAACACAAAAGTAGAGGATCTGATCTTCCGACTATTTCTCGTCCTCCTCATCTTCTTCCTGAGCATAGTTTTTCTGAAAAGAAGGTTTAATTTCTTGTTGTGGCTACTCCAGAGCTTTCTGTTCTCATGGCTTATTTGACAGCTGTGGTTGCCTCTGGAAATTTGGGTTTCTAATTTGTGGACCGACTTGAGGTTCCCTGGTTGTTGATCGATTAGTTAGAGAGATATTCTCCATCATCTTCTCCATGGTTTTAACCAACGTATCAAACTTCACATCAGAAGAAGGGGTTGGGTCTTCCTTTATTGTAACTCTTCTCTATGTTTTCAACTTAGCCTTCTTTGCCAACAAATTGTCCTCTACACTAACCGCATTGCTTTTCATATCTTCGAGTGTTGTTGGATTCATTTCTCTGAGTTAGCTATGCCATCTCAGGGTCAAAAAAATTAGGATAATGGAGGAGCGAAAGCCTAGGAGGAGGTTTTATGTCTGCAGGGATGGAGTTATAAACTTTATTAAACCTTGTAGAAAATATGGAACTACTTCCCCAGCCTGCCTTATAAAATTGTTGTACTCAACTAGAATTTGCAAAGGATTCTTGTTCTCACCCCATCTTGCTAGGAAAACATCTTCTAACTCCTAATAATTAACATAAGAAGCAGGGCGAGCGTTCCTAAACCACTTCTTCACATCACCAGAGAAACTATTAGCAAAAAACCTTACTTTCATATCCTCATGGTCCACTTCTTCCAGGTCTACAAAATCACTAAATTTATCCACATGGAATGGCTTGCGCAGAGGGGAAGAGAGGCAGCAAATTCGACATTTTATTTTCGACAGAAATGGCATCTCACGGGCTTCAAGATCAGGACCGATTGGAGGGAGCCTCCAACTATGTAATCTGGAAGGCGAGAATTACATGCCTTCTAAATGAATACATTCTCAACAATTTCATGAAAAGTACGGTAGTTGTCCCAGTAGATCCAGATCCACTGGAGAAGTATAAGGTTGATGTGGCGAAGGTTAAAAGTCTGCTCCTTGATGGAGTCAAATATCACATAGTGTCTCACATAGCCACCAAGGACACAACTAGGAAACGTGGGAATCCTTTCTAGCATTGTATGAAGGATCTTCCAAGCAGCGAAATATGTACTTAGAGAAGAAACTAAGGATGGTGCAAATGCAGTAAGGGGAGCACATTGTTCCGATCCTGACTAGGTTTCAGGAAAATCATGATCAACTAGCATCCGTGGGGTCCACCCTTTCTTCTACAACAATGGTGATACTGGCTCTTAACGCAGTCATTGAAGAATGATAGGGTTTTGTCCAGAGCATCGTGGATAGAGCAACCGTCCCAGGCTGGGAAGAGATGTGGGTTGCTCTTCAGCAAGAAGATCTAAGGAGGGACTTATTCAAGTGAAAACATGACAAAAACAATGGTAGTGGATCGAAGACGAAGGAGGAGGAGTAAAATGAAACTCTTGCATCCAAGGGGCAGCAGGAGCAGTGGAGACGAAAGAAGGGTGTCTCGAAGATAAAGTGCTTTAGGTGTGGTGAACTTGGTCACTACGCTACCCAGTGTCCTTTGAAGAAAAAGGACAAGGACGAGAAGCATAATCCAAAGGTTGCTTCCGCAAAGATCGAAGAGGATGAGTATTCCATGAGTGTCCATGCATCTCCAAGAGGGAGATGGCACAAGATTGAGCTGTAAGTTCACAAGAACCTCAGTTGGGAAGGATCCTTGAGGAGTCCACCTCTTGGATCATGACCTTAATATGGATGTCCAAGATCAGAGTATCAGGCTGGAGGAGTTTTCAGTTGGTGCAAAGGAGTGTTGGAGCGACAGATGCAGTACTTAGCAGCACATTGCAGAGTTGCAACAATGCAGAAAGGCACATCGCAGAGCAACAGTAGTGCAGCGCTTTAGAGGGACATCATGGGACTAGCAACAATCAGAGGTTCAGCATCGAGATGCATCCTGAGCACTTATTCATATTTTTGGATGTTTTTTAGTTGCTTCTCTTAGCAACTGAGTTGCAGTGCAGAGTTAGCAGTGGCAGTGCTACCAGCAGATGCAACATTTGAGAGGGATTTGCAGTACGAATGCAGTTTTGATCATGGAAAGGTCAGCAACAGTAAATTTGCAACAGCGACACAGTGATTAGTAGACAACATGTCAGACATCAGCAGCGTAGAGGGATATGCTTCAGAGTCAGAGCAATGTGCAGCAGGGCATATTTGCTAGAGCACATTGCTCACTCAGAGGGAGTGTTGATTTGGTGTAGCATTGGATGTGCTCTAAGTCTC
Source organism: Pinus albicaulis (assembly GCA_034641835.2). Lineage (NCBI taxonomy): Eukaryota > Viridiplantae > Streptophyta > Pinopsida > Pinales > Pinaceae > Pinus > Pinus albicaulis. The sequence goes on from CM076575.1 coordinate 491,630,196, forward strand.
AAACTTTGTGGAGAGGCTTTGACACATGTATTCCAAATAACCTAGAAATTGTTTGGGGAAATTTTATCCCGATTTATATTTTATTAATAAAATTAATTATTTTAAAGTGACCCTAAGTCTAAACTTAGGAAAATAAAATAATTAAAGTGAATTAATAGAATATGGATGTGAATGTGTTACACAACATTTTTTTATTGTCCCTGCAATCCCCATCTCGCCCATTGGAGGTTCATTTCTATGATCAATAATCAGTGTCATGCCTTGCAAAGACCATCATTGTGTCCCTTTACATGAAAGTAATATTCTTTCTGTTGACAATTCCCTGAGCAGAGACTAAAAAACCCTTGTTTTTTCCTTGGCACGGGTAGTCAGTTATGCCCTCGCACCAAAGAGGAAGATTAACACTGGGCCCCGTGCCAGCTGGCGCTCTGTCCCAGTTTGCCACCCGCGCCAAGCTGTTTATGGAATTTTTTTTTAAATTAGAGGTAGAGATTCCACTCCAACCACCTTGAGGATGAGTCATTGGGAGTGGTTGAACTGAAAAACCACGGACTCCCTCCTTTAGTTTTATGGTTTCCACCTCTTATGGGAACTCCTTAAAGGATAGGCCTCCCTCCCACCTTTGTAGGGATCCTAACCTCCTCCTTTTCCTCTATAAAATAAGCCATCTCTCTTAGAACAAGCTAGTTGAACTTGGAGAATTAAACATATTATAGCTGAATTACTAGAGAAGATAGAATAAGAAGGAATTACGTTGAGGAAGCTTGAGTCCATGACTTCTGAGAGAGATTGATTCCATGCCTTCATCGCGTCCTAATTCCCTGAGGAGCATCTGAGACACGCTTCGGCTGAACCCTGTTGTAGGAGACTGTGACGTCAAAGAATTGGTTGTAACTCTTCCTTCTATTGATTTATATACATGACTATTGTTTGGTTCCAATCTTGTATTATGTTAGATGCTTAATGCAACATGCTTAACCCTCTTTGACTAGCTAGTAATTATGAGTGAAACCATTATGTCGTATGTTGTTCTTGTTTCTTGTTCTATGTGCACGTATCCAAGCGCAACGGCGGAAGGATTGTGATTTTCCAAGGCAGGAGCGAGAGGCCACCACCACTATAGCAACAATGATAATGTTAGATTCCAGGTAGGTCAATCTACCATGTCCTTTGTTCATTCAATAATTAGGAAGCAACACCTTAGCATGTCCCTTTGTTTCTAGACCCACTCTAGGGCGAGAGGGATCGTCTCTATCCACAGAGAGGATTTATGTAGGTTTTAACCCTGAACAGAAATTATCTACACACGAATCTTATAACAGAAAATAAACAATAGCGAGAGCATAAAACATAAAACAGATAAACATAGATATTTTCCCCTGGATCCCAAATTGGGACGACCAACTTGATTTTTCATTCTATTCCTTTTAGTGTTACAACACATATATATACATGTCGAAGCATACATAAACCCCAATCCATTAACCCTGGATTAGAACATAACCATAGTTCCCTTGACCAGATCTACAAAATATCAGGGGCCGAAAACCATCGTACCCAAAAACCATGTGCAAACTCATGCACAAAACATGGGTGGGTCCGCATATGAGTGGGACCGCATACCAAAAAAAATTCACCGGGGCGCTGCCCTGTGACCCCCCTACTGCACCCGGCGCAACGTACAGCGCGTGGAGCTAGTCGTGGAAATAATATAACACATACCCAACAATTTACCTGCTTAAAAAATTGGCGACTCCACTGGGGAACAGTACGAGTTTGTCATTTCATCTTGTTGGGTCAGTTTCAATTATTGATTTATTTCTCTGTCTTTTTCTGGTTTGCTTGCTTAGTTTCCATCCTCTGTTCAGCTCCATAATGTCAAGATTGACCTCTGCTCATTAGTTTTTGGTTTTTCCTCTTTTTCCCATTGTTATCTAGCTCGGCCTAGTTTTTCTTTGAACAGTCGCACCGATTGGCGTAGGTTTCTCTTTTTGCAGTCCTGCCAACCCCTGTATGGTGTATATTACAGCCTTACAGTCATGCCGACCCCTGTAGGATTTGGTTTGACATCCTTAATGAGTCTTTTGGTCAATTGTGCTTACTTCTATGTTGTTTTTTATGTGTAATTATTCCTTTGGGATTGTTTTCACTGTCGTTGACTTGTTTTTCTCAGTCATTTGTCCATCTTCTTATCAGTGTGAATTAAGGCCTTAGGGTTTCAAGGTGTCCTAGTGCACTGGGCCTTTTGTTTGAATATCAAGTCGGTTTGATTGTTGTCCGTCTCATTTGTGGATTGATTGCACTTAGTTTTCTTGATCTTTCTTGAAGTGATTACTTTGGTTGCAGAGTCATTTCGATTTTCGATTGATTCTTTGCCTTATTGCTTCAAGCATAGATTGCATTGCTTGTTTTGGATCATTTTGAAAACTTTCTTTTGTTTTGAAAGATTGCGACATTAGTTTGAGTGTTTTATTTTGTTTCTTTTTTGTTTTACTGAGTCATTCAATTTTGATTCCTACACAACACTTAAGCTAGTGTTTGTTTTCATTTTTCATGTAATTAGTGCATCATGTGCTTCTTTTCATTGAAAAAAAAAACATATTTTGCATTATTTCTTTGCATTGAAAGTGAAATATTTTTTTTTGCATAACTAGCATTTGATTATCTAGCAAATATTTTCATTTTCATTTGATTCTATTAGATGCATTAGTGGATTTCTTCGCATAGTTTCATTGTTTGTTTTTGTTTGAAATATCTCTATCCTTCTTGTAACTAGCCTTCATTGAATTGGAAATGATGTTCATTTGCATATAGCTTGCATTTAGGAATTTTGAGATCCAAATTCGAAAGGGCTTTAAAACTGAAACATAATCCAAGATCAACTTTAAAATTTATATAATTAACCTAAGGAAGCATTGAAACCTAATGAAACAATTTTAGTGGTCTAGGCTAGAGACGTGTTCCGGCGTCTTAAAACCTAGTAGTTTTCATTCGCCATCTGGCTTTAGACAACGCTAGTATGGACTTGTGCTCCCCGTACCATCGCGTATATAAAGGGAGACCCCTCTAGGTTGCAATCATTTTATCCATAGGAAGACGAGTCTGCCGCCTTGTAACCGTGATACACCAAACACAGCATTCGGGGAGACTACCTGCACGTACGTCAAGTCCTTGGTCATTTCTGTTTCATTTGATCACCAAGGTGTATATGGCAGTTCACGAAAACCTGGTATACCCTCTTTGTTGTGAAACCAGCTCCAAAAAGAGAAGAAAAGAGATATCAACACCTTAGAAATAAGCCACTTCAAAGGGGAAACCTCCAATACATTACGTAAATGAACAATTCTTTTATGATTCAAATTACAAAACCTCCTTTATATATATAGGAGTCCATGGGGCCACAATGTAATCCTAGCCAACTTAAAAATAATAATTTAAGGGCACAATAATAACAATATGGGGGTTACAAGGGTACAATAATAACAAAAAGGGGGTTACACTAACAATAATAAGGGACTATACTAGTAATATAGGGACCTAACATGCCCCTCTCCTTCAAAAAAGTGTTGTCCTCAACGCTTGAGTAGCTTTGGGTGTTTTTGTATAAAATTCTCATCCTCCCATGTAGAGTCTTCAGTGGGTAAGTTCTTCCACTTGATGAGATACTCTGAAATTGATCGATTCCATAGCTGTCGAGTTCTTGTTTTTGTGACCACTTCAAGTTCCAATATGATTTTTCCTTCCTCATCAAGTTCTGGCAATATTGTTTGAACTGGAAGATTTTCACCTATAACCTTCTTTAAGCATGAAACATGGAAAATTGGATGCACTCATGAAGAAGCAGGAAGCTCCTATTTGTATGCCATAGTACCAATCTTTTGCAACACCTTGTAAGGACCATAGTACTTTGGTGATGATTTATAATCCTTCTTAGTTTGCTTGAGGGACATTTGTTTGTATGGTTGTAGCCGTAAAAATACCCAGTCTCCTACATCAAAACTTCCCTCGCTATGTTGTTGATCTACCTGTTGTTTCATTCGATTTTGTGCCAAATTCAGGTTGTCCTTTAAGAGTTGGAGAAATTCCTGTTGATGCTCGATGTGATCTTCCACTGCTTGAACCTTCGAATTTTCTCTTAAATATTATGTGATGGATGGTGGATGATATCCATAAAGTGCCATAAATGGGGTCATTTTTGCTGCAATATGTAAGGAAGTGTTATACCACCATTCAGCTAGAGGTAACCACTTGACCCATTATGTTTTTTTATCAAATACAAAACAACGAAGATATCCTTTCAAACATTTATTTACTATCTCAGTTTGACCATCAGATTGAGGATGATAAGATGAGCTATGAGCTAATTGAGTACCCAAACAAGAAAATAACTCCGTCCAAAAATTTCCAGTAAAAATGGGATCTCTGTTGCTCGCAATAACCCTTGGGTTTCCATGTAGCTTTTGAATTGTGTCCATAAATGTAGTAACAACTGTACTTGCTTTAAATGGATGAGATAATGCACAAAAGTGTGCATACTTGGTAAGTCTATCAACTACCACCATGATGACACTCTTTCCTTCGAACTAAGGTAAACCTGTGATAAAATCCATTGAAATCTCCTCTCAATGTTGACTTGGAATGGATAAAGGTTGTGGAAGACCTAGGGTCTTAATTGTCTCAACTTTATTCTGCTGGAAAACCAAACATTCCGCCACAAACTTTTGAATATCAGATTTAAGGCCATCCCCAAAAAAAAAATTCTTCACCCTGTGGTAAGTTTTTAAAAACCCTGAGTGTCCTCCTAAAGGAGAAGTGTGCAAGTCCAAAAGAATCTTTTGTTTTAGTTGGGAATTCTTACAAAGATATAAGCGATCTTTGTACCATAAGGAATCATTTTTCCAACTAAATGTATCAGATGTACTAGGATCTTACTACAACTTTTGAATGAGTGTCCACGCGTCGTCGTCCTTCTTCCATTCATCTCTTGCTTCGGTTGTCCAATCTGGTTGGATAATATAAATGGCACAAAGCATCGCTTCCACCTCTTCATTATTTCTTGAGAGTGCATCTGAAACAACATTTAGTTTCCTTTTTTTGTATATTATTTCAAAGTCATAACCCAACATCTTTGTGACCCATTTTTGCTACTCTTCTAAAGATAGTCTTTGTTCCAAAAAGTGTTTAAGACTATCATGATCAGTTTTTACCTTTAAATGTCTTCCCATTAGGTAAGTTCTCCATTTCTTTAATGCATGCAGTATTGCTAACATTTCCTTCTCATAAATAGGTTTATGTAAATACTTTCCTTTGATTGGACGACTTTCAAAAGCAATGGGTCTTCCTTCTTGCATTAAAATAGCATCAATTCCATTTCCTGAGGCATCACATTCCACAATAAAGGTTTTTGTGAAGTCTGGCGTAGCTAAGACCGGTGCTAGGCACATTGCCTCTTTAAGATGTTCAAATGCCTTAGTTGCTTCAGGAGTCCATGAAAATGCATCTTTCTTCAATAATGTTGTTAGAGGTGCTGCTATTCTCCCATAATTCTTAATAAACTTGCGATAATACCCTGTTAACCCAAGAAATCCTCGCAACTGATTTATGGTTGTGGGGACTTTCCATTCCTTAATGGCTTTAATTTTGTTAGGGTCTACTTTAACACCCTCGTGAGATACAATATGACCCAGATATTCCACCTCTTGTACTCCAAAGAAACATTTGGGTGTTTTTGCATATAATTGTTTCTCCTGCAATAGTTTGAGCACCCTGTCAACATGTTCAACATGATCCTTCCAAGACCTGCTGTAGATTAGTATATCATCAAAAAATACTAGCACAAATTTTCTAAGGAAGGGTTTGAAAATGGAATTCATCAACTTTTGAAATGTAGAAGGTGCATTGGTAAGGCCAAAAGGCATGACCAAAAATTCATAATGACCCTCATGAGTTCGAAATGTTGTTTTTGGAATATCTTCAGTCTTCATTCTAATTTGATGATATCCTGAACGAAGATCCAACTTGGTAAAATAAATTGCTCCATGTAATTCATCCAATAATTCATCAATCACAAAAATGGGAAATTTATCTTTAATGGTGAGCTTATTGAGCTCCCTATAATCCGGACACATTCGCCATGATCCATCCTTCTTGTGTACCAATACTACAGGAGCAGAAAAAGAACTTTGACTAGGTTGAATTATACCCGCCTCTAACATTTCTGCAATCATACGTTCAATTTCTCTCTTTTGGAAGTAAGGATATCTATAAGGCCGGATGTTTGGAGGAACACTTCCTGGAATCAAATGAATAGCATGATCATGATTACGAATAGGTGGGATTCCTTTGGGAGTTTCAAACACCTTGGAATGATTGTCCAAGACTTGTTGGAGATCTGCAGAAATAGATGATTTTGATGTTGGAACTTTTAGTGAGCATAATTGTGCAATTACGCCTCGCTGTTCTTTCTTTAGAAGCTTTGTCATGACATTAGAGCTTATTATCCTTCCTGGCTTCCCCGCAATACCCCTTAATTCGACTTCCTTTCCTTCTGAAAAAAATTTCAAGAAAAGTTCTTGAAAATTAAAAGCTACCGTCCCCAAAGATTGTAACCATTGTACTCCTAGTACAACATCAAAACCTCCCATAGGAATGGAAAGCATTGGACTAGTCAATACATATTCCCCCATGGTTAGCTTGATATTATGGCATTTTCCAGAGCAATTTATAGTTCCTCCATTTGCAACCATCACTTGACATTCTGGTGGTGGGTATAGGAAACAATTTAATTCCTTGGCTACCTTACAATGAATAAAATTATGGGTGCTACCTGAATCAATCAACACTATTACCTTTTTCTTCTTGATATGTCATTCTATCTTGAGAGTTTGAGGAGTGGTAATTCCTGCCAGTGCATTACACGATATGGTCGGATTCATTTCTTCCTCTTCTAGGGCTGGTTCCCGGTGTATATCCTCTTCTTGTTCATTTTCTTCTTCCTCTTCACAATCTATGTAAAATAATTTCTTCTCAGCACACTTATGACCTTTAGTGTATTTTCTATCACAACTGTAGCAAAGCCCTTTTTCTCTTTTCTCTTCCAATTTTTGTGGTGTCAACCTTGTAGGTTGTGGAAATCTAGGAGTAGCAACACTTCCCTCTTTATAGAAGTGAGTGGTAGGCTTCCTTGTCGCCATAATTTTACATTCAATTTTTCTTGCCAACCTGAATGCCTTCTCCAATGAATTAGGTTCCAAAACGTGAACTTCATGTTGGATGTTATCCTTTAAAGTACCTATGAAGAGATCAATCCTGTGTTCCTCTGGAATATCAATTACCCTTATATTCAATTTTTTGAAGTCATCAATGTGCTCCCTCATTAAACCCTTTTGTTTGAGATTTATCAATTGGCTAAAGAAAGTGTTGCTCTTTGTATCCTCATAATGTGCTATCATTTCCTCCGTAAAAATTAACAAAGTGACAATTTTTTTACAGGAGAAAAGCCATCAATACCATACAAATGTATTTTTTTCTAAATGTAAAGTTGCAATGTGTACCTTTTGTTTGTTTTGCACATTGTGGAGATCAAAATATTGCTCCATCTGCAGTATCCATGTTACAGGATCCTTTCCATCAAACTTCCTCATATCCATTTTTGGAATATGGTGGTTCTTCCCGCCAACATTAGATTTTATGAAATCATGATTAACATTTATTTTGTTTTCATCATGAGTTTCCTCTACTATCTTTTCACCATTAGGAAACATTTCTTGTATCAACTTTGTCAAACCTTCCATGTCTTCTTTTAGATCATTCTTGATGTTTTCCATTTTCTCATCGATCTTAGCTTCCATGTCATCCATCTTAGATTCCATGCCATTCTTCAAAGCATCCATCTTAGATTCCACACCTTTCTTCAAACCATTCATATTAGTTTCCACGTCTTTCTGCAAAACTTCCATGTCATTTTTTGTTGCTCTTTGCGAGAGCGAAATTTGTTTCACTTGCTCTTGTAATTTTGATATGTCATGTTGTCATTCTTAGTATTCATGAGTCATAGTAGAGCTTTCTAAAGGTTTAATGGGTTTTGAATTCTCTTTAGGGGCCATTTTAGAATCCAATACTGATATCTATTCTACAATATGCCCTTGGAATCAATTCAACTTGATTCTTCACACAAGACCTATGCAATTCGGAAAAAAAAAAAAAATACACACCTTTTACTTGCTTTTGAGGAGCTCAATATTGAAATTGAATTATCTTTATAATTTCAAATCCTCAATATCTCAAATTTAGCCCTACAATAGCCCTCTGAAGCTTCTTTCAAATGCCACAGTTCTGATCTAATTTGGATTCTTCAAGGCAAAGTTATGTCCAATCTCCCACAATGACCCAATTTTAGACTGATTCAGTAGATAAAAATTTTACAACTTGCCACGTGTCATTGTTTCCTCCTTTGGCTCTAAAATTGATAGATCGAAAACTACAGTCTGTGTACTTGCGACCACTTTTTACAGCATTCCAATCCGATGCTCAGAGAAAGAGCTATGAATATTTTCCCACTATCACCTCTTTGAGATGAAATTCATAAGCCTCAAAAAGCCCTAACTTCCACAGATCATATCTTCGAAAATATTGTGAACCAATATCTCAAATTTTGTGACGATGTTCCTTAGGATTGCAGCTTCGCACTCTAAAAATTTCAACTTCTGAACCTTCGTAGAAGAAAAGTTATTACAAAAATACCACAATGACCTGTTTAGGTTAAATTCAGGAGCCTACAAAATGACCTAACTTGCACAGATCATATCTCTGAAAATATTGCGAACCAAGCTCTGAAATTTTGTGACAATGTTCCTCAGGATTTTGGCTTCACACTCTAAAAATTTCGAATTCTGAACCTTCGTAGAAAAAAATATATATCGAAAATTCCATTATGACCTGTTTGGAGCAGCGAAACCCTAGTATCTTAAAGCTCTGATACCAAATGTTGTGAAACCAGCTCCAAAAAGAGAAGAAAAGAGATATCAACGCCTTAGAAATAAGCCACTTCGAGGGGGAAACCTACAATACATTACATGAATGAACAATTCTTAAATGATTCAAATTACAAAACCTCATTTCTATGTATAGGAGTCCATAGGGCCACAATGTAATCCTAGTGGGGCCACAATGTAAACCTAGCCGACCTAACAATAATAATTTAAGGGCACAATAATAACAATATGGGGGTTACAAGGGCACAATAATAACAATAAGGGGGTTACACTAACAACAATAAGGGACTATACTAGTAATATAGAGACCTAACACTCTTGCTTACTATTCCAGAGTAGTCATTTTGATCTTTTCATGACTCTTTAAAAAGATAAGAGATCGTCGAGTACTTGTCCTTTCACGCTCGTTTAAAATTGAAAGTGACTAGAGTCATCTTTGGCCTGTTCCTCGACTCTTTAAAAATGAAACAGCAAAATCTGGTTCTAGTGTCATAAAATTAATCACCTACGATTACACGCCCGTTAAAGTTTTATTACTTGGCCTGTTGTTTTTCCTTGGTTTTGATCTTGGAGTCCTCGATTGGTTCTCTTTTTTCTTTTCTGTTTTGATATACAACCACGATGGCAAAACTACCAGTTTTGTCGTCCTCAATGCCTCCTATTGGTAGTTCTTTCCTGAATGTTTCTTTTGAAACTCCTCAGTCCACTAGGTCTGCCGATTTCTCGCAGCCTATTCTCTTGTCTGTCCTACCTTTTGCTACTCGATCTCCTCCCGGAGAGCCAGTTGAGTTCATTTGGCCTCCTTCTGGTGCTTGGTTTGGTTTTAGGGAAAAAAGAGATTTTCCTCCTCTTACATCAGGCACACCATTTTTTGCTACTGTTGTGCCTCCTAGTCCCCGTAGTCTTTTCGAAGATCTTATGGCGAAGTCAGACATGGACTCGTCTAGTCCTGTTGGTAGTGAAGGAATACCTGTTTCTACAAGAGAATATCAGCTTTTTCCGGAAGATGTCCCTCATTTTTCTACTTAGTCTTCTCCACCGTCGGTGTCACTTCCACTTGGATATAGGTCCTTGAGTCATATTATATCTATTGTTGCCTCCATTACGTAATCCAGTACAGTAAATCCTCCTCAGAGTTCGGTCCTACCTTCATTAGGACTATTACCTTTGACACATGTTTCATCGGTTACTGTTACATCTGTTCCAGTCCAACCAATGGTCTATGTGGCTTCATCCACATTGGTTGTTACCCATCAATCGTCGGGATCTTTTCATACTCGCATGTCTATTTTTCTCAATCCTACGTGGCCTGTTAATCCCGGCCTGGGTAGATCACAAACCCGTTCCATGGAAACCCCGTCTACCTCTACCATGCCTATGGTTTCTACCTACATGTTTGACGAACATATGTTGGATATACACTGACGTTATGCTCCCTCGACGGAGGCCCCACCTGCTTCTAGTTTTGTTTCCACTACCCCTGTGATTCCTGGTGGTCTTACTTTTGAAGAATATATGTTGGTTGCTCAACAGCAGAGTTCTTAGGGTTCTCAGCGGTTCCAAGCTCCTGAAAATATTTGATTCCATCACTATGATGTTTTTGGTAATCTCGTATATGTATATCTGCACCATTATGATGAACATGGTAATCCGATCTATTTGCATCCCACTGATCCTTATCAGGCCGTTTCTCATTTTGGACCTACCTTTCCTGTGCAACCCTCTGGCTTGCAAGGAAAACCCTCTGTGGGACAACCTTTAGTTCAGCAGGGCCCTGCTTTTGGTCCACAGGGACAACCATATGGTCCACAAGGCCAACCTTCACAAGGACAACCTTTGGTCCAACATGGACAACCCTCTGGTCTTTCGGGTCAACCTCTGAATCCACTAGGACTATCTTATGCTCTTGGGAGGCAAATCTACCCACCACAGGGACAACCTGTTGCACCACAACAACAACCACATGCATAGTATGGCCCAAATGTTGTGCAACCAGAGCAACCCTATGGTCCTTCTCCGGGTCAACCTAGTTATCAGGGACAACCTGTTCCATCACAACCATCGAGTCAACCTTTCCCACAAGGCCAACTCGGTGGCCCTCGGTACTCGATTCAACTAGCTTAGCAACCGATTCAACCTGCTCCTCAGCCGGTTCCATCATTTCAGCAACCAGTTATACCTGTCTATAGTTAACCGGGTTTTCCTGCTCAACCTGCTTAGCTGGGACCACCTGCTCAACCGCAAGGCGCTTACTACCCTCAAGGTTCATATCAACTGGTATATAGTGCACCCCAGGTTCCTTACCCTAAAAATCCACATGTATCTCGTCAACCTCAAATCCATGCTTACATTCCACAACAAACTCCTTATACTGCTCAACAAGGACCTTAATGGTCTACTTCGACTCAGTATAATGGTCCTCAACCCCAGTATCAACCGAATTATCCTGCTTCTAATCCCTATGATCCGAATCCTCCAGGACAGAATGTATGGGGACATAATCCCGCTCGGACTGGGTGGAATGTACATATGGGTCCCTATCAAAGACCTTTGATGACTTTCAATACTCAATTACCATTTATTGCTACGTTGGAATTACCTGATCTGTCAAAGTTGACGAATGATCCCATTCTTCATAACCTATATTGGCCTCCAGTTCCGACCAAGATTCTTGGTGATTGTCCTAAATTTGAGGGAAATTCTAGGGAAGACCCCCAAGCGCATGTTATGACTTACCATTTGTGGTGTTCCTCTAACTCTTGGGTTGATGATTCTATTATACTCTGTCTTTTCCAGCGCACTCTTACTGGTGCCGCTGCAAAGTGGTACATTGAGCTATCTCGTGGCGTCTTCCAAGACTTCAATTCTTTAGCCATGGCATTCCTTACGTATTTCCAGTTACCAGTTTGTTATGAGACTGGGACACACCTCCTCACTTCATTGAAACAGGACTGAGCTACTCATATCTTGAATCATATTCATGAGTGGCGACGTCGTCGTTGCATGATCAAATTTGAAATTACTGATCAGCTTCTAACTCATTGGTTCACCACCTCCTTTGTCAATCAGATTTCCAAATACATAGCTATGGGGGCATGTGTAACCGAGGAACAAGCCATTGCTTATGCTCAGTACCTTGATCTTGTATACTTTCAATATAGCACATTATATGATATCTTCCCTGATGCTCCTCAACCTGGAACTTCTAAACCACCAGCAACTCCATCCGTCGATGGTATTATTGGTTCCGTGTCTCAGACTTCTCAGAATTCTTCATCTTCAAACTCTGGGAAGCCGAAGTCCTCTTCTTCCAATAATGTTGCTTCTCAATCCACTTCGAATTCTAGTAAACCCGCAGAAGTTAATGCCGTTCAGGCCAATCCTACGGATAATGCTTCTAAATTTAAAAAGAAGGGTAAAGGTAAGGCCAAAACCGATAACCCGAAACAGGGTTCTCAGAAACCTCGTGCTCGCGATGGTTCTCAACGTAAACCGAAATACCCTTGTTTGATTTGTGATGAAGAGCACTTCACCAAGGACTTTCCTCGACGGTCCGAAGTGAGCCGATTGCTCAAAGGCACCCAGGGAACTCTGGTCATTCTTAAAGAACCTTTCCCATCTCAGTAGACTCAGATGGTAGAGAAACCTCAATCCTCTACTCCATTTCACTCTCAGGCATTCATGATGAACAGTTCTATAGTTGTTTCTATTGATACTTGGTCGAAAGATTATACAAGCTCGCATCAGACTATGGGAAAGGAGATCACTGATGGTCCTCCTCCTCTACCTGTTACTAGACTCCATGCCTTGGGAGGAGGCTTTCCAGTCCTATTCTTGCAATTGCTTGAGGTCAAGCAACATTTGGGAGGGGAGGATTGTAATATTCCAAAATTTTCCTACAATAAATTGGAATATTAATTTTTGTTGATTTCACCTAGGAGGAGAATAAATGGGTAAGGAGGCCCATGCATAATTAAAATCTCAATAAAATCCCTCATAGTATGAAAGGAGATCATCATTGGAGCTGTTTTTCACACCCTCATGTGTGAACAGGGTCATTTGCAAGTGGACAAGGTCAAGCTTGACCAAGTCAACAGCGCTGGGATAAGAGGTGGAGAACACTTAGAGAAACAGCGCAGCATGAATGGGAAGAGGGTTATTTGGTGGAGGAAACCCTAAAAGGAGTGGGACCCATGGAGAGGGGACCTTCACTTGTTTAAAAGGAGGGCAAGGTAGCCATTGTTGCTCATGTTATGTATTATTGATTTTATGGTCTATTCAGACTTTGTGCAATCTCCAGCTGTTTAGCTGAGTTGTAGTGTTGCTTAGCACGAGGGATTCCTGTTTAGGATTTCCTCTCCTTCTTGACAGGCCTCTTGAGGGATTGCACTGATTATCCTCACATCCAGGCTTGAGACCAAGCATCCTCCTCCAAGACAGTGTTATTTCTGCAGCAGAATAATGTTGTGTTGCAGGGTGTCGCAGTGAGGGTTCACTACACCACTTCCATCAGCTATTTTCAGAGGAGGAGTCTCTCTTTCCTTTAAGAGATCATTTGGGAGGCATTTGGAGCTGATTGTATATATTGGCATTGGGCCAACCCATTCTCTTGCCCCTACAACGCAGTTTGCTTCAGTGACTGTGTTATTTCTAGTGAGAAAATGTTGTGGGGCTTTACAGATATATTTAGAGGGTGAGATCTTAGGTGAGAGGATCAACATTTCACTCTAGAGATCTATTGGAGGAGGTGTTTCATTGGACGCAACATCTTCAGCCTTCTCCACTTATTTCCAGTTCTTGAGTTGCAGCTGCTACCTAGCAACTCTGGCATTTTGCAGATTTTGTATTTTATAGCCAATCCTTCCAAGATTGACTTGAGGTAGCCTTTGGGAGCTAAGATCTTTACTTCCAATGTTGTATGGGCCATGTATTTGTATATCTATGTAATGGACATATGTTAGCATGCAGTTTCTCTTATAAAACTGCGCAATCATAGCTTGGGCACACTTGTGTAGCAGTGTTTTATCATGATTTATGTACTTGTCTCTTGAGGCGGAGCATCGCTTATCTTGAGTAGCATTTTCCTCAAGATCTTGTATTCATTTTTTGCTGCTATTTCTTAATAAGATGGCTATGGATCTTTCTCACATTTCTATGATTTGAGTGTCACTGCTACTCGATTGTTGTGTTTACATATTGTTGGAATCTCCAACTTTAGAATATCTTAAGATATTCTCATTGTTGTAGCATTTCCCTGATTTTGGATATTACAGTGGTATCAAAGCATAATTTTGGCTCAACTTGTGGATCTCATCCATTATGCTATCAAGAGAAGGAAAAATGAATACTCCATTACGTGGAGAGAAAAAGGAAGATAAGCTTACAAAGCTTCTTCCAAGATCTGTACAGAGCATTTATGAAGAATTCGAGAAGATAAGGAGGGAGATATGTACAGGATCTCCAAGATGGTTTGAAATTGAGTCAAACTTTAGACTTTCTTATAGGGAGTGTGAGCTTGCAGCCACACCCTATGATGTACAGCGCAGTCACATGGCCAGTTTAGCCATAAGAGAAAAAGAAGAAGAAGGAATGCCTAAGAGGGGAATTCTTAGTGGGTTCTTGCATGAGTATGAATCACAAACTCAGAAGTTTAGAGCTCATGTTACTTTCCCGGAGTTTTTCAAGGTCAAGGTGAGGAGGAACAAGCCGCATAATATGGATAGATTTCTTATATCTATCTTTGATGTTTCCCCTACTTGTTCAGCCAAGGCTTGGGTGGAAGAGCTAAACACCTTTCTGCAGCAGCACCAGATTTCCGAAGATCAAGCCATCAGAATAGTAGCACTGCACTTTGGAGGAAAGGTCTATGCATGATGGTTATTTGAGTCCTTTACTTTGAAGAATACAAATACTTCTTCCTATGCAATTTTCATTAGGAATTTGATGGAAAGATTTGGTAGGAAGAATTCTGAAACACATGTGAAGGAAACAAACACATATAAACCAACAAAACCCTTGCATGTGATGGAAGAAACCATAGACTCAAAATCACTTCAGAGAACCATAAAGGAGGTTGATATCTTGCATGATACTTTGTTGGAGGCAAGACCTTCATCTTTTATTTTGGCACAAGGAGACAAAGAGATCCCTTTTCCAAAAGAGGATCCAATCATTGGAGGGTTGCCCACTCATATTGAGGAGACTAAGGGCAACAACGTTGTTATTTCTAGAGTTGATCTAGCACCTCATGTAGAGGAAGGAGGAGCTCTTGCTCCAACTAGAGGGGTTCTTACATCTTTGCAAGGAAGTCCTCGAGATCTCATACATGGAGGTCCAGGCATAATCAGTGAGCAGCATGATTATGCAGCATTGCAGCTGGAAGGAGGAGGAAGAGAGGAAGAGAAGCATCATGTGATGAGAGGCACACACCCTTCTCTATTCCAGAGAGCTAGTGCAAAGAGGTGGCACACTATATTGTGTTGTGAAAGCAAGGGCAAGGTTTCCCAACCATATGTATAGTCCACTCTTGACATTGATGTCTCACTACATGGAGGCATTCCACCAGGGAGGCCACCAGATCTATCATTGATGAAAGACATCTTGTCTTTGGATTCATCGCTCTTGGATTTTTGAGAGGTGAAGAGTTTGGAGGAGAACTTTGGCATAGGGGATTTCAAAGTAGCAGACAGCAGCAAGAGGAGAGCTTCACATGCCATATCACTAGCGTTGTCTCTTCGAAGGATTGATCCTTACTAGAGATCTCAGCTCTTAGTAGAGTACTCCAAGGATCTTGGTCCATGCATGGTTCTTGATGACCGAGATGGAGATGATGATTGTATGGTTGATGATATGGTCATCTATTCACATGGTAGAGTCTTCTTGACTAGAGATTCTAGTCTCAAGGAGAAGCTGCTACATGCAGCACATGAGGACTTCTTTTCCATGCATTTTGATGCATATCTTTCCTTAGCATAGGAGTTCAATTGGGAGGGCATTCAGCAAGACATATTTCAGCATATGGAGAGATGAAGAGCCCGGATGATGATGGAGAGGATGTCACAGCCACCTTCCTACTCATTAGGAGTAAGGGAGATTTTTCAGTTGAGCCATTTTTGCTCAAGTCTTCGAGTACATAATGGAGAATGTACAATGTCACCTTATGTTTTGTACTTCTTGTATTTTTATGAGCAAAATATTGTACCAAGGAGGATTATTCCTTCTTTCATATTGTATAATGATGTACTTGAAGCCATTTGTAGCATTGAGATTCACTATCTCATTGGTGGTTTTTGGAAAAAGCCACATGACTTTTGGTGTGCACCATTGACACCCTTTTGTACTTTCATGCTTATATCTTGTAAAATGATTGTGGCAGCAAACAAGTTGCTGGAAAAATACTTGTTTTTGTTTGATTTGATGCAGACAAGGGATGCACTGCACTAGTTCCTTGTATGGGACCTTGATCCACTTTCCGGTTGTCATGTGACAACTTGTTTCTATTGGGTTTTGCTTCCATGTATTGCTGGTATCTCTATGTTCATGGGAAGCTTTGATTGGAGAGTGGGCTTGAGACTGAAGATGCCCATTGGGAGCATGATTCTCCCTACTATACATGTTATACATTTCTAGAGGAACCATGGGCCAACCATGAATGCCACAATACATTTATTTTCTTCTTGTGAGAGGGACCACTTGAAGAACTTGAGGAGGCACTCCATGGATCATGAGAAGATGGAGGAGTTAGCACAGTGAAATCTTTTCCCTTTGAGGATGAGGGGAGACTCATCTATGATCCACTCCATTTATATGAGCAAAACATATGGTAAGAGTATTGTTGACTTGCATAGTGATTTGTCTATATATATGCATCTCTTAACCATATATGTGTAGGGATTTGCTCAAAGAAGGGATATTCTTCCTTCTAGATTTGGTGGTCTACATAAGGCCATTATGGATGATCACTCCCTAAGTGGATATGGGGAGGATATTTCTCATGGAGAATATACTCACATTGCACATTACATCATTCACTTTCTCTAGACTTGTGAAGAGATTGGGGCAGCAAGAAAATGGTGGGGAGGCCACCCATTATTTTATTTTCTATGGCAGTGGAGAGTCAAACTGCGTTGGCTACATTTGAGGGACCATTGTCCTTCCCCTTTACTTCACATGGAAGCCATCATGATTCTCTTTATGGTTCCCTTGGTTTATATTGCTAGAGCTTTTCTTGGGAGCATGATTGGAGGAGAGACACATTGGGTGAATGTGTCCTTGGAGGGAGAAAACTCCCCCACTCTTTGCACTACATGTTCTAAAGAGATCATGGGAGATGGTATGGCCACTACAGTAGCACCTTTGTTTCCTTATGAGGTGAGTCATATGAGGAATGTCATGCCATATGATGATGACTTCCAACTCATCACATATGAGATGATTTGCACCAACATGTTTCATAACGTTGGAGGAGAGATCCTTAGAGGATTAATCTCTATCTTGCCATTTGAGGGAAATATCATTGCAGCTCGGGATTAGAATACACTCTACACTTATCCTAAGTGGAGAGGAGGAAAGCGTGGGGTAGGCTATTTTTTCTACCAAGATCAGATTTTCAGCCCACCTACATTGCCGGAGCCAGAGGTGGAAGATGACTTTCAGGAGTTGCCATGTTGGGAGGTAACTCATTTTGCATGGATGATTTCTTAGGGGATGGAGGATCCACATGAGGAAGATGTTCCTCAACACATCATAGACTCCATGCCTTCGGAGGAGGCTTTCCAGTCCTAGCCTTGCAATTGCTTGAGGACAAAAAACATTTGGGAGGGGAGGACTGTAATATTCCAAAATTTTCCTATAATAAATTGGAATATTATTTTTTGTTGATTTCACCTAGGAGGAGAATAAATGGGTAAAGAGGCCCATGTATAATGAAAATATCAATCAAATCCCTCATAGTATGAAAGGGGATAATCATTGGAGCTGGTTTTCACACCCTCGTGTGAACAGGGTCATTTGCAAGTGGACAAGGTCAAGTTTGACCAAGTCAATAGCACTGGGATAAGAGGTGGAGAACACTTAGAGAAACAGCACAGTATGAATGGGAAGAGTGTTATTTGGTGGATGAAACCATAAAAGGAGTGGGACCCATGGAGAGGGGACCTTAACTTGTTTAAAAGGAGGGCAAGGCAGCCATTGTTGCTCATGTTATGTATTATTGATTTTATGGTCTATTCAGACTTTGTGCAATTTTCAGCTGTTTAGCTGAGTTGCAGTGCTGCTTAGCATGAGGGATTCCTTTTTAGGATTTCCTCTCATTCTAGAGAGGCCTCTTGAGGGATTGCACTAATTTTCCTCACATCCGGGCTTGAGGCCAAGCATCCTCCTCCAAGACAGCGTTATTTCTGCAGCAGAATAATGTTGTGTTGCAGGGTGTTGCAGTGAGGGTTCACTACACCACTTCCATCAGCTATTTTCAGAGGAAGAGTCTCTCTTTCCTTTGAGAGATCAGTTGGAAGGCGTTTGGAGCTGATTGTATATCTTGGCATTGGGCCAACCCATTCTCTTGCCCCTACAGCACAGTTTGCTTCAGTGACTGCGTTATTTCTAGTGAGCAAATGCTGTGGGGCTTTGCAGATATGTTTAGAGGGTGAGATCTTAAGTGAGAGGATCAACCTTTCACTCTAGAGATCCATTGGAGGAGGTCTTTCACTGGATGCAGCATCTTTAGCCTTCTCCACTTATTTCCAGTTCTTGAGTTGCAGCTACTACCCAGCAACTCCGACATTTTGCAGATTTTGTATTTTATAGCCAATCCTTCCAGGATTGACTTGAGGTAGCCTTTGAGAGCTGAGATCTTTACTTCCAATGTTGTATGGGCCATGTATTTGTATATCTATGTATTGGACATATGTTAGCATGCAATTTCTCTTATAAAACTGCGCAGTCATAACTTAGGCACACTTGTGTAGCAGTGTTTTATCATGATTTATGTACTTGTCTCATGAGGCAGAGCATTGCTTATCTTGAGTAGCATTTTCCTCAAGATCTTGTATTCATTTGTTGCTGCTATTTCTTAATAAGATGGCTATGGATATTTCTCACATTTCTATGAGTTGAGTGTCACTGCTACTCCATTGTTGTGTTTACATATTGCTGGAATCTTCAACTTTAGAATATCTTAAGATATTCTCATTGTTGTAACATTTCCCTGATTTGGGATATTACAGTGTACTTCGCAAGTATTCTTATAATCCCAACGACCGTGCTGCTCACCATTACAATATTGTTGAGGATTTGGCTCAGGCGCCATCCACGATGTCCGTGTTAGAAGTACTTCAGAGTTGTCTGTCGCAGCGAAGATATTGGTTATCTACGATTGGTGGGGTTGATCCTGCCGATACTAGCCTTCTTGCTTTCGATCTAGAGAATTTCGTTCCACGACTTCCGCATCAGATTGTGCTCATTATTCAAGTTGTTATTAATGGTCTCGACATCCATCGAGCAGTTGTGGACGAAGGTGCATCAACCTGTGTCATGTCATCTTCATGTTGGAAAGCGATTGGTTCTCTAGCCTTGAATTCATCACCAAATGCCCTAGAAGCGTTTGATGGAAGAGAATCAAAACCCTTAGGTGTTCTCGCTATTTTACCGATTACTTTGAAAGGGAAGATAGTAAATGTTGAGGTCGAAGTCGTTGATGCTAAACTCAATTATAATCTTCTCCTTGGTCACAATTAGACTCGCGCCATGTTGTGTGTTCCATCCACTCTCTTTCGTGTTTTGAAATTTCCACATTAAGGAAAGATTGTTACTGTCGATCAATTGTATTTCTTCACCTCTTCTTTCGAGAACAACGTTCCGTATGTGGATCAAATTCCTACTCCCTATGAGAGCATAAGGCCTAGTATTTTTAAAGATCCTGCCCTCATGGGTATTTTTCCTCTTCCTCCACTGAATACTGTTCAGATTCATATGATTTCTTGGTCTGATGACCCATGGATTATTCCTTCGCCTGAATAGATTGATTCTTTTGGAGATTCGATGCCTTTGAGTCTGATTGAAATTGATTATTGTGAACTCATCGCTGCTTCGAAACCTCCGTCCTCTAATGGTGTTCCTTTGAGCATGGCTCTTGACATTTACTCTCAATCCCCCTGGCTTGGCGATTTAGATTCGCCTGATCCTTTGAAAGAAGTGTTTCCCTCTGATGAAGCCATCGTGGAAACCATGTCTCTTGAGGATCGGTCATGGGATGATGGTCATCATCGTTCCTCGTTTATGCCTGGCCTCGGAGCCATGTCTACTTGTCTCGAGCGTTTTGCATCTCAATTTCCTTCTCCTCCGCTTCAATTGCCTATTTTGACACATAATGTCTTTATGGAAGGTAACTTGAGTAACATTACACAGACGATACCTATTGAAATTTCCGTTAAACTGGAAATCTTTGAGAACATCCATATTGGGGTAACTTATTCTTCTGATGAAGTAAAAGTTTATACTAG
Source organism: Pinus albicaulis (assembly GCA_034641835.2). Lineage (NCBI taxonomy): Eukaryota > Viridiplantae > Streptophyta > Pinopsida > Pinales > Pinaceae > Pinus > Pinus albicaulis. Next base: position 491,650,687 of record CM076575.1, read on the forward strand.
CCTAATCTGTGAATTCCGTGATGTCTTTGCGTGGTCCTATGAATAAATGCCTGACATTGATCCTAATATAGTGGTGCATGAAATTCCTACTTATCCCGGTTCGAAACATGTTCACCAGCGTCTTCGTCTGGTGCACCCTAGAAAAGCTGTTGCCATCAAGAGTAAAGTTGAAAAACTTCTTCGATCTGGTTTTATTTATCCGATTATTTTGATATAATGGGTCTCTAATATTGTTTCTGTAGATAAGAAACAAGGAACTATTCATGTCTGTGTTGATTATAGTGATATTAATCGAGCTTGTCGTAAGGATAATTATCCTACTCCCTTTATCGATCAAATCGTTAATGACTGTGCCAGGAGTGAGATATTTTCCCTAATGGACGGTTATTCTGGTTACAATCATATTAACATTCTCCCGAATGATCAACATAAGACTGCCTTTATCTGTCCTTGGGGTACTTTTGCATATAAAAAGCTCCCTTTTGGCTTAAAGAATGTTGGGGCTACGTTTCAGCAAGCGATGTCATATGCTTTCCAACATTCGTCACATCGTTCAACCTTATCTAAATGATCTCAGCTAAATGTCTGGACCATCCTAACCATCTTCGTCTGATTTTTCTTCGTTGTCAACATTACAATATTTGGCTTAATCCGCACAAGTGCATCTTCTGCGTTGATTCTGGTAGACTCTTAGGGTTTATCGTATCCAAAGACAGAATTCGCCTCGATCCACTCAAGGTTGAGGCTATTATCAATCTCCCCTCTCCCTCCTCATTACATCAGTTGCAGAGTTTGCAAGGTAAGGATAATTTTCTATGTTGTTTTATACCTAACTATGCATAAGTGGCTAGAGGATATACGCACTATTAAAGCAGGGCGTCTCTTTTTGTTGGGATGAGATTGCTCAAAGTCTTTTGAGGCCCTGAAGATGTTGCTTGTCAATGCTCCTCTATTGTGTCTTCCTAACTATCATTGTGATTTTTCCCTTTATTTAGCCGCCGCTTTTAGTACAATTTCCATGGTTCTGGTACAAGACGATGATGATGGTAATGAGCATGTTATGTATTACTTGTCTCGTAACCTTCTCAATTCTGAGACGCGTTATGTGGTTCAAGCAGTTCAATGTTTTCGTCATTATGTTATTTTGTGTACAGTGACTATGATTTCCGATCGCAACCCCATGACCTATATATTGTCTCGACAATTGCTGGGGGCCAAATACTCAAAGTGGATTGTCATCCTCCAATATTTCGATTTGGAATTTACTACTGCCAAGTCGAAGAATTCACTAGTCTTTACTGATTTCATTTTTTCCCTCCCTTCAGACTCTCCTCCGTCTCGTTTTGAGGAATACATTCCCGACGATATGTTTTTCTTGATTAGCACCCTCGATTCGTGGTACGGTGACATCATCATTTATCTCCAGACTTCTACTTTCAGATCTGAGTTGACGAAGGATGCCCGCCGACACATTTGTCATCAGTCATAACCTTATCATATAATCGGGGATACCCTCTATCGTATTAGAGTGGATTCCATTCTTTGTCGATGTTTGACTCTCAACAAAGCTGAGAAAGTCCTCAATGATTGTCACAGTGGCACATGTGGCAGTCACATTTCTGGTTATGCCACATCACAAAAGATTCTTCGTGCTGGTTATTTCTGGCCTTCTATCTTCAAAGACTACATTGTCGCAATTCGTAAATGTCATGATTTCCAGGTTTATCAACGCAAGATGTGTGCGTCACCTGTACCTCTTCATCCTATCATTATCGTGGGTCCCTTTGCAAAGTGGGGCATCGGTTTTATGACGTGTAACCCTCACTCAGCCGGGGGGCATGCTTATATTATCGTAGTCGTGGACTACTTCACTAAATGGGCCGAAGCAATGTCTACACTTTCCGCTGACGGTAGGACAGCTGCACAATTCATGTTCAATCACATTATTACTCGGTTTGGTGTCCCTCAAGCCATCGTTACCGATCATGGTTCCCATTTTCGGCACTATATGGTGGCGGAGTTGACTTCGAAATTGGGTTTGTGTCACGACAACTCAACGTTGTACTATCCTTAGGCCAATGGCCAGGTTGAAGCCGTGAACAAAGTTCTTATTACCATGCTTCAACCTATGATTGGGATCCATAAATCTAATTGACATCTCATGTTATTTTCATCTCTTTGGGCATATCGAACTTCATTTAAGAGTGCAACCGAATTCACCCATTTTCAGTTAGTTTATGGTTTGGAAGCTACTCTTCCGATTGAATGTGAAATACCTTCGCTCAAGTTGGCTATTGAATTACTACCGAAAACTTCACCTATAGAAGAGCGTCTCCTTTATCTTGAAAGGTTAGATGAAACCCGTAATTTTGCCACTCTGATTATTGAAGCATAGAAAAAGCGGGTCAAAGCTCATTTTGACCAATTAGTTTCCCCTCGTTCTTTCATTGAAGAAGATCTCGTCCTCCTATACGACCAAGCTCATGATAAGCCGGGGGCAGGTAAATTTCAACCCATGTGGCATGGGCCTTACATTGTTAAACGTGTATTGCAAAATGGGGCCTATGAGCTCATTGATTACGAAGGTCATCCTTTAGAACAACCTAGAAATGGGTTGTATCTCAAAAAGTATTATGCATGAGTCATTCATGCATGATTTGTGTACATAGGTGTTTTTTTCATTTTTGTACATGTTTTGATTTGGTGTGCTTTGCGAGCATTTTCCTTCTTATTTGGGTCTTGCTTATTTGTGCAGATGTCTATTACCCCTTATCTCAGTTTCGTGGATGGTGCTTCCCGTAGTACCAGGAATTTGTCTTCAGCAGCCTCGGTAATCTATGATCCTGCTAATAAGTTGATAGAACTGCAAGGTATTTGTCTAGGACAGACTACAAACAATTTCCCTGAATATAGTGTTGTCCTTGAACTATTAATCGAGGCAATCAATCTCGGCATACGCGCATTGCTTGTAAATCTAGATTCACAGCGTGTTGTTCTGCAACTCAATGGTCATTATTCCGTCAGAAACTCATACATTTTGAGATTGTATTTACGTATTCGTTTGTTGGAAAGACATTTTGATTTTATTACATATCAACATATTCCTAGATGAATGAATGCATTACCTAATACAGTGGCCAACATTGTATTAGATAGACATTTGCGTAACTTGTAAAATCATCATCATATGAAAAGATTCATGTAGGAAAATATATATATATATATCGCGTGTTTGCATCAGTATGCATCATAAATTCAAAAAAATATGCGTGTTTCTGTTACATCTTGAGACACCATGTCTCTCAAGTATACAGATATAAAGCCTATGTGTCTAATCAGCATGATGCTCATGATAGCATGTCATTGCCCGTACAAGCCACCTCAGCAAGTGGTGAATGCGACTTGGCACCCATATGGTATGTATCTGGTAGGCACGAGGAACATCATCAAATCGTGCATAGTCCAGGATTCCATGTGTGATCTCCTCTAGGTTCCACACGATCTCCTCCTCCTCACCTTCCTCGCCATGAGGTTCGAAATCACGAGGGATTTGCCTCGCTATCAGAGACATGCCCGCAGGTCTCTCTGGGCCAACATCTGAAAATGCATAGATATAATGTTAAAACATACATAACTAAAAAAAAATCATAACACATGAAAATTAAAATGAATCTTACCCAAATCTTCATCCCAGTCCTCTCCCTACAGGAGTGGGAGGTCCGGATCACCAGTAAAATCTATACCAGAGTAGGACAAGTCTTCCACGACGATCAACTGTCGGCGGAGCCAGTAAAAAAACTCTTGTCTCCAGGACATCTGTTGGCCACCCCCTTCCCTTGGCATCAAAGCCGCCCATCAGGCCATCTGTGGTTCTCTCGTTGGTGGTGTTGGGACTATGACCTCTTGACGCTGAAAAATTGGTAGTCATTCCAAGAAGAACGATACCAGAATAGACCCATAACCAAATTTCTTCAATTTTCCCTTCTTGCATTTCGTTAGTTCGTGTTCCATGTTTATTGTCACGGCCTTTGCCCAGTTGTAAATGGTCGATGTCAAGAAGTCTATAGCAAGAAGCAATTGTGTTTTTGTTGCTTCGTGCGGTGTTTGCGTTCCCGCAGCTCGTGTGATGGTATGTAGCACTACTTTTAATGCTAAGTCTGAGATCGTTTGGATATCAAATTTCCCACTTAATGTGTCCCTTCCGTGCCCATGGACATACTCTCCATGCAAGGTCGGGTACAGGTTAAGATCGGTGTTGATCCCCTTTGTGACAATTCTGTGATAAAGTAGACGTCAAAAACATCAATTTCAAGTTCTTAATCTCGAAAGATGAACTTTTCCTGATCCTCATCCCATACGCTGATCAAATATGCAGCAGCTCCAGTTGAGCATGAAGGCATGATGTCAAGAATAACTTCTTCAGTCCACAATCTTGGAGAGCTTCCATGCATCTCTCATTTTCCATGGCAAGCTCGTCCTCTTCGTTGTGTTCCCATTCTTTCCATTCAATAACCATTTCGCTACTTTATGCCCGCAAACACATTCATATGAACATTATTAGCCATTTTTGAAGCTTAGGTTTGTGAATAATTGGGGTATTTGACTTGCATTTTGCACGAAAAATGGTTTGCGATGTTGGCACGACTGTTTTTCAAACATTCGCACCAATGGGTGCACCCTAGTGTAGAAAATTGGGCAGTTGGCGCGACTCCGTGCCCGAAACCCACACCAACTAACGTGCCCTAATATTCACATTTCCTCCCCCAGAATTCAAAATTGGAAGTTGGAGGTAGTAAGAAATGACTCAAAATGAGGAGAGAGATCTCGGCTCTTACCTGGAACTGACGGATTTGAGATTGGTTTGTTGGATTGACCACTATCATCGCTGCAAGATTATACAATAAAATGGGTAACTATTGCTCCATAAAGAGGTAAAAAAGTGAAAAGTAATTATTTTTACCATTTTTGCAATTTTATGGCTTTTTACAACCCTAATTAGGTTTTAAGACATTTTTTTCAATTATTTTATTATATTATTTTCGAAAAATGGGTTTTACACGTGTCTCTTGTGTAGCAAGAGGCTTTTTAGGACATAGTGATGAAGTAATGAGTTAAATTTTATACTTTTTCGGACTCGGTAAAACATGAAAAATTCACTGCCAGAGTCATCTTTCAACTCTTTTCTGACTCTCTAAAATTGAAAAGATTGCCAAGACTCTTGTCATTTTGAACTAGTTAAATGGTTGCGAAGCGATATCTACCTAGTATACGTTTACCCCTTTTTCGGGCTGGGATAGATTATTTACGAAAAAAGAATACCTTAGCCTATCACGACTAAGAGGTTCTTTCAGATATTGTTTTCTACCTTTTCGGATCTGAGAGACTATTTACGAAAAGGGTCATGTTGGAGTTTTCATTTCTGCCTTATTTTCAAACTCTCTAAACATGAAAATATGTCGAGTTCTCCTTTTGTCAAACTCGTTAAACCCTGATGACATTAGATTTCTTCGCCATGACGTCACTCGAGTTCCTCCTTCCTAGGGCTTGTAAAATGTACTAGGTTGGATTTTTTTGAAGGACAAACTTATAGCACAAGCATATGTTATCCCCTTCAAGCTTGTTTTAAAAAATAATTGGGTTACTCACCAGAAATGGTGGGGGAAAATGGAACCAAGTTTTAGCGACGTTGACAGTGTGTCGCTCTTGAACATGTCACTTTTCTACAATCATGTCAGGTTTGGGACATCTCATTTCATCATTTTTGCCTCCATGGGTTTGGGTAATCTCTTTTGACCTCTCATCTGCTCTTTGCCATGTCATCATGACCTCAGACATTTTGATGTCAAATATTGCCAAATCCAGTGTCGTGTTGTAGATATGTTCAAGAGAAGTTTTTCTCTGCAGTTTCAACCTTCCTATGTTTCTCTGTTGGTCCTGATTCACTATCATCATATTCCTCTGTCTCGTATCGATGATGTGGAAAACATTAAGTCCCACCTTCGATCAGGTCACTTCCTGTCGACTTCAGCTCATTATCCAAGAATTTGATCTAGAGACTCCTTTCTGGTACCTTGAGGCCTGCATGCCTTAATGACAATTTTTTCACATTCGATGCAAGGTCCACATCACTGATCTTCGATCGAGTGATTCTGCAGATGTTTGACGCCAGATTATTGTTCACATTCTATTGATTGTACCGGTTGTACCTTGAGAGTCGTTTTCATTATTGATGGTTTCTCTTGTGCCTGTTAACAGCGTCCATCATTGGCTGGTAATCAAGTGATTTTCTTGCATGTTCGACTTCAACTCATATATTGACATGATTGAATTTGTACTTGTTCAGGTCGAGATGGAGCGCAAGACCCTGGATTTTGTCTGATAAAATCCAGGCTGCGAATTTTGGTGGATTATCATGACTTATTGCATGACTCGTTTGATTGAATGGCTGCGACCATACCTGAGTCTATTTGTTGATCTTTACTGCTGGATGGCTACGCCCATACCTCGGATCTCAGCTTTTATATATACTCTATTATGGATGGCTGCGCCCATACCACATGTTCATGTATCAGAGAACAGTTGTATTCGTAATTGCAGGTTTTTCGACAGCGGTGTTTGGTTTGAACGCATTCTCATAAAGTATTTCACCCCTCCCTCTCCCTCGGACCTCATGCTTTAGGGGCATCTGTTGCACAACATTTTGTCACTATCCCTGCAATCCCCATCTCGCCATTGGAGGGTAATTTTCGTGATCAATAAGTAGTGTCATGCCTTGCAAGGACCATCATTGTGTCCCTTTACATGAAAGTAATATTCCTTCTATTGACAATTCCCTAAGCATAGACTCAAAAACCCTTGTTTTTGCCTTGGCACGGGTAGTCAGTTATGCCCTCGCGCCAAAGAGGAAGATTAACATTGGGCCCCGCGCTCGCTGGCGCTCTGTCCCAGTTTTCCACCCGCGCCAAGTTGTTTATGGAATGCTTTTTAAAAATAGAGGCGGACATTCCACTCCAACCACCTTGAGGATGAGTCATTGGGAGTGGTTGAACTGAAAAACCATGGACGCTCTCCTTTAGGTTTATGGTTTCCACCTCTTATGAGAACTCCCTAAAGGATAGGCCTCCCTCCCACTTTTGTAGGGATCCTAACCTCCTCCTTTTCCTTTATAAAAGAAGCTATCTCTCTTAGAACAAGCTAGCTGAACTTGGAAAATTAAACATATTATTGCTGAATTACTAGAGAAGATAGAATAAAAAGGAATTACATTGAGGAAGCTTGAGTCCATGACTTTTGAGAGAGCTTGATTCCATGCCTTCATCACGTCTGAATTCCCTGCCGAGCATCTAAGATGCGCTTCGACTGAACCCCGCTGAAGAAGACTGCAGCGTCAAAGTATTGGTTGTAACTCTTCCTTCTATTCATTTATATACATGACTATTGTTTGGTTCCCATCTTGTATTATGTTAAATGCTTAATGCAACATGCTTAGCCCTCTGACTGGCTAGTGATTATGAGTGAAACCATTATGTCGTATGTTGTTCTTGTTTATTGTTCTATGTGCAGGTATCCAAGCATAACGGCAGAAGGATTGTGATTTTCCAAGGAAAGAGCAAGAGGCCACCACCACTACAGCAACAACGACAGCGTTGGATTTCAAGTAGGATGATCTACCGTTTCCTCTGTTTATTCAATAATTAGGAAGCAACATCTTAGCATGTCCCTTTGTTTCTAGACCCACTCTAAGGTTAGAGGGATCGTCTCTATCCGCAGAGAGGATTTACCTGCTTAACAAAATGTTCTAGAAAAAACAAATCAAGTCAAAATGTAATCTTATTTGTTGATTGGAGATCTAATCTCGATCGTTGAAGTCTCAAAGAGAATACTATAAAGAAGACTTGAGGGTCATTTGGAAAAACATGCCGAGAGATAAAAAGATCGAATTTTGTGAAGGAGCAGCGCTTAGAGGAAAACTTTGATCAAGAGATTCTCACAAGGCTAAGGGGAAGAGAAAGTTTTGGTCTTAGGATCTGTTATCACTCCACCGCTTCCCAAGGTTGAGGGAGAAATCCCAATAGAGGTAACCGAAAACCAAGATTTTGACTTGATAGTTAGCCCTATCAAGTTGGAGAGGGCTCTCTCCAAAAGGGTCACAACCAGGAGGGCTATAGAAATTATGGTTTTACGCTAGATAATGAGTGCAGGGGGTTGTTTTGATTTGGTTTGGTTGGGGAAATCAATGGATAAAGGAATTAGGTCAAGGAAAGCTAGGTCAGGGCAAATGAGTTAAAGTTGCAGGGATCAATGGGGAAAGGTAGGTACAGCCAATCACTTGGAGGAAATGGTTGTGGAATGGTTTTGAAACTGTAAGAAAGATGAGAAAATCATAAGAGATGTATTTCTCTCAGGCAGAAGACAATGAACAAAATATGATAAGTTACTTAAAATAGAGTATGTGCAAGCATGTATTCTGAATTTCAAACTTGTAAAAGATCATAAAATAGACATGAAAGTGACATGAAAAATACATTCAAACATATGTGACTGAAGAAGAAACTATGAAATACATTTAATACCACATTTATCCCATAAATTTAGCTGCAACTCCTCTTTATTAGCTTGGCCAAAACTGAGTACAAGTTTCCTTGATCAACTAGCAAAATAAAACTGACTCCAACTTCCAACCTTTGAAAATGAGTAAAAAATGACATGATATAGGCCTCAAACAACCTCTCCCAACCTCAGGGGTCGAATCCATGAGAGGAGGAGCTAATCCACTAAAGTCTGAACTGAAACCTAGAGACTAGGGTGGTCAAAGTGACTCAACCCTAACTTTTTGCAAATTGATTCATTAAACCTCATCATGAGTTTTGACCTAATGTATTTACCCTAGTTAATAGTAAAAACATGATAATTACATTTACATCATCAATTACATGAGGTAAAAACATGATTCTCCAAGGTAAAATTCAAATTTGTAGAAAAACTAAAAACAAATCAGTTAATTGTGAAACGCGCAACGCCATTTTACCCCATCTTGCAGCATGTTTTTGACTAGGTTGCAGGTATCCAAATTGGCTCCAAGATAGCTTGTTGGAAAGCCCTTCAAGTCTACTTTCGACAACTACCTTCCGTTTGAAAAATGAAGCCTATTTTCCTTATCAAAAATCACTTCTCCCAAGACTGGTAAACGCGCAGCAACTAGGCAAAGATTGAGGCAGAAACATGATTTTTTGATTTTTTTTGTTTTTTCCAGTGACCAGTTCTCTTCCAAAATCTTAGAAAATGCACAAAGTTGATTTTCTCATCATTATGAATCTATTGGTGGTGGCCATTTGTCCATTAGATGCCTCAAAAAAGAGCGTAGCGTCCAAGGTGTTGCGCATTTAGCAATTTTACTCTGCAAAAATAACCTTAAAAACACAAAAATGTACCAAAATGCTAAGTTTTCCAAAATTTTGTCAAAATTGGTGGGATATTTGTTGATCACGTGTTTGAGGCATGGAGTGTCACCTCAGCAAGTATATCTAGCTTCTCTTTTTCTTCTTTCTTGGTCAAGTCTTCAATTTTGGAATTGGCTCGTTTGAGCTTGGCCAATGCAATTCTCTCTTTCCGGGCATGAAGTCTGACCTTTGTCCTCGACAAGTCATTATCCTTGTTGGCTTTCTCTAGACGCTTTTCCAAGTGTAGATTGGCTCTATCAAGCCATGGTTCCCTGTTCTCACTGATTTCTAGGGAAAACTGTGCATTTGGGGGTAAGCTGGTCTACTAGCTCAGCTTCACTTTGTCTCTCTAGGGCTAGAGTTCATTTCAGCCCTCTAATCCTAGGTCTTTTTCTTGGAGGTTGATCCTCATCATCATCAGATTCACCAAATTTCTCTAATGTCTTTTCAAGCAAGGCTTTAGCCTTCTCTGCCTCTCTTTATGCTTTGATGCATCTTACTTCATCAATGGTGTGTTTGGTCTTTAGCTGTTGATTCTCTTGTTTGAGAAAGGTAATGACAAACTTGGACCTTTCAAGATTAGCTTAGAGGTTTCTAATCTTTGCTTCCTTCTCTCGGATGATCAAGGAAGGATCATCATCATCAATTGTGTCCAAGTCTACAAGTTCAAAATCTATCTCTTTCTCGTGGAGGCCTTCCTCTTCATGTATGTCCACCTCTGCCATCTTTTCCTTGTCTTTGTGTACCTGTTTTTTTTGGTGAAGAAGGCAGGGCCCCTCCCACAATCTGTGGGGAAAACACCTGCCTATGAAATTTCTGATAGGTATGTGCCAATGTGCTCAAATCATCCCTCTTAGGCTTGCTAATTTCACCTCTGTTAGGTTTCCATGATGTATTTGGTGCCAAAAACCTAGGGAGATGATGGAATGGAATGTAAGTGTATGAAGTGAAGGGTGGTGTGAGGAAATGGAGGGGATGAGAATATGGAAGAGGGCCTAGGAAAGTGAAACCATAAGACTTACGGTTTTAAGGGATATGATTGTTATGAAATGGGATATAAAAGTAGGGAGTTGGGAAAATGTTTTAGGATTGTGAGGGAGAATATATGAAGGTTTAGGGACCAGCTTTAGGATGTCAATTAGAATTTAATGAACATTAGGGTTTCTTAATTTAGAAGTAGGTACTGAACTCACTTAATCACAATGACACATCAAATTGATATTTGATAGAATGTAAAGATGAAAAATTGTTAATTATTGGCATATGGAGGCATGAAGACTCATTGTGGAAAAGTTTTGGCATCAAACTGTGAAGTGGCAATCTAGCAGAGTATTTTCGGAAATTTGTTGGTGAACGTGCAGCAACCAAGGAGAACGCACGACCCTGTTTTGCACAACTTCACTCAAACACACCCTCTGTGTGAAGCATCGTTTTGCAGACCACATTTGGAGGCCTTCTCGATGTCTCAATTAGGCCCATGATAGCCCGTTGGAAATATTATCCTGTCTACTTTCCAAATATACCTTTGGTTTTCTTATTGGAGTTGATTTTCCCAACACTGGTCAAAAAGTGCAGAATGAGGGTGCAAAAATGCAGAGTGATGTTACAAGAAAATTTTGGAGACCTTTCTCAACTCTAAATTGAGCTCAAGATAGCTCATTGGAAATCTCTCTCAGGCTACTTGTCATTTGACTTATCAAGCAAGTGATTTGGACACTCCAACTAGGAGAAAACATGATTTTCCCAAGGTCACTCCAGAAGTGTAGCAACTCTCCTATGGCACCTGTAAATTTGACATTTCTCCAAAACCATAACGCTTGTGTAAAAACAAAAGGAGGTTTTTCTTCCGTGGTCTATGATGGACAAAAATCTCTCTCGCTTTTGTAAAATTCATCTTTTTTTGGTCAAAAACATAGTTTGAAGTAAAACTGACCCTATAAGTGGCAAATGATTTGACTCTTAGAATGATTTCTTAAAAAATGATGGAGACATGATCTTATGAGTTGGAATGGCCTCATACTTACTGATATGACCTACCTTATGTCTCCTTTGCTCAGATGTCTCTGATTCCATAGAAAACCGTAGTTCAGTGGGAGAGGAAATTATGGTTTAGTGCTTGTGAACAATGATGATTTGGACACCCTTGGGAAAAATGGTTAAAAAACGAAGTGAGGTCAATGATAATGATGAAGATGAGGTGAAAGTAAATTAAAATAAGGTGGGATGGGTAGGATGTAAATACCAGTGCTAACAGGATCTTCTCTAGGCCAAGAATACTCAGAGGAGAGGAAAATAAAGACACATAGGAGGTAGCGTAGTGCCTAAAGAGGGTGGTGCAACACCCATAGAGGGCGACGCGGGGCCACACAGACCACACGCAGAGGCAGCGCAATGTTTCTGAGCTATAGTCCGAGATTTTGTTGGGAGAACAAGATTCTGAGCTGAGAGTGCTCGAATCGATTTTATGAGAACAAATCGATTCAACGAAGGTGGTGATGCAGTCCTTTATAGGTCACCACAAAAGTCTATCCAACTACTGTGCAGAGGTAGTACAAAGGTTGTTGGGGGCTTGTCATTTCAGCTATCGGATTAGTCGAGACTTGCAAAGTGAGGTACTCTCACTATTTTTCTCTGTCAATGATATTCTCTATAACTGAATTGTCTAGAGAGACATTCAGAGATGTATTCAAATAAAACTGCTACTTAATAATAAAACCCTCATATCTGCTGCACCATTTTTCCCGCTTTGGGTTTTTCTGTGGACATTTGTCCAAAACCAATGGTGTCTTGTGTGATGTTTTTTTTATGCTCAGTTTCTTGTTTTGCATATTAATTTAATTAAGTGAATGTTGCTTCAATAATTGCTTCAGTATTTACAAAAGAAATATGCAAATAAATTGTTAATGTAATTTACAAGTAGGTGAAGTTAATTCAGTTTGTTGCAGTAGGATTCTGGATCTAGGACTTGGAATTTTCACAAAATGAACAATCTTGCACTGCACATCATCGAAATATTGAACAACATTATTCAGCAAGGATTCCCAAAAGACTAGATAACTAGCCTAACAATAACCATTTTTAAAAGTGGAGACATTAATAATCCTTTAAATTATAGAACCATTATGATCAATCCTTTGGTTGCAAAGAATTTTGGCAACATAGAAGAAAATAGAATCAGTAAGCGGGCAGAAGTAAAAGAAAAGAGGGAAAAATGATAAGTGGGTTTTAGGTTGAAGCATTCTACAATGGATCATGGTATCACGTTGAGATACATTATTGAGAAGTTTTGAGGGGGCAAAGAAGAAGTATTATGCTGCTTTTTTCCCTTCGAAAAAGCATTTGACACAGTCCCTAAAGAAAATTTGTGGCGTAGAATGGAAGAACTTGGCATTCCTTTGAATTATAGACTCGTTGTCCATATACTTTATGAAGAGGTGAAAGTCAAAATGAGAACCTCAGTGGGTATTTCAAAAAGCTTTAGAAGTGACATTGGAGTCAAGCAAGGTTGCCCTCTATCCCCTACTCTTTTTGGTTTATATATTGATAATCTGGAAGAGTGGTTAAATATGCAAGGTGGAGATGGTGTTCGGTTGCGTGAGTTTGTGATAAAACTTCTTTTATATGTTGATTGTTGGATAGGGTACCCCTAGGTTGAATATTTTGACAAAGACTCCACATTTTGAGGAGCAGAGCGCGCAACGCGAAGATGTAATAGAGTCTTAGGGGCTTTGAGGTGGGTCAAAGCTCCTTATTTTGTAAAAGGATGGGAATGTTTGAATACTTAGAGCTCCGACCATGGTTTTCAGACTATGGTATTGTAAACGAGAAAATTATATAGGGAGTTTGGGATAGCTCTTAGAGATCTGATGTATTTTTAGTTCATAATCATAGAGTGAATTTGGATGTAAGGTTGTATTGAGTATGTATTCTATGTTTTTGTGCGAAAGGGAAGGCTCTTGCAACTGAGTGCATAAAGACCTTAGGAAGTCTGCAGTTGGGTGCGCAGATCCCTGTAGTTGAGTGCGCAGGGCGGAAAGTATCGTATTGAGAAGATCTCAAGTAATAAAAGAAGACTTGAAGACATATCTATGTCCTTTACTTACGTTTTTGTTTTATCTGTTCTTTTGATGTTATCTTTGCAAAGTTAGTGTTTTTATCTATATTTTCATCGCGTATTCCTCTTATCTTGGTTTCTTATCTTGGTTAATGCATGTTAAATTAGAATCGCGCAGTGTGCAAGCTAGTTCAATAGAAGTGTTGAACAATGATTGTGTAGTTAGTATATTTTTTCTGCGAATCTCGGATAATTGTTAAAGAGAAAATAACCCCTAAAGTCGCAATCCATAGTCCCTATAGATGCAAAACTTGGTTCTATCATCCCCTAATTTTGCCTCGAGTGAGACTTCGGTCTGCGTAGCAGATCGTTGCTGAAAGGGCCGGTAATAGTGGGTTTTGTTGGTTCGCACAACCATATCTAAACTTGGGTCTAGGCCCCATAAAACTAATAAATGGTTCTGTTGCTGGAATCGAGATCTGATTGAGAGGTATGTGGATGTGGCATCCGAGCATAAAAGAAATTCAAGAATGGGTAGATCTGAAATAGCATGAATTTGTAGCACAAGAAAACAGAAATTCCCGCCTCTTAACTAAAAGGTGGTTGCATAAATATATTTTCACCGATCAGCGCGAGATATTTTTCTCATCGTTCACTAAAGAGTTGCATGAGTGGTTGTCCATATTAGCTAAGAATACGACCCATTTCAACAACGATACTACATCGTGGAACCCAAAGTTGATTAAGTGATTCAAAGAGACAAATAAAAATATCTCAATAGTTGTCAATTATTGGATCGATAGTATTCTTGGAGGCTTTATTATGGAGTTCGCGATCGATACATCTGTATCTTAAGCAAAGCCAAACGTAGATTATTCAAAGGCCCACGAGGTAAGTACATGAACTCATTGAAGCTTTGAATTAAGATGTATTATGTGAAAATGGTGTACTGCAGATGTAATCAGATTGATGTTCGGAGGAAAGAAAATCGGAACTACGTGACGTGGTAAGAGATTTTGGGTAGATCGTGATAATTACATTGACTCTGAGTAGATTCCGTTGTTTGGGTGTGAAAGCGAAGAAGGAGAAAGCAACCCTGTGACCCCTAGAAGTGCACCGATAAAATTTGGAGATCATCAAAGTGTTGTTGGGATTCCCCAACCCTCCACTCCCATCGCAACCCATCCCCATATTGTCATCCACCTCCACCTCCCCCATTTACCATGGCCCAAGCAGCGAAGATGCTTGTTTTCAAGGGATCAAATGATCCCGAGAAATTTTGGTTTGTTGTAGAAGCAGTATGGAGATCGCAAAACATCACTGATGATAATATGAAGAAAGTGCGGTTGGCCATAGCACTGCAAGATAGAGCATTGTCTTAGTATATGAAATTCTTCGTGGTGAACCAGAATGCCACATTGGCTCAGATAAAGGTTGCGCTCAATTGTGAATTTAAGAAGCCTAAGTCACAGTCCCAATGTATTATAGAGATAAAAAAGATCAGGAAATTGGTCACTGAAATTGTGCGGGAAGTAGATCAAAGATTCAAGAAGTTGCTAAGTCAAATCAGCGTCGATATCCCTAATGAACCACAGAATGAGTGGTTTATTGTTGCATTTTTACCACATCTTAGATTACCATTGTCACAACAAAGTATTGCAACCCAGGCTGAAGCATTGGAGATTCCGATGAAACTAGAAGCTTCGCTAAAGGAGATACCAGTGCAAAGTGGAGGGCCACTATAAGGATCAACGTCCTGTTTATAGATATTACTTTGGCACTGGGATGCCAAGTCCACTGAAACCTGAACCAAGTGTTGGGACGAGTATGGGACCAAATGTCTGGTGTAGCCTATGCTAGGTTGCAGGCTAGCACCCCATAGACTATTTTCATTTGCTGCAAAAGCTTATCCGATCGTCGAAGTAATTATTCTGTAAATTTTGTAGCTTGATGGGACATGACGAAAAGCATTGTCGAAACTATGATCTGATAATGCAATAGAGCCCTGGGGCGTACAAAATGAAATTCAAAGGTCGTGAAGATCCAGGTTCGCCAACAATGCCCGAAGGTTTCCAAGGCGGAAGGCATGGCCAAGGAGGAGACGTTGGATGAGGTTGCGGATAGGGTATATGTTACAACTACGGTCGGCATAGACATTTCGCTAGGGATTGTCAGAATCCCGTTGCAAATCCTTCCAAGTATTGTCGCACATTTGATCATGAGATATAAGATTGTCTCGTATTATTGGGTAAAATGCAAGAAAAGAAAAATCCACAGCCTGCCCAAAACATGCAAATGATGAGGGTTGAACCGCGTGAAAGTGATCTAAGTGTCAATATTTTGACAAGAAGCGGTGTAAGTATTGTAGTCAACAAAGAGGAAGGAAAAAAGCCTATGGAGGATACATGGGTCAGGAAGGCCGAAGAAAATAATGTTGGGTTCGATGTACAATGAGAAAGAGAAATCTTTATGGAAGCGCGGAACAATTTTATGAGCCTTGGAGCTTTGACATCAACAACGCAGATACAACTCATTCCACAATAGAATAAACCCAAGTAAGTTACTAAAACAAAGGAAGTTGATCCATCCATTCTGAAGTCATTTTTGCAGACATGTATGAAGTTACTAAGGGATCATAGAGCTACGGAAGCATTGGACGAGCTGATTGACAACTGCACTTGTAAAGAAGAACCACGACTTGAACAACATGCAGTAAATAAGTTATACCGCAATAAAAAGCGAACCGACAGAGAAATGAGGTTAACTGCGCAGACATGAGATTATTAAATGGACCAAGTAATTTTTGATCTAGGATCTGATGCCAATGCTTTTCCAAAACATGCAAGGGAATGAATGGGACGACCAAAGCTGCAGTGGTCACCAATTCAGCTGAGAATGGCCAATCAACAAAAAAATTCATTCTAATGAGTCTATTGCATGGCGTTGAAGTAGAAATTGATGGTGCAAGTGTGTTATCAGACTTCGAAGTCATTTAGATTGTCGATGATAGCAATACTTATGTCGCTTTTCTTTGATTCAATTTGGCTTATGATATCGAGGCCATAATTAATTTGAAAAATAGGAAGATGGCATTTGAAAATAATGGTACCAGAGTCATTGTGCCTTTGAACCCCTCTGAAGGCACGCAATTTTTAGAGACCATTCAAAATGAATATGATGATATCGATAACATCTATAAGATCACTACGCAGGATGAAGATTGGATCAACCTTACCGCTAATGGAAGGATAAGTTGAGAGTGTGACAACTCTTGTGTTTCAGACTCTAATGAAGAATTGGAGAATTGGCAGAATTGATTGCACGAAGTTTCTACTAAGCAATGTAATATAGTTACTAAATCAATTCGTTGCGTCACATCAAAGGTACGTGAATTACCCTATTATGATGGCACTGGGGATGTTAACTTATTTCTTAATGAGTTTGAGAAGAAGGTGCTTGAAGAGTAGCGATATGAAGCTTTGGACTTCGCTTTGAGGTCCACCCTAGCCAGATGGTGCGGCATGCACAGAGAAAACTTACGAGGATGGAAGGAATATTACTGATTGATGAGGCTCAGTTTTGGTTATGCAAACCCTAGGATCATGGAAAAGTACAATGTTAAGGATGATCCTCGTGATCATTTTTCTCGTTGGACTACGAACTAAGGCGAAGAACCTCAACCTGAATGGGTACAGATATTATTCCACACTTTGGATGTAATACCTCAGAAGTGGTATCTTGAAATAAAGTTGCAACATGGCACCACATATTGGTACGAAATGACTGAAGGTTTCTTATTTATCTATAGCTTCGCAGATGGTTGGGATTGTACTAATGACGCTACTCAGGAATTCTGAACAGGAATCTTTTGACTTACTAATGAGCCATTGGCTTCAGTACAGCTTGAATGGGCTATACAGTTAGAACTAGCTCAAGAATGTTATAATGTGACTGCGGAAGTAGACGAGGAGGATCCCCGCAATGTCAATATTCCTGAATCAAAAGGACATCGTGAGGTTGGAGGTCTTGAAGTAGAGATGTTTGGCATAGCACAACCTGTCAATACTCGACAAGTCAACATAGGTTTAGAAGTGAAGCCCAAGTTCGCAAAGTTTGGAGACCACTGGGGCGATGATACGGTGAGTAAGGTCACTGAATTGTTGCATGAGTACTAGGAGTTATTTCTGACAAAGCTCTCTGAGCTATAAGGCATTGTAGAAGATTTGGGAGTCATGCACATTACTTTGAATCTCGATGTAAAGCCAATGAAACAGCGCCCATATTGGCTGAACCCAAAAAATAAAGAGAAAGTAATGGAGGAACTAGACAAGATGCTTAATGATGGCATTATTGAACCAGTGGAAGAATCTGAGATGGAGTACATTGTGCCTAGTCTCTGAATCACAGCAGTTAGAGATATGGCAGACATCGATATTATGGAGTAGAGATTGGAGAAACTGCTCGTGCTAGAGGAGAATAGGTTCATCATGGAATTTCACCAACAAGTGCAAAAGGAGAGGGAAAAAATCTAGCATGATCGGCATGTTAAGTAGAAGACATTCAAGCAAGTTGACTTAGTTCTTTTATATGATAGTAAATTTGCGAAGTTTCCGGATAAGCTACAAATGCACTGGTTGGGGCCATACATTGTCAGGAATATTTCGGAGGGGGGAGAAGTTCAGCTCGAGAAGTTTAATGGTGAGTTTTTCCCTGGGCGTATCAATGTCAGCAGTCCCAAGTTATACAGGGATGACTCCGCCCCTAGGGCTTCACATTGACTATATGGCTAGAGAAGAGTCTTGATTTTCCACGCAGTTGGAAGAGAAGATGGGACTATAAATTACTCTACCAAAGGAAGACTTCTTCGAAGCATAAGTATTGTGCGTGATGTAGGATCATGGCGAAATTGGAGGGAGTTGCGCTGAAGGAAGCAGGACTACGCCATAGAGGCGGTTTTGACGAAGTTCACCCAAAATATGACTGTTGGAGCCAAAACAATTGATTTGACAAGGCCTTGGTCGTTAAAAGGAGTTGGGGGGGGGGGGATGTATTTAATGGGCATATTTGAGCGAATCTGTTGCCAAATCTACACTTATGAGGCATATCAGAAGGAAATCAAGGAATTTGAATTTGAATTTTGCTATAAATCAGGCATCCCGCTCCACATTCTAACACTTTGTGCTCTGAGATTTAGAATTGTGATTTTTCCCCTGAAAGTAAGCTGAGTCATTCGCTGCACGTCTGGAAAGAGTTACGAGGAGATAAGAGTAGGAATTTATAAGAAGAGGGCAAGGATTCATCATCACTGCGACGCCACCAGCCAATGTCATAGGGCCAAGATCGCCCAAGAAACAGACCACTGCAGGCAAAGAACCATCCAAAACCAAAAGAAGCTAGGGCTCTGAACGTCGCCCTGAAAGAAAATTCCAAAAGAACAACGATCCAAGGAGACGCAAGATAGGCGGAAGCAGCCCGTCGAGGTAGAGGAGTTGGAAGAGGAAGAAGTATTGCTCGAAGGATTAGAATATATTAATGCGGAGGAGGCAAAACCTGTCTCCAGTTTGCCCCCATATATTCCACCATGGAAGCCGACAGCCGCAAAGCTTATGGAAGACCCAGACGCAATGAAGTATAATATATTTACACCCTTGTTGCCTAAAGAAGTACCGATTGAGAGAGATTCGCTGAGAAAAGTGCCACAACTGCGCATGGAGGATTGGAATTTCAATGACCGCAGAAAATACCCTCAATTCGAGCCAAGCAATTATTTGCACTTTATACACTACGAAGCTACTGGAGTGACAAGGGTCAAAACAATGAAGTGGGTGGCAGGAAATCAAAATGTAGGGTTGCTAAACATGCTATATGGTCCGCACTTTGAGAGTAGTATTATCAACAGAATCTGTGTTTGCCAACTGTTGGCCCTAGTGCATGATGATAGTCTATGGTTGGGGGAACGAGTCCTCATTGATGCGATGTTGATCAGGAAGATCAACGCACTTCCTTATCTAGGATTGAACCCCGCTGAAGCATTAGGGGAATTTTGAGGTCTAAACTAGGCCTCCTAAGAAAAATATACAACCAAAATGAACTTTATAAGAACCAATAAGATTCAAGATGACGATGTCAACCATGAGAGATGATTCACCATTTTTGGAGTAAAAAAGTAAAAAGATTAAAAAATAATAAAATAATAAAACTACTTTTTCAACTAGTATTTTCAACTTATCTCCCTAAGGTTTTACTCAAATTTCAAGTGGGAGTACTCGTTGGATGCAAAATTTAATTTCTCATCTAAGGAGTACCCATGTTGCATACTTTCGATGGACCCTACTACACGAAAATGAGAAATACATGAAAAAATAGTGATTGCAATCACGTTTTTCATGTATTTCTCATTTTTCGTGTAGCAGGGTCCATCGAAAGTATGCAACAAGGGTACTCCTTGGATGATGAATCAAATTTTGCATCCAACGAGTGTTTTCACTCTAATTTTGAGTAAATGAATAGGGAGTTAAGTTGAAAATACGAGTTGAAAAAATAGTTTGTTTGTTTTTTTTTTTTTTCCTTCTAAAATTTGATGTTGTAATCTAATCTTATTTTATTATTTCCACTATTATTTTATAATTTCCTTAGGAGGTCCATTTTAGACCTCAAAATTTCCCTAATGATAAGAAGCTCGCTGACAAGATGAAGCAGGATTATGGCATCACCAAGGGAACCCGAGGTTACTCTACTAATTCCATTACAAATAGATCGGTGTACTTTGCCGCATATATTTTAGCAAAAAAAATCATGCAGAAGTGTTGCACAGAAGAAGTTTCGGCACCAATAGTCTCTCTGGCTACGCAGTGCAGCAAAGGCGTAGTATACAACTGGGCAGGATATTTGTGCAAGGAGTTCTTAGATGATTGCAGAGATGCTTAGGAGGAGGGAAAACAGTTCCACTACGCATGGCTCTTGCTCTTAATCACGCTGATGGTATAGAAGGAGCCCGACGAGTCATAGTTCCCCACTGTGGACCCAGATCTCTGTGAGGTATGTCTCGTTGTGGCATTCAAAGGAGCCTACTCAAGTGATGGTGAATAAATTATTTTGGGTCAAGTTTGATATGAGTCTGCACAACGTGATCAACTAGAAGCCAAGGCTATCACAAAGTACTTTTGCAAAATATCGCCAAGTCGCTAACTTTAAAGCCGATTTTCACCATGTGTACATCCAAGCAAAGAAGGACCTTGCAAAGGTTTGGTACAAGCTTATGTACATGGTGACAAAGGATGTTGTTGCGCGCATTATGAGTGAATGGCCAAATGATTGGCTAACTCTGTCCATTGAAGGCACAGAGGCATAGCATGCAGGCACGAGTGGCACGAAGACCAATGCACATACAGGAAAGAAGGACACCAAGAAGCAGGCCAAGAAAGTCACATTCGTGACTGATAAGGACGCTAAAAAATAATTCAAGTGAGAAACAGAGAAGGATACTTCAGAAATGGGAGGGGGCGATGACACATTTGTGGATCCAGCAGACTCCCCCGCCCTTACATTCTAAAGAGGCGACAGACACTGGGTGGCAGAGATGTGTGGAAAAAGATGAAGTCAGATAGGTTTGTCGGCCCAGAATTGTTGGTCCTCAATGAGGGGGACTTCGATGAGATTGGTGACATTGTTTGGCACGTCACCGAGCATATGTGGGGCAATATTGAGGACCAATATAAGAAAGTATTGCCGGAGGTCCACAAGGGCCTCAAAGACTTCCATGTTCGATCGAGCGTAGTGCAAGCGAGTGTGAGTCCAACGAGCGGGGCACCATCAGGTGCGAGTACAACATGGGAAGAGTTGGCAATTACGACAGATATTCACATGGTGTCGATCCCTGCATGTACCTTATGATTCGACAATACTGAGAATTAGGCGTAGGCGGCACATTGGCAAAACACCAGGCTCAACCTTATTGCGCTACCTTTGAAGGCATTGCACGAGTTCCACCAGAGTGTCACAAAAGAGTTGTAGATCCGAGAGCAGCGTGCCTTGTTGATTATCCAAGATGTTAAGAGAGAGCGAAAACAAATGGCTGAGGAAAAGCAGTAGTGCATACAGGAGCGAAATGAGGAAGTTGCGCACAGAAAGAAATTGGAGGCAACAATCACCAAAGTATGTAGTGAACTGCCTGATCTGCAGATTCAGGCCGAGGCAGCACCAAAGGACAAAGTCGAGAAGCTCGTGATGGTTGTAAAAGACTCCAAGGCCGAAGTCGACAAGGTACAACTTGAGCTAGAGATAACGATCGTTGAGCTGCAATTTCAATTACAGCGAGCTACTCCACCAGAGGTTCGGGAGCAGCGAGCAATGGACATTAAGGATACCAATGACAAAATTGAATCCATCGTCCAGGAGTGCCTCTAGGAGTTTGGGCCTCACTGCATGACTCTCATGTGCAGAAGATTGAGATGGAAATTAGCAAGAAATTAGAACAAATGGACCATATTAAGGTTACAACGAGGACTCTAGCACCGGTACAGCGGTATACCTGTCTCCAAAAGGGTAAATTTTTGCAGGGACAGATCAATGAGTTATGTCGAAAGGAACAACTTATCACAACTAGAATGCAGCCTTAGGAAGTCGAATCTAGCCAACTATCGTAGATTGTGCTATGCCAAACATAGAAGGACATTGCTACAAAGATTGCAAGGCCAACCACAAAGAAGTTGTTGACCAAAATACAAAAAATTGAGAAGCAGTGCGTCGAGACAATTCCACCACTAAAAGATGCATTGAGCAGCATCAAACCGAAAATTGAGGGCACACCAGCAGAGTGACTCGGGACGAGTCACATTTTTGTGTTGGGGGCATGTTGGATAAGGTACCCCTAGGTTGAAGATGTTGACAAAGACTTTGCATTTTGAGAAGTCGAGCGTGAAACACGAAAATGTATTGGTCTTAAGGAATTTTGGGCTAGTCAAACCTCCTTATTTTGTAAAATAATGGGAATGTTTGAATTCTTTGAGCTTTTCCCATGGTTTTTGGACCATTGTATTGTAAAAGAGAAAACTACATAAGGAGTCAAGGATAGTTCTTAGAGATATGATATCTTTGAAGTTCATAATCATAGAATGCATTTGGAAGTAAGGTTGTATCGAGTCTGTAATCTATGTTTTTGTGCGAAAGGGAAGGTTCCTACAGCTGAGTGTGGGGAGACCTTAGGAAGTCTGTAGGTGAGTCCACAAACCCTTATAGCTGAGTGCACAGGGAAAAAAGTATTGTATTGAGAAGATCTAAAGTAATAAAAGAAGACTTCAAGACAAATATGTGCCCTTTACTTATGTGTTGCTTTATCTTTTCTTTTGATGTTATCTGTTCCAACTTAGGGATTTTATCTGTATTTGCATCGCAAAGTCCTCTTTATGGTTTCGTGATCGAAATCTGGATTAGGGGCAAAAATTGTCCAAAATTCAAAATGCTCAAAATTGCATCAAACTATAACGAAAATGACCGGTCCATCGCCATGAATCCAACGCAACTCATTTCGTTGAAAACTGAGTTCATATGAAGAAGTTATAGCCTGTTGATCACTGTTCATAACAAACAAATTTTTAAAAAAATTTGCAAAACTAGTACAGGGTGATAACATGGTAGCCCAGTCAGAATGCAGGGAACATTCTTCAGTTTTTTCCCAGTGGCACTGTGACAATTGTCACAACCAGATTCACCAGATTTGATTTGAGAAGGTGGAATTTGCCCAATGCCATCCAAGGTTGAATTTGGGCTCATGAATTTTTATGTGTTGGAAATTATTTTTTAATTATTAAAGTTGGATATATATATATATATATGATTATTAAATTCAAACTTTATTAATAAACTCCGCCTATATTCCAACCATAGTCCGATGACATATATTACGGTGGAAAATACAATGCAAAGTTCAATCAATATTGCAAAAGTTTTAAAAGATGGACAATGCACATATTCAAGGCATATTACAAAGGCTGGAAAGTGCAAACATTATGGTATGTTAGGCATATTTAAATGGTGGTAACAAAACGTGTATCGAGGGGTGAGGTTGGGGCTCGGCCCCATGACCTCCCCCACTCCACTCTCCACCTCTTACCAATGGGCCACAACCTTGTTGCTTGAAAAGAAATGCACCCAACAGGTAATTAAGGCGTATGCGGATTTCCAATGGCGAGAAGGAGGGGGCCAACCCTCCTCCCGTATGAATTTACCATGTGACCTCCCACAAATGCTCAAACAAAATGCACTTAGTGCGCAGTTAACCCATTTAATCCGCCTTTAATCCATGTTTATCTATTAGTTAAACTCAACGCTTGATCTGGTGGAGTTTTTGTTAGCGCCCCAAATTTAGCGATATTTCCAAGTTTGGCAGAGTTATCTGGAGTCCTCTTCAGATTTGGAGAAGGAATCTAGGGGAAAGTTTAATTGACCATATCTTGAGAAATTTTTGACAAATTTTGGCTTAGGAAGAGTCATTCCTAGATTTGTATGCTTTGAATCCATTGGAACAACTTGCAGAGGCAGAGGAGCAATTCTACAAAAGTTTTTGTAACCTTGAAGAATTTTGAAGCTTAGGGCCACTAGGAGAGAAGGTCATGCCTAGATCAGCGGAAAACCAATCTTGGCTCAAGAAGAGTCATTTTTAGATGTATTTGATGCTATGAACACAATGGTAAATTTTGCAGAGGCATTGGAGCACTTCTGAAAGTGTTTTTGTCACTGTGAAGATTAAACAAGCCCATAGCCACCACGATGGGAGGTCAAGCCTAGATCAGTTGGAAACCAATTTTAGATATTGAATAGTCATTTTTGAGGTTTTTGGGTCTTTTGAAGCCAATGGAGCAAGTTGCAAAACCATTGGAGCACTACAGGTGTCTGTAATAATACATTTGACTCTTAATCCTAAGAGGGCCTAGCTAGTTGAAGCAGATCCATGGAGATGTAGCCCAGGAGAGGTGAACTTCGTTATCAACCATTGTATTATGTGTATGTTGTGTGTTATTTCTCTATATTTCAATTGTTGTACATGAGTTTTTAAAAGTTAATTAACTCATAATTTGATCATCAAAGACACATAAACCCCTTCACAATCGGTTAACTTGAGATAATCCTAAACATACATTTTTAATACTAATGAGGGAGTTAACATAACAATAACTAGTTTGCCCATATTCAAATCATTTTGTATGTTGGTTAATGCATGTTGAAGTAGAATCGCGTAGTTTGCAAGCTAGTTCAATAGAAGTGTTGAACGTCGACTGTGTAGTTAGTATATTTGTTCTGCGAAACTCTGATAACTGTTAGAGAGAAGATAAGTCTTAAAGCCACACTCCCTAGTCCCTCTAGATGCAGAAACTTGGTTCTAGCGTTCCCTAATATTGCCTCAAGTGAGAATTCGGTCTGCGCAGCAGATCGTTGCCGAAAAGCCCAGTAATAGTAGGTTTTGTTGGTTCGCACAACCGTATATGAACCTGGGTCTAGGCCCCATATAAGCCAACATTGATGATCTTGTATTAATTTCTAAATCGACCCATGGATTGCAGATGCACCTATATGCCCTTGAGCATTTTTGTAGAGCAGTGGGGATGCAATTCAATAATAGCGAGACCAAAATAATTATTTTCTCTAATAAAAGGAAGCAAAGCCAACATGCGTTCTTCTTTGAAGGCAACATTGTTGAAGAAGTAAATGAGTATAGGTACCTCAGGATTGATTTCAAGAACAAACTTAATTGGGAGTATTGTAGAAAGAAGAGAATTTTAGGAGGGTGGAAAGCATTATATGCTCTTCAAAACAGATGTGGAGAGGCAGAGTTATGGGATTGGAAAACGACTAAAGTGATTTTTGGACTCCTATTTTGTCCAGTGATGCTATATGGGTGTGAATTGTGGGCTGGCAACACCACCATCTCAAAATGGAAATAAATTGAGAAAATCCAAAAACATTTGATCATGAGCAAGTTCAAAATAAAAAGTTTGGCACCTTATGAGATAATGTCGAGTGAAACATTAGTAAAACTCCCATCGAAGAAATTGCTATGGTGCGGCTCATAAGATATCTAAAAGGAATTGAGCAGATGAGAGTAGGTAGATGGCCTAGTGTTATCCTCAATGAAGGGATGAGTGAAACAAAGAAAACATGGATGAGACAAAATTACACATGGATGCAAAAATAGAATATCTACCTCAATGCCTGTCCCACAAATTGCAAGGCGCTAAAGAATTTTGTTATGGAGAAGTTTCGTAAACGAGGTGGGGGAAAGAGTTGGGTAGAAAGACGTACTATGTTGAGGAATTCAACCCTACGTGTGATGTCCAACAAAAAGAGTACATTGGAGTTAGCATTTTGTGGAGGGCAAAGGTTCTTATTGCTCAATAAAGAACCAACTTGCATCAACTTTGGTGTGAAACAAGATGGTGGAAAAGACCTAAAGAAGCTTGGGAAGAACAGGTGTGTACATTTTGCACATCTGGGAAAATGAAATTGGAAAATAAAATCATTTTGGAATGTGATGCGTCCAAAGACATTAGAGAAAGTTATGGGAATATGCTAATATCAGTTTCTTGGTATTGTCTTTTCAGCGAGGGAATTGTTGGAAAGTTGGGCTAGCTCATCATCAATTTGAATAAGAAAATGATTGAATTGCAAAAAAACAGAGAACGGATGGTCCAATAAACTATTTTTAGTCTCATAAACGCTAAAATATCATTTCATTAATGGGAAAAAATCATTTAACTACCACTAATGCCAAACAAAAGGCTCAACATTACAGTGTAATACAATTAACATAGGCTCAACATTATAGTGTAATACAATTACAAATAGGGTGACAGCAACGAAAATAATATTATATATTCTATGGAAATCAAATAAAGAGGAAAATAGACCAACGAAAATAACAACAGCATTAAGCGGCTTAAATCGTGCTACAAACTTTAACTTTGATTTAAAAAACCTCGTCTTACAAGACGAGTTTGATTACTAAATTTTATGCTGTTTCTGTATATGAGAATAAAATAAAATCTGTGAATGTCCGGAGCAAAACCAGCATAAACTGAAAGCTATGCAATGTTTCTTTTGGTATTGAAGAGTTGTATCCGGAGGTAGAAATATGAATGTATGCAACACAATGTGAAAGAACATCTCAGCTCACATTAAAGCGCTAAAAACATTACTCTGGAAATATGAATGTATGCAACACAATGTGAAAGAGCATGAAAGAGCGTCTCAGCTCACATTAAAGCGCCAAAAACATTACTCCATATTTCCAGAGGCACACTACAGCATATTCATTCCACAAAAAAAATTCAATCTGACTGATGAGCACATAAGATGAGAAGATAGGTACATCAAAATTTCTCCAACAGATTTTAACCACTATGTACAATTCCTGTCCTTCTCAAAATTGATTCATTCCCAAGCTTCACTCTTATCCTTGATTTTCGGTGCACTGTAAAATGACAAATCATTAACAGATAAAAATCATCTACAGTTTCAAAATTCCACTGCAGAGTCTTTGCAAAATTTACTGCATTCATAGCCCTGCCATCAGGCCACTCAATGTCCTCATGGTATACCTGATCTACATGGAAAATCTAATGGAATGGGCATTCCACCGATGCAAAGAAAACCAGCTCCGTTGGATTTCTGAGGTGGTGAACATCCAAGATAAGACTCGTGCTTAAGACAATACTGCAATAGCTCATTCCAATGGTTCTCCTGCTCAAGAAACAACAAATAAACAATGGGAAAGGTCTTCCAAATGCATCAACCATATATTATCTACTGGATAGATTACAAAAGATATAAGACAATAAAAAGCAATTCCTCTTCCAAATGTATTAACCATATATTATCTACTAGATAGAGATTACAAAAGATATAAGACAATAAAAACCAATTCCTTCATGAACAGACCTTGAAATTGAGACTGAAATCTTATTAGTCTGTACAAATTGCCAAAATAGAGAACATGTGCTACAAAGGTAGTATAACGCATATCACAGCAAAGAGAACCAAGTAGAGGAAAGGAAGTTGTGCATACTTCTCAACTTTATGTATGTATACATCCGTGAGTATATATATATGCTTTGTGAAACATGATAGATTGCACTTACTAGATTTCAAGAAAACATCCTCTCGGAAAAAATATCCGCATTTCTAATTAAGACATATACCACTATTTGATCATATTTTTATTTAATAGATGCACCACCATCCACTATAGTTACCATATATGAATTCAAATTTCAATCCAAATAGATAGCTCCAATATGGGAAAAAAATGCAATTATATATCTCATTAACACTTAAAAAAATAAGTTGCAATTATATATCTCATTAATACTTTAAAAAAACTGCAATTATTTCCGATGATAACGAAAAGAGAAACTGTAGAATGATGGATAATAAATTGCAATTATATATCTCATTAATACTTTAAAAAAACTGCAATTATTTCCGATGATAACGAAAAGAGAAACTGTAGAATGATGGATGGCATATAGTCCATTCATTAACCTGTTATAAATATGTGCCAAACCACTTAACGAGCAGGTAAGCTATGTTTTGAGTGATAAACGTAGTAATGGAGCACCCACTCAGCAAAAAATTGCATGATGTTTGAGTTTTTTTAATTTTCAGGTGATCTTTTACTAAGCGGCATTGCTATCAAATTGTTGCACTATTACTGAAATTGACATGAAAAAATTGCATGGTGTTTGAGTTTATCAAATTTTCAGGTGATCTTTTACTGAGCGGTATTGCTATCAAATTGCTGCACTACTACTGAAATTGACATCATGTTGGTTTTGGTGGTTACTCGAAAAAGTGTTCACACCATGTCTGGGGATGTAACATGAGATTTGGAGTACATGGTGTATGGTCATCCCCTATATGGTCCATTATTGATTTGCATGAGAGATGATATTCGCACATTGGAGATGGCTTACAAAATGGTTGTTTGACCTTAGTTGGGTGCTTGCGTGATATTCTTCTGTAGGGTGTTGGAGACGTCTTGATAGGTTGTGCGGCATTCTACATGGTGGCCACATGTAGATGGTTGTTTACTTGAGGAACACCCCAGTTTGCAATGTTAGTTTTTGGATATTGTGGTAGCATCGGACAGGTGTAGGTGTTCTAGTCTTAGATGGTGTTAAGAGGCTAAGGAGCACACAGGTGTTCTAGTCTTAGATGGTGCTAAGAGGCTAAGGAACACAAGATCAGCCGATACCCAGAAATAGTTACGCGGAGATATGGCTTCGAAACACCTCAATTAAATTAATTAGCCAATAGTTAAATTATTTCCTCGGTCTAACTTAGGGAAGTTGGTTGATTAAAGTTAATTAATTAAGGATGTTCGAGATATCGCTCCGAAACACCTCAATTAAATTAATTAGCCAATAGTTAAATTATTTCCTCAGTCTAACTTAGGGAAGTTGGTTGATTAAAGTTAATTAATTAAGGATGTTCAAGATTGATCTGGAGACTTCCATTGACGAAGTCTAATTGATCTCAGTTGTTGACAGAGATTTAATCTTAGTCATTGAGCATCAGTGATCTTGGCAGATCAAACTACCTAGTTCACAACTTTAGTGAGGGTGTAGTTTGAGCCAAAGGGAGAGCATCAAAAAGAGGGAGAAATGTTGGAATTAATTCCAACTGCCCAAGAAACAGGGCGGCAAGCCAAGTCCGAGGGGGTCCGTGAGGAAAAACCGACGGAGGTCCATACCCCATCGGAATTGCTTACGTCAACAGTTATGGGGCCCATATAATATGCGTCCACGATATTTTGGGTTTAATTGTTATTTGCCCATCGCACGTTTAAAACAATATTTTTTAAATGTTGTAATGTTATATGTTTAAATTTGGGTTTATTTTTAATTGCCCAGCGCATTGTAAAAAGCCGTAAGGTGAATGTTTTTTTTTATTACACAGCACATTAAATTTTTAATTGCAATGCACAGCAGTGCGGAAGAAAGCAAAGGGTTGTTGTATTATTTTTAATACACAGAACAGAGTTTATGAAAGCACAATAGTGCTGGAAAGAAAAAGATCTAGGCGCCATCAATATGAATTGTAAGCGGTGCTGACAGAAGTAATGAGCGCATTAAAGATTGTCAAGCGGTGAATTTAGTTGTTGAATGTCAATGAATGGCATTAAACAGGGCAGAGATATTTTTGTTTGTAATATACACAGCAGAGTCATGTATTTTTATTATGTACGCACAGCAGTGCAAAGTTTTTTTAGAACACAGAGCAGAGTTTTTAATACACAGCAGAGTGTATGTTTTTTTTGAAAAACAGAGTATTTCTCTGTGTGAGACAGAGAAGAGGATTTTGGTCGCTGTGTGTGAAGCAGTGCCATATTTTGTAAATCTCCCAGCAGTGGAATGTTATCAATCTGTAACAGCAGTTTTTTTTATGAATAGAATTTTTTTTTGAGTTGAAAACTCTGTCTGTGAGTGAATTTTTTTTGAATTATTCTCTGTGTTAAAGAGGGACTGTTTATTGTTTTGGAATTCAGAAAATTTCAACATGGTATCAGAGCTAATCCAGGCTATTTGAAGGTCAAATAAGCTGAAGGAAACGAATTCTTTGTTGCAGCAGCTTCTCCAGCAGTGTGAAGACTCAGCCATAAAGGATTTAAGGTATTTCTCTATACAGTTTTGTGTTATTGTTGCAGTACAGTTGGTTAGTTTTTAAACACACAGTCAAGTGTTTTTATCATAGTTAAGAGTGCAGAATGGCTGGAGCAGCCAGCACAGGCATGGGTATGGGAAATATCCATCTCCCAATGTTTAATGGGAAAAATTATGACTACTG
Organism: Pinus albicaulis; assembly: GCA_034641835.2. Taxonomy (NCBI): domain Eukaryota; kingdom Viridiplantae; phylum Streptophyta; class Pinopsida; order Pinales; family Pinaceae; genus Pinus; species Pinus albicaulis. The sequence goes on from CM076575.1 coordinate 491,681,020, forward strand.
GTCAATAACTATGAAGGCATTATTTGTCTCCCAAGACTTATGGGAATTAGTTGAGGATGGCTTTGAAGAGCCAGCAAATGAAGTGGAGTTTCTTCTTTTAACTCAGGCAGAAAAAGAGATTTTGAAGAGCAATAGGAAGAAAGATGCCAAGGCTCTTTTCTTCTTGTATCAAGCAGTGCATGAGAGTGTGTTTCCAAGGATAGCAGCAGCCAAGAAATCCAGTGAAGCATGGGAAACTCTCAAGACAGCCTATCAAGGTATGGAGAGAATGAAGACAGCAAAACTTCAGTTGCTGAGGAGAGACTTTGAGACTCTCTGCATGAAGGAGTCAGATAACATTGACTCATTCTTCACTCATGTGATTGGAATGATCACACAAATCAGATCTCATGGAGAGACTCTTGAGGACAAGAGGATTGTTGAAAAACTCTTGAGAAGTTTACCCTCAAGATTCGATGTGATTGTCACCACCATAGAAGAGACAAGGGATCTCACAAAGTTTTCAGTGGATGAATTACATGCATCACTGATTACCCATGAACAAAGATTGGGTAGGAGTGAAAACTCATCTCTTGAGCAAGCCTTTAAGACCCAGATGTCTTTCGGAAGAGGAAGAGGGCAAGGTAGAGGAAACAAGAGAGGAAGAGGCAGAAGCCAAAACAGAGGTGGAAGGAACAGTCCAGCAAATGCTCAAGGAAGGGGCAGCAATCCAAATCAGCATCAAGGCCAAGGCAACAGCCAACAGAGTGGTCTGCAGAATGCTCAAGGACAAAGGTATGACAAATCCAATGTCCAATGTTACAATTGTAAGAAATATGGCCATTATGCTAATGAATGTAGAAAGAAGAAACAAGATATGAGAAGTGAAACTAGTGCAAATTTCACAAAAGAAAATATCAGTCAAAGTAATTTGTTTTTAGCTTGTAATATGGCTGAAGAAAAGAGTGAAGACTTATGGTTTCTAGACTCCGGTTGTAGTAACCATATGACAGGAAACTTAGCAATGTTTTCTATGTTAGATGAAAGTGTGCAGTCAAAAGTCACACTAGGAACTGATAGCAAAGTTTCTGTTATGGGAAAAGGAGATGTAAATGTTTTAACAAGATTAGGTGCAAAGAAATCCATAACAGATGTTTATTATGTTCCAGGAATGAAGTGTAACCTCTTAAGTATTGGACAGCTTGTCCATAAAGGGTATAATGTTTTCTTTGATAATGATGTTTGTACCATCATGGATAAACCACCCAGCAAACAGTGTATTGCTGAAGTGAAGATGACAAGGAACAGGATGTTCCCTCTCATAATGAGAGCAGATTTGAAGAATGGTGAAGAGAAAGCAGCAGTTGCACAAGAGACGTTTCAAAGCGAACCAAAGGATGATAATTGGTTATGGCACTTGAGATTTGGTCATCTCAACTTTGGAGGTCTTAATTTGTTGAACAGAAAAGGAATGGTAAGTGGTTTACCATTGATAGAGAAACCGGACAGCCTTTGTGAAGGTTGTATTCTTGGGAAACAACACAGAGAAAGTTTTCCTTCCGGCAAAAGCATAAGGGCAAAAGCACCCTTAGAGAATGTCCACTCGGATGTATGTGGACCGATGCAAACTCCATCACTTGCAAGCAGCCACTATGTCTTAACATTCATAGATGATTTTACAAGAAAAACTTGGGTTTACTTTTTGAAAAAGAAAAGTGAAGTGTTTGAAAAATTCCGCAATTTCAAAGCACTTGTTGAGAACCAGAGTGGGCTGCATATCAAGGTCTTAAGGACTGATAGAGGAGGTGAGTATATATCTAAAGATTTTCTACGGTTTTGTAGAGAAAATGGTATTCATAAACAATTTACAACTAGATATACACCGCAGCAAAATGGAGTGGCCGAAAGGAAGAACCGAACCATAATGGACATGGCGAGGAGCATGTTAAAGGCAAAGCATTTGCCGAATGATTATTGGGCTGAAGCTGTACACTGTGCAGCGTATATATTGAACAGGTGCCCTACAAAAGCAGTCATGAACAAAGTGCCAGAAGAGGCATGGAGTGGCGCAAAGCAAAGTGTCACACACATGAAAGTTTTTGGATGTGTGGCTTATGCACACATTCCGGATCAGCTAAGGAAGAAGTTGGACAGCAAGGGGGAGAAATGTATTTTCATTGGATACAGTGAGGAATCCAAGGCATACAGGTTATATAACCCATCCAACAAGAAGTTTCTTGTGAGCAGGGATGTACAGTTCATTGAAGAGAAAGCTTGGGATGGAAGCATAGAGAAAACAGTGAATGTTAAACACTGTTTATCTCATGATGAGAATGATGATGAGGTGGCTGAAATACATCCCCAAACAGCAACACCAACAAAAGAGCTACAGAGCACACCCTTGAGGAGAAATGAAAGTGCTTCTCCAAGCACACCACAAGGAGGAAATTCAAGTGCTTCTTCAAGCACTTGTACACCTATTGAAAGAGGTAAGAAATTCAGAAGTTTGAAAGATATTTATGAACAAGATATAGCTAATGAAGGTATCAATTCTTTGTTTGCTTTATATTGTCATGTTGATGATCCTGTTCATTTCGAAGAAGCTATCAAGGATAGGAAATGGATAGAAGCTATGGATGAGGAAATTAATGCCATAGAGAGGAACAAAACTTGGGATTTGGTTGAACTCCCAAAAGGTAAAGATGTCATTGGTGTTAAATGGGTCTAGAAGACCAAGAGTAATGCTGAAGGCAAGATAGAGAGACACAAGGCAAGGCTTGTTGTCAAAGGGTATAAGCAGAAGCATGGCATTGATTATGAGGAAACTTTCGCACTGGTTGCCAGAATGGAAACCGTGAGAGCAGTGTTGTCCATAGCAGCACAAAACAAGTGGAAAGTTTATCAAATGGACGTGAAGTCAGCATTCTTGAATGGAGTGTTAATGGAAGAGGTTTACATTGATCAAACTCTCGGCTATGAAAAGAAAGGCCAAGAGAACAAAGTATGCAAGTTGAAGAAAGCTCTTTATGGGCTGAAGCAAGCGCCAAGAGCGTGGTACAGTAGGATAGATTCATATCTACTGGAAAATGGTTTTGAGAAGTGTGAGGGAGAACCCACCCTCTACATCAAGGAACAAGACGGTAAAATTTTGATTGTAGTCTTGTATGTTGATGATGTTATTTTTACAGGTAATGATGATTGCCTTATTGAAAATTTTAAAACAGTCATGAAGGAAGAATTTGAAATGACTGATATGGGTTTGCTGAGATACTTCTTGGGAATAGAAGTAGAACAAGATAAAAGTGGGATTTTTATCTCACAGGCAAAGTATGTTAATGAAGTACTTGAAAGATTTAACATGCAGGAAAGCAAAGCAGCAATCACTCCCACAGTGATGGGATTAAAACTCAGCAGAGAGGACAACAGTAAGGATTTTGATCCTAGTTTATACAAGAGCATAGTTGGCAGCCTTATGTACTTGACTACAACTAGGCCGGACATAATGCATGCTGTTAGTTTGATTTCCAGGTTCATGGAAAAGCCAAAGGATGCACATTGGCAAGTAGCAAAAAGAATTTTGAGGTATGTTAAAGGTACAAAAAAGTTTGGTATTTTTTATACTACTTCAGAATGTTCAGATTTAGTTGGATACACGGACAGTGATTGGGCTGGAAGTGTAGATGATCGGAAGAGCACTTCCGGTTATGTTTTTCATATGGGTTCAGGAGCCATTTCATGGGCTTCTAAGAAACAACCCGTTGTAGCGTTATCTACAGCAGAAGCAGAATATGTGGCAGCTACAGCAGCAGCGTGTCAAGCAGTTTGGATGAGAAAAATGTTGAGAAGCTTATGTCAAGAACAAGTAAAAGGGACAGTGATATTTTGTGACAATAGCTCAGCTATTGCATTGTCTAAAAATTATGTTTTTCATAAAAGGACAAAACACATTGACACCAAGATCATTTCATACGGGAATTGGTTAGCAATGGCGAGATTGTTTTGCAGCATTGCAGAACAGAGGATCAATTTGCAGACATCCTCACAAAGCCACTACAGCAGAAAAGCTTTGAACATTTCAGAAGATGCATGGGTATGCAGGAAAACCCAGCAGTTGAAATTAAGGGGGAGTGTTGGAATTAATTTCCAAGCTTGCCCAAGAAACGGGGGCGGCAAGCGGGAGTCAGAAGTCGTGAGGAAAAATAAGCGGATGTCCATACCCATCGGAATTGCTTACGTCACGGTTATGGGGCCCACATAATATGCGTCCTGATATTTTGGGACAGGTGTTATTTGCCCATGTACGTTTAAAACAATATTTTTTAAATGTTGTAATGTTATATGTTTAAATTTAGGTTTATTTTTTAATTGCCCGGCCACATTGTAAAGCCGTAAGGTGAATGTTTTTTTTTATTACACGACACGATGAAATTTTTAATTGCAATGCACGACGGTGCGGAAGAAAGCAAAGGGTTCTTGTATTATTTTCTTCACAGAACGGAGAGTTTATGAAAGCACGACGGTGCGGAAAGAAAAGATCTAAGAACTTATCAATATGAATTGTAAGCGGTCAGCATTAAAGTAAAGACCATTAAGTTGTCAAGCGGTGAATTTAGTTGTTGAATGTCAATGAATGGCATTAAACAGGGCAGAGATATTTTTGTTTGTAATATACACAGCAGAGTCATGTATTTTTATTATATACGCACAGCAGTGCAAAGTTTTTTTAGAACACAGAGCAGAGTTTTTAATACACAGCAGAGTGTATGTTTTTTTTGAAAAACAGAGTATTTCTCTGTGTGAGACAGAGAAGAGGATTTTGGTCGCTGTGTGTGAAGCAGTGCCATATTTTGTAAATCTCCCAGCAGTGGAATGTTATCAATCTGTAACAGCAGTTTTTTTTATGAATAGAATTTTTTTTTGAGTTGAAAACTCTGTCTGTGAGTGAATTTTTTTTGAATTATTCTCTGTGTTAAAGAGGGACTGTTTATTGTTTTGGAATTCTGAAAATTTCAACAAGAAACAGAAAATTCAGGAGTAGGATTCCTAAGAGTTTTCTAGTGTTTCTCTCGTGTCAGATTGGTAGGAGACATGAGGTCGAATTATCTGCAGAAAGGGTTGAAAAAACCAGTGTTAATAGCCAAAATCCCTTGAGTGAGTTATCGGAAGAGATGATTCAGATTCTGGAGGTTGGATCAGCTTCTAGGAGGCAAAGAAAGTCACTTCCAGGGGCAGAGGGAGGCAAGACGACGCGGAGTCATTTTCTAGGCAATGCGATTTTCCTAGGGCCAGCAATGTGAATTCTCTTCCAGGGGCAGAGGGAGGCAAGACGGCGTGGAGTCATTTTCTAGGCAATGCGATTTTCCTAGGGCCAGCAATGTGAATTCTAGGCTACAATGCGAGTAGCTAATGTGGGGTACGAGCAGGATTAAGGAGGTCGATTTCTTTAGCAAAGGAGATCTAAGATCTCCAGATTATTTTGGCTAGATATTTTCTAGAGGATTGTCAGGTGAGCATCTGGATTATTGTACTCCCAAAATTTGTTGCATAATAATAAAATAAACCCTCCACTGTTGCACCGGTTTTCCCTTCGGGGTTTTTCCGAAGACTTTTCAGTCCAAAAATATTGGTGTCTATTTTTATGTGTGTGCATATATTTCTCAGCGCCTTATTTTACTTCTGCAATGTATTTTATTTGTGAAGAATGCATCAGTGAGTTATTTGCTATTTGTTGTAAACAAATAAACTACAAATCGGTTAGGAGAATAATTTCCAGTTGGTGCACTTAAGGAAATTTCACATGCAAGCGGAATGTTTTGCATCCCAGAGAAGGGCATTGGAACCTAGACAACACAATGTAACTTGGATCCTTGCATGGAGGCTTGGAATTAGCTGAAGAATGTAGGGGAGTGGAACTAGTGGTGTACATGGCTTACGGGATTTGATGGAACCTTTGAAGGTTTGTAGGAGCATTGCACACATCACATGGAGAGACATTGCATTTGGAGACTTGCTCGTGTATGACATCACCTTGGAGCTTGACATGTGTACTCTTAGAACTTACCACTCCATATGTGTGACCCTACATGTGTTATTGTAGGTTGTTTGTAAGAGCATTTAGATCCACATATGTATTTTTGGCCCCTCTGACCTCTCATATATAGAGGAAGGAGAGAGCACTTTCCATTATTATCATCATAGTTCACTTATTGTCACTATTATGTTAGAGATGTGATTAATGTTAGTTTTGTAGCATTGGATGGTGTTCTACTCTGTGGAGAGGCTAGAACACAGGAGTTCTCCAAAACCCAGAAATCGTTTTAGGGGAAACCACCCAGACCACATATAATGGTTCATGGGTATCTATGATAAGTGAAGCCCACAACTGGGTATGTGAGTGTAGGAGGGAGCAAATCATGGTACATGAGTGTTAATTTTGGACAACTAGGTCCAAACTCCATGTTGTGATGCTCAGATGAAGATACCAATATTTTTATTAGGTTCCTCTTTCGGAGAGATGCAAGATCAATCTAAAGATCATCTTGATCTGATGAGCAGAACATTTATTTTGAATTTATTTTTAATCTATTCAAAGTATGTGCAAGTCAGCCTTAAGGTTTTGTGCCCCAGCAGATGTGTCACACACCCTCGTTGATGGATATAAATAAGGTCAACATTGGAGGACATTCTCTCATCTCATCCTTACACATTCTCTCTCCTCATCTGATTGGTTCGATCACTTGGAGTCTCTTCTCTTCACACGCGGGAAAGTGTAGCAAGGAAGAAAACTATTTCGGCTAGGGTTTTTGCAGCAACTTTGACTAGAGTTGACTTTGGTCAACGCAAGGTCAAACAGACCAAAAATTTTCCCAAAATCTCGATTTCCCTAATCTGCATTTTCTAGCACTATTTTCGAGGCAAAACGTTGACTTTGACTTTTCAGCATTGACCTAGCTGCTGCTGCTGTTTGCAGTGACCGTTGACTGACAACGTTGACTTTTGGGTTGACTTTTGAGTTGACTATTTCGCTGTCCTAGAGGGTTGTGTGACATTGCTGGTTGCTGACCATATTGAAACTTTGCTGGTTGAAGCATCCTATTGACCGCCGTAACGCACCAACACACTTATATATTTTTGGCTTGTCTTCTGTCAATCTACTGGTATGTTCGATCAACATTTTACTTTATTGGTTATGTGATTGTTGTCTAATATAGAAGAGAAAGTAAAGTTGCATCAAGCATAGAACATCTACATAAATTTACATGGTATCAGAGCTGAGGTGAAGACAAAGCCCTAATTTGTAGCAATCACCAAAGAAGAAGATGGGTTCCTCAAACTACAATGGCTTCAAGGCTGATGACAAATTCACTGGGAAAGATGAATTCCATGCTTGGAAGATGATATTGGATCTTAACTTGGAAGACCAAGATGTCATGGACAACCTGCAGGGTAAAATCCAAGAGCCTCCATCCACTGCTACTGTTGCTGCCAAAACAAAGTATAAGAAGGGGGAGATCAAAACAAAGTTGATGATCAGGGACTCAATTCACAAGAGTCTGGTTGCCTACATCTCTAAGCTAGGCACATCCAAAGAGATGTATGATAAGTTGGTCCACATGTTCAAGGCCAACAATGCGAATCAAGTCCTATTCTTCAAGAATCAATTGAAGAATCTAAAGAAAGGTAGGGATGAGTCTGTTCAATCATATTTTCTGACGCTGAATGAGATCAGGAACAATCTGCTGGCTATTGGAGAGACAATCGTTGATCGAGAGATGGTACTCACCGCACTTGGAGGGCTCTCATCCAAATGGTATGTGTTCAACACTACCATTCTCAATAATAATGTGATACTTGACTTTGAGGAAGTACTATCGAGATGCGTTCAAGAAGAGACAAGAATGAAGGAGTATGAAAATGAAGGAAATGCTGTCTACGCTGCTCATTCTAGAAAGAAGAACTTTGGTGGTCCAAAGAACAAAGGAAGAGTAGGGGCCCAAGGAAAGAAGGGCAAGTGTTACACTTGTCATAGGCCAGGTCACTATGCTAGAGAATGCCCTTTCAAGAAGGATTCTCCCGATGGTGATGACAACAACAACAACCAAAGGAATGGCAATTAAAGGAACAACAGGTTCAAGGGAAGAGGAAGGCTCCCTCCGGCGGAAATGGTCAACCTTTCAAAAGGTCGAGAAACTCCAGGTATGAGGAATCAAATGTTGTTGATAAAAGAAATGAATTCATTTTTGTATTTGCCCTCTCTGTTGCATCTCCACCTGACACTATGGATGTTTGGTTGATAGATAGTGGTGCCTCAAGGCACATCACTGGGTTCAAGGAAGCACTCTCTAATATAGTTGAGAAGGATACTAATTTTGAAATTATCCTTGGAAATAATGCCACATATCCCGTGAAAGGGGCAGGGACTGTGACCCTCCACTTGTCTCAAGGTCAAGTCCTCCGCTTGCGAGATGTACTCTATCTACTTAATTTGAAGAAGAACCTTGTGTCTATATTGGCCATGGAAGACAAAGGTTTCAATGTGGCATTCATTGATGGAAAGGTACGCATGTGGAAGAAGAGCTTCAAGGAAGCTATCACGATTGGGTTTAGAGTTGATACACTCTACCAGGTTGGAGGAAGTCCACTGGGAGTGATGACATGTGATACTATCCGAAAGACTGAACTATGACACCGGAGGTTTGGACACCTTCACTACAAGGCCCTTCTTGAAGCAAGGAAGGTGGTGACGGGGATGCCCGAGTTCTCAAATAATCATGAAGTTGTATGTCAGGGTTGTGCTGAAGGAAAGCATACAAGGGGACCTTTCCCCTCAAGTGTCACAAAGACATCTGATGTCTTGCATTTAGTACATTCTGATCTGTCTAGTATGTTGTCCGTGACATCCTTAGGAGGATGTTCTTATTATATGACGTTCATAGATGACTTCTCTCGCAAAACCTGGATATACTTCTTGAAGAAGAAGGATGAGGCTTTCATGTGGTTCCATACCTTCAAAGCCTTGGTGGAAAATCTGACAGGGAAGAAGATCAAGATATTGAGGACCGATAATGGCACTGAATATGAGGCAAACAAGTTCAAGAAATTTTTCAGAGAAGCTAGCATCAAGAGGGAGACCACAACTGTCTATACTCCTGAGCAGAATGGCATTGCTGAATGAAAGAACAAGACCATTGTGGAAGTTGTCTGTGCCATGCTTTGTGACCAGGGTCTATTGAAGTTTCTATGGGAAGACGTTGTGAACACTGCTGTGTACATATAAAACTGATGCCTACATTCCACACTGGACTCCAAAATTCCCGAAGAGGTTTTCTCTGGTAAGAACCCTGACGTCTCACATTTTAGAGTTTTTGGATGTCCTGTTTATTTTCATGTGCCGAAAGAGAAGAGGAGCAAGCTGGATGCTTCTGGGAAGAAGGGAATGTTTGTGGGCTACAGCGAAACTTCGAAGGCCTATAGAGTCTGTGTCTGGTCAAAGGGAAGTGGAGATATGCCACGATGTCACCTTTGACGAAGATGCTTCCCTGAGGAAAGTAGTCAATCTTCTGAGATCTGAGGAAGATCATGAAGCAAGACCTGGAAATCAAGAAAAACTGAAGAATGAGACGATGCCCAATGCTGAAGAACTGATGGACCCAATTGATCCACCTCCTTCACTGGGGAAGAGACCATCATGGCTCAAGGACACTCCGAGGATGCCGAGGGACATATGGCCCCAAGGGGGACATTCCGTGAAAGCAAGAAGCTGAGTAGATACCAAGGATATCTAGTAGCCATGAGTACTATTGTACAATCTGAGCCTGGATCTTTTGAGGAAGCTATAAAGCATCAAGTCTGGAAGGATGCTATGCACGAATATTATGAGTCCATAATGAAGAATGATGTCTGGGATGTGGTTCCAAGACCAAAGGACAAAGCAGTTGTCACCTAGAAATGGCTCTACAAGATCAAGCATGGATCTGATGGAAGTGTTGAAAAGTTCAAGGTAAGAATCATTGTCTGTGGCTTCTCTCAAAGGGAAGGCATAGACTATGATGACAAATTTGCCCCTGTGGCCCGATATACCACCATTCGATCTATCATAGCCCTTGCTGCTACGCAAGGATGGAGTCTTCATCAGACGGATGTAAAGACCACATTTCTGCATGGTGCGATAAAGGAAGAGGTGTATGTAGAGCAACCTATGGGGTTCGAAGTCCAGGATCAGGACACCCATGTTTGCAGGTTGAAGAAAGCCCTCTATGGGCTAAAGCAAGCACCCAAAGCTTGGTACAACAGGATAGATAGCTACCTGATGAAGCTGGGCTTCACTCGTAGTAATGTTGATCCAAACCTTTACTTCAAGGTTGATAGAGAGAAGCCTCTCATTCTAGTGTTGTATGTGGACGACCTCTTCCTGATAGGTGCTAACTCTCTCATTCATCAGTGCAAGAGGGAGCTCGCTGTTGAGTTCGAGATGGAGGACCTAGGATTGATGCACTACTTCCTAGGCCTGGAGGTCTAGTAGAGACCTGGCAAGATTTTCCTTTCTCAAGGAAAATACATTGTGAAGCTTCTGGAAAGATTTGGTATGGTGGACTATAAGTCTGTATCGACACTGATGGAGCTCAACTTCAAGGAGTTGAGTGGCAACGCTACTGGGTCTGTGTTAGAAAATCCTACTAAGTATCGTCAACTCGTAGGGGCCCTAATTTTCTTAGTGAACACACATCCGGACATATGTTTTGCAGTGAACACTTTGAGTCAACAAATGGTTGAGCCTCATCACACTCATTGGGTTGGTGCCAAGAATCTTCTGAGATATCTTTGAGGCACGATAAACCATGGGCTGAGATACACTGCCGGAAGCATGACACTCCTTGGATATACTGATGCCGATTGGGCTGGCAGTGTGGTGGATCGTAAAAGCACATCTAGATGTTTCTTCACACTTGGATCTGCTTTGATATCATGGATGAGCAGGAAGCAGAAGTCAGTGGCTTTGAGCACCACGGAGGCCGAATACATTGCAGCGAGTATGGCTTGTTGTGAAGTAGTTTGGTTGCGAAAGCTCTTCAGTGAGTTGTTCAGGCATGTGCTAGATACCACCGTGATACTCTATGATAACCAGAGTGGAATTTGGTTGTAGAAGTCAGTGGCTTTGAGCACCACGGAGGCCGAATACATTGCAGCGAGTATGGCCTGTTGTGAAGTAGTTTGGTTGCGAAAGCTCTTCAGTGATTTGTTCAGGCATGTGCTAGATACCACCGTGATACTCTATGATAACCAGAGTGGAATTTGGTTGTCCGAGATCCCGTGTTCCACGATCGATCCAAGCATATTGATATCGGGTACCATTTTATTCGGGATATGGTACAACGAGGCGCCGTAAGGCTCGATCATATAGGAATTGATGAGCAGGTCGCGGATATTCTCACAAAGCCCCTGGGGAAGGTCAAGTTCCTAACCTTCCGTGAGAGTCTTGGTATCGTGGAACGACCCCATGTTGAGGGTCCTATTGGACGATGAGCTCTGGGAGCTCTGGCGGACGTTGGGGATAGCTTCTTGGAGCTATAAGAAACCACAAGGCTAGGCTTGCCAAATCTTGTTGGTGTGCTTCTGCCCCACCGTTGTGATGATTGAGTTGGTTCACCTCTCATTATCTGTGCTCCGCATGCATCCTACCCATTGAGTTCAGGACTCATGGGAAGTACCTCTCATTTGGCCAGTGAGATGAAAAAAGCTAGAGACTAGTAGCAAAAACTGATGGACGCATCAGAGATTGCCATACTCTCTATCTAGGATGGCACAGTCCAACCACTTGATCTGAGATCAAGTCTAGTGAGGATTCAGACCTCCCACTGACTTTGGGTCAAATAAACCAACTTTGGGTTGGTATGAGACTCTTTGTGAGTCCTATAGAAGTTTCGGACCTCTGGGTTGAATTTGTCAACCGGGAATGATGTCTTTGTGACTGACCCACTTCAGTGCTGAAATAAAGATGCCAGCAAAGCAAGTTACAGCGGGATGACGCACGATGTTTGGATTGCACAGGTGGATGGATTTATTCCTAGTTGGGAGGGAGTGTTAATTTTGGACAACTAGGTCCAAACTCCATGTTATGATGCTCAAATGAAGATACCAATATTTTTATTGGGTTCCTATTTTGGAGAGGTTCTTCAAAGTATGTGCAAGTCGGCCTTAAGGTTTTGTGCCCCAGCAGATGTGTCACACACCCTCACTGATGGATATAAATAAGGTCAACGTTGGAGGACATTTCACTCATCTCATCCTCACACATTCTCTCTCCTCATCTGATTGGTTCGATCACTTGGAGTCTCTTCTCTTCACACGTGGGAAAGTGCAACAAGGAAGAAAACTGTTTTCGGATTTCTGTTTTCGGCTAGGGTTTCTGCAGCAACTTTGACCAGCTTTGACTTTGGTCAATGCAAGGTCAAACAGACCTAAAACTTTCCCAAAATCTCGATTTCCCTAATCCACATTTTCTGGCACTATTTTCGAGGCAAAACGTTGACTTTGACTTTTCAGCGTTGACCTAGCTGTTGCTACTGTTTGCATTGACCGTTCACTGACAACGTTGACTTTTGGGTTGAATTTTAAGTTGATTGTTTGGCTGTCCTAGAGGGTTGTGTGAAATTGCTGGTTGGCTGACCATATTGAGACTTTGCTGGTTGAAGCATCCTGTTGACCACTGTAACGCGCCAACACACTTATATATTTCTGGCTTGTCTTCTGTCGATCTACTGGTATGTTCTATCAGCATTTTACTTTATTGGTTATGTGATTGCTGTCTGATATAGAAGAGAAAGTAAAGTTGCATCAAGCATGGAACATCTACATAAATTTACAATGAGTTACCCCGACCTTTTTTTTCCACCCTTCTTCATATGTCTTTTGCCTTTTATTGATTTTTCTTTATAACTGCTCAAGGCTTCAGGGTATGAGAGGGAGATATGTAATATGTAGCAATGAATACCCCCTTAAGGTGGGGCGTTCATTGCCCACCAAGGGTTGGGACAATCATGGGTTCCTTAATGATAAAGTAAGCTCATCTAGGGCCCATAGGAACCAAGGTGATGGCCATGGATAAGGGGTAGATCTCATGTTTGGCTTTTTCCCACATGCTAAATTTGTATGTCTCGACCATCTTTTGCATTTTATGGTACATTTCCTGTTAAGAGTGGCCAAATTATGCTTTTTCTTTTCTTTTAGTTGCATCAACCTTTGGGGCATCAATCCAAGCCCGACCCAAGGTGTGGACAAGGGGAGGGGGAGGCTAACCCTATGTGGACCCAATTGACACATGTGGACCTAGATGGGAAAATAGATGAATGGAGCTAAAATGAGTGGAATGGGAGTGATGTATATGGTATCGAGAAGCGGTACCATGCAACCAAAATCAAGATTTCTCATGTAGTGCCAAGTCCAACTCAAAAGTCAAATGGTCAATAAAGGAGATCCCACAGGACTAGGATACAAGGGTAACCACGAAATCGAGCAGTGGAGGCAAGAATACAGGCCTAACCCACTCTTTCTTCTGAATTCCCCCACCAATCCATGCCCAAAACTGCTCATGACAAGTAAGGAAAATTGCTCAACTATACGAATGACAAGCCATACCTTTTGGGTCGGGAGGCCCACCTTTAAACATACGTTCATGACAAGTGGACGAGGGACCACATGGTTGGCTCAGGTGGCAGAGACAATGGCATATTGAGCTATCTAGCGACTCCAAGGGGCTACTGGCTGCTAGCTGAGGGCCATCTAGAAGAAAAAAAAATTCCTATAGACACTACCCACAGGTGGTGGGTAACACAACCCACAATCGTTCCCAACCTGGTAGATTATCTCGTCAAGTGATACCTTGGACAAAGGTAGCCCACTCTAGGGTGAAACCATTGAGAGTTGTACGCATTAGCTCGCTCTCTTGAGGTGCTTCTCCTAGTGCGACAAGCTCATCTTAGACACTCTAAATTCTGGTGAGATAAGGAGTGATTCCTTCACCCTTATGCATCCTAGCGGTCCTCAACTTCTTCCTAAAGAACATCTTCTGGTTCTTGGACGGGTTTTGAAAAAGGTTGACAACTGTATTCGACATTTCTTTGGCCATATACTTGGTTGCTAAGTGTGAGACTATATGATCTTGAACGCCATCAAGGATCAACCACTTTGCCTTGGCCATCTCCTTATTGTAATTCTCTAGTTGATGCAGGTATGTTGGTACGTCTACAACTCTATCTACATATGTCTTCAAGCAATGCTCATCTAGTAGGAAAGACATTTTGGCTTTCCAGATACACAATAATTTGAGGCTTTATTTAGCTTATCTTGATCTCAAAGTCTTGCTAAGGCCATTTTTGCAAAACTCACAACTGGGAAGATAAAAATGAATCTCCTCCCTTTCCTGCTCGACTACGTTCTCTGCAACTCACACTCCCTCCTGGAATGCATAGTTTTGTTTGTTGCTACTACCTTCTACTACTGGAAATCATAGATTTCCTCATGGAACTGGATCTGGAAACCCTTTGAGAAATTCTTTTGTGTGTGCTTTTCTCTTCCAATCAGTGGTGATCTACCATTGTGGTCTAGTTGCAAAATCATTGTGCTCAAATCTTGTCACCGGAACTGCTTCCCGACACCACCACTACCTACTGGAACTGCTACTGAGCTTGTTCGAGACTTTCCTGCACCTGCAACTGGAAATAGAACCCATGCCCAACAATTCACACTACCTAAATGGACCTGTGTGCAGACCTAGAAGAAATCCGCTCGGACTCCCTCTGAATTGCGAAATTTCTCCCTCTTCGCCACTAAGCTACTGATATGTCAAACTAGGTATGATACCATGTGAAATTTCCTTAAATTGCAGCAACTAGAAATTTATTCTTATAACTGATCAATTATTCAATTTATTTGCTATGATAAACAATGAATAGATCACACTACAATCTTTCAAAAATAAAATACGATGCAGAAATAAACTGGAAACTGAGAAAAAACTAGCACACACACAATAAAATTGACAAAGTTATTTTTGCACAAATGTCCCCGAAAAAGAACTTATGTGGGAAAATAGGTGCAGCAGATGAGGATTTTATTATTAATATGCAGCTGTGAAAATCTGAGTACAATCTTAATGCCAAAGTGGCTATCCTCAGCAAATAATCTGGCCAAAATTATTAAGAGAATTTCTCCCTTCTCCATGAGCAATCCCAACATAAGCTGCTTCAGAAAATTGGCTCTCCAAGAACCCTTGTGCAGGCCTCTGTGTAGTGCTTACATAGACCCTCAAACACACAAGCTGAATCTGCCTCTAATCAAGTCATTCTCCCTGTTGTTGCTCTTGGAAGTGATTCTCTGACCCTCAAGAAAATTATCCCAGCGTCCGACAACTGAATCGGCCTCCTCAGCCAAATCGCACTGCCTCATTGAAGCTTCCTACGTAACCCCTGCGCAACCTCTAGTGGAATAACTCAACTTCTTTCTGCTCACTCTCTGTCTCTGTGTACCATCTAGCTCGAACTTCTCTCCCTTGCTCGATCTTTGTAATTGGGTAGCTCAATCTGCCAAGGAACTTGACCTCTCAAGTGTGCTCTCCATCTACCCATTGAATTGCTCTTATAATCTCTCGTTAGTAAACAACGACCATGATTACATCCCCATCAACGGCTAAGATCATCCCAAACTCGACCCATGTGAGTTTCTAGATAATTCTCACCTTTCCAAATTCACTGTTGTTAATTAATCACTTTTTCTAAGTTAGACTTATGAAATATTTAATTATTTATCAATTAACTTGAGTGAGCTATCTCTAGGTGTATTCTCCTGGAACTTTTTCTAGGTTTTAGAGATCTTGTGTTTCTTAACCTCTCTGACCAAAATCGAGACTAGAACACTTGTACAATGCTACAAAAAACTAACATCCAAGAAAAAAAATATATTTCTAAGGAAAATGCCTTAATTTGATTAATTAGCCAATTATTAAATATTTTCCTTAGGAAAACTAGTTAATTAAATCATATTAATTGAGGTAAATCAATTTTTCTCTAGTGACTTCTAGAAAAGTCATGAGAAGGGGTCAAGAGGATATTATCCATTGATTGTGATTAGATCATGGTCATGGATTCATCGATGAGAGATTATAAGAGAAAATGGATGGGTCTATTGGAGACACATCAAGGAGTTAGAATCACCCAGTTTGCAGTGATTGCAAGGGCATAGTTCAAACAAGGGAGACACTAGCAGCAACCGTTTCAACAGAGAAGATTTCCAGAGTAATTTTTCTCAATGATTTCCAATTTCTAGAGAGAGGAAGGAAGGATGAATTATTCTATAGTGACATCATACTAGCAAGTGCGCATAGCTGGGTAATAGTTCAATTTTTTGTTGCCAGAGACAAGTACTAGAAGAGGTGCAATTTTCCTAGTCGAATTCTAGCAAGAAAATATCATCACTGGAACTAATTTTCGAATGAAGTACGAGTTCCAAAGAGGGCCATACACATTTTGTAATATTCCTAACTAGCGACAGCTAATTGGAATATTCGATTTTGTTTAGTTTTTCCATCTATAGTTTGTAAATAAATAAAAAGTGAGTAGAGAGGGTCTAACTCACTTAAGTGAAATAAAACACCCTCCTAGTAGCACAACGTTGTGACTTAAGGGGGAGTCAAGGGGGCCAAGCACCACGTAGAGAGGGGACCCACGTTAGCTCTAGAAGCTTCTACACAGGGGAGGTTGGGCACGTGGCAAGAGATGGAGGCTACGTTGAGGAGATGGCCTTAGGGTTGGAGGAAGGCCAACGTTATAAAAGAGGGAGGAGCCTTCTCATTTGATTCATTCTGTTGTTGATGATATTGAGCTAGACGTTTTGTCTTCTTGAGCACGCTGACTGTTTAGCTTGTCTGCAGCATTGTTTAGTGCATTGAGTGTCTCCGGTCGGAGATCTCGCCCTTAGCCCCAGGGGGACTTCGAGTGCCTGCTCGGGCAAGGTTATTTCTTCAGTATTTTGTGAGAGGTTTTGTTGTTTGGGTTTGTTGCGGAGCTGGGCTTTCAGAGAGACTGCGTAGTCACTGGGAGAGAGGACGCAGTCCATTTTGGAGGTGCTCCGGATCGAGATTTCTGTAGGAGATTGAGCCGAGATTTTGAGCAGAGGATCAGGCTTTGCCTGTCGGAGGATTTTGGTGGAGTTTGAGGCGGTGTTTCAGTCAGTCTCATTTAGCCTCTGCGCAGAGCCTTGGAGGCCAGTGTAATTCCCCCAAGGGGGTGTTTTCTCGAGGTTTTCGGAGGTCGGCCATTTTTGATATGGTTTCTGGGTTTTATCGGGATCGGTGAGTAGAGGAGGTTTGCAGATTTTCAGCTCATTCCGGCAAGGGGATCAGCCCCTAGTCCTCAGTTCATTCCAACAGTAGCAGTTACACGGCAGTTTTCCAACCGCTGGGACGCAGTTCAGAGAGCAGCGATTTTCTGTGTATTCTGAGAGTATTTCTTCACTTGCCTTGAGCAAGATTAGGTACCTTCACTTTGATCACCTATTGTACTTCATTATATTTCTCAAATTAATAAAATGGCTTAGCATTTCCTCTCTATGTTTCTGGATGAGTTGCCGTATTTTCTTTCTCTGCTATTATATGTCTGCTGCACTGTTATTTTTATATATTCTTGAGCATTCTAGTTCTATACCACTTGGTGTGTTTATATTTCACTCTTAGACAGAGTCTAGAAAGGGCAAGGTAGCCTCTGGATCTCGTCCTCTTTTCAGAGACGGAATATTCGGTAAATGCCCTCCCAGTCCATCTCTGGTTGGAGTTTGCCGTGTTTTAGAGATATTCCCGAAACAGGATATTACAGTGGTATCAGAGCATAGTTTTGGCTCAGCCTGTGGTCTATGACACTGGGGAAGAGACCATATATTTGTTACAGAGGCAGCAAGTACAGAGACCGTGAGTGTAGGTTGGGGAACACCTACGGAGAGGGAGACTGTGTTCGGGTGGTGGACACAGAGCAGGAGAGAGAGCCTGTGACAGACGCAGAACAGGAGGAGCTTGTATTAGATTCAGAGCAGAGAGGGTTGATGGCAGATGACATAGAGGCCAAACAATTTGGGGAGGCACTCCTCAAATCAGTGCAGGATTTAGCCAGAAAGATTGAGGTGATGGGTCAGAGATTCACCGCTGTAGAGGCTAGACAGCGTGAGACCCCACGGGTTTTCCAGGTAGGAGAGGGATCAAGTACATCCCACCATTTGCCGGAGCATGGTGCTACTCAGCGTGATAATCCTCAGTCGATGGCTTCACGTGCACCTTACCCACTCTACCATGCCCACTTTCTTGGGAGCAGACATAGGGGCAGGAGCCCAGCAGGAGGCAGAGCCTGGACACATGGGTGAGTATTTTGCAGAGTATCAGGCCTATGGGCAGGAGTTCAGGGATGCTCTCTCATTTCGGGATTTCGTTCAGCTCCAGTGGGATAGTAGACCCCGCGACCATCATAGAGGGCACCGACATTATCATGATGGAGATTCCCACCGCACATCTAGCAGATTCCATTTGCCTATGTTTGATGGCTCATCAAATAGTTCGGCAAAGTCTTGGGTGGAGAAGCTGGATATCTATTTCCAGCTTAACCAGATGTCGGAGACGGAGGCCATCAAGGTGGCGACATTACATTTGGATGGTGAGGCCCAGGACTGGTGGTTCCATGGGATGGTCACACTCGAGCATTCTACAGTGACGACATATGCCGAGTTTACCAAGAGGTTGATGGAGCGATTTGACCGGAGGGATCCGGAACAACACTTTGTTGAGCTGACAAGGCTCAAGCACACTGGGAGCCCGGAGACATATATTGCAGACTTCTTGAGGGTTTCAGTGATGGTGCTAGATCTATCCGCAGCACGGATGATCTATATGTTTGTGGAGGGGTTAGCAGAGCCACTTCGGGGTCTAGTCAGGTCTACTAGACCAGCGACACTTCAGGATGCTATCAGCAGGACCCGAGACTTACAGGATGCATTGCCCAAGACTCGGACACCTTACCCCCAGAGACAGGGTTTCCAGCCCAAGGGGAAGGATGTGAGGATTCTGCCTCCAAAGGGGAATCCGGGACGGGCACAGATAGATGATGATGCCAGGAGAGAGTTGAGGAAGAAGCGGCTGTGCTTCACTTGTCAGGAGCCGCGGGCACCAGGGCACAGGTGTGCTGCTGGCAAAGCACACTTCATTGAAGTCTTCTCCGATGATAGCGGGGAAGAGGATGAGGAGGATGATGAGGAGGCAGGAGATGGTCAGACGACCCAGGATCAGTTGCCGCCTCCACCTCCAGGGACAGGAGGTGCAGCTTTTGCACCCATGGGAGAGACCCTTGCAGCCTTGCGAGGAGTTCCCAAGTATTTGACGTTGCGCATACGAGGGACAGTACGTGGCCAGTGAGTGTCAGTTTTGGTTGACAGTGGGGCAACCCACAACTTCATTGATGCACAGATGGTCAAGCGGAGAGGTATACCGACCGAGAGCTTTAACGGATTCTCAGTTTTGGTCCCAAAAGCCCAGACGATGTAGTGTGCTTGGTATGTTCCAGAGTTGGCAGTGACAATGGGTACCTACACCGTGACCGATCACTTTTTCATGGTCAACATACCAGATACCAATGTGGTATTGGGTGTTCAGTGGTTGATTACTCTGGGGAAGGTCACCACGGATTGGGAGGCCTTAGAGATGGAGTGGGAGGACAAGAAGACCAGGAAGCATGAGAAGATCCGCGGGATGCACAGTTACCCACCTCAGACAGTTTCGACACATCGGATGGAGGCAGACTTCCGGAAGGGAGACATAGAGTGGGCGGTTGAGTTGCAGCCATCAGAGGCAGAGACCACCGGTCGAGCAGTTCATCTGGATATATAGGCCATCTTTGACAGGTATGATGTAGTGTTTGGGGATATACCACCAGGTCGGCCACCGGACCGAGGGTTTGAGCAAACCATTGACCTTGAGCAGGGTAGTCTGGCGGTGATCACTACCCCCTATAGGCATCCCAAAGCCTATCGGGATGAGATTGAGCGGGCCATCCAAGAGTTGCTGGCTCTTGGGCACATCAGACCGAGCACGAGTCCGTTTGCTTCTTCCGTAGTGTTGGTGAAGAAGAAGGACGACACCTTGAGGATGTGCATTGATTACAGGGCCCTGAACAAGAAGACCCTGAAGAACAGGTATCCTATACCCAAGATCGATGAGTTGATGGATGAGCTGAGAAGAGCCAAGTTCTTCTCGAAGATTGATTTGAGATCAGGGTATCATCAAATTCGCGTGAGGGAACAGGACATTCCCAAGACCGCCTTCAGGTGTCATTATGGGCACTTTGAGTTTTTGGTTATGCCTTTTGGGCTGACCAATGCACCAGCCACCTTTCAGTCTTGCATGAACCATATCTTCTGCAATCATCTGAGGAAGTTTGTATTGGTCTTCTTCAATGATATACTCATATATAGCAGGACTTGGGAGGAGCATCTCCAGCATATAGAGGCAGTACTACGCATCTTGGAAGAGCAACAGTTCTATGCTAAGCTCTCCAAGTGTGAGTTTGGGATGACGGAGATGTTGTATTTGGGTCATATTATTGGAGTGGACGGAGTGAGGGTCCATGAGGAGAATATTAGAGCCATCAGAGATTGGTCGGAGCCGAGGAACGTGACGAAACTTCCAGGGTTCATTGGGATATGTACCTATTACAGGAAGTTCATCAGAGGTTTCTCACAGCTTGCTGCACCCTTTACAGATTTGACAAAGAAGGGGGCATTCAGTTGGTCAGATACAGCGCAGCGAGCCTTTGATAGGCTCAAGGAGGTGATGAATAGCTGCCCAGTGCTTGCATTGCCGGATTTTACGCAGCCATTTGTCTTGGAGTGTGATGCGTCGAGAGAGGGGATCGACGCAGTGTTGATGCAAGGGGGACACCCTATAGCCTTTGAGAGCCGGAAGCTCCTTCCGCACGAGAGGTTGTATTCTATATATGACAAGGAGATGTTGGCCATCATGCATGCCTTGGCCAAATTCTGGCAGTATTTGGTAGGGAACAGGTTTAGGGTGAGGACTGATCACAACAGCCTCCAGTTCTTTTTGGAGCAGAAGCAGCTACATGAGAGGCAGCAAAAGTGGATAAGTAAGATCCAAGCATATGACTTTGACATTGAGGATGTCAAGGGTAAGAATAACGTGGTAGCAAATGCCCTTTCACGTAGACCAGCCACATTATCTCTTATGAGCTTGGATTCAGATTGGAAGGCTCGACTTTTAGTGGAGTACTCCAAGGACAGATTTACATGTGAGGTGCTGGATGGACAGGTGGTGGATGACAGGTACAGGGTGGTTGATGAGATCATCTACTACAGGGACAGGATCTTCTTGATTGAGGGATCTCAGCTTAAGAAGAAGATACTCCAGGCATCACATGATTCTCCATTGGCATGCCATCAGGGGTTTACCAAAACCTACAGGGCCATTAGAGAGGGGTTCTCATGGAAGGGCCTCAAAGAGGACGTACTCCAGCACATCAGGGAGTGCAATGTTTGTCAGAGGAACAAAGGGGAGATGAGTCATCTCGCAGGACTGTTGCAGCCTCTTCCCATTCTGGAGGGGAAATGGGAGAGCATATCGATGGACTTCATCACAGGGTTGCCCATGGTGCAGGGCAAGGACTGTATCTTTGTCGTTGTTGATCGGCTGACAAAGTATGCGCACTTTTTCGCCATATCCGCGCAGTACACAGTAGCACAGGTGGCCGAGTTGTTCTTCAGAGAGGTTTTCAGGCTGCATGGTCTTCCTAAGACCATCATCAGTGACAAGGACAGCTGCTTCATGGGCGGATTTTGGCAGGAGCTTTTCCGGCTTGTGGGGACAAAGTTGACACCGAGTACCAGTTATCACCCACAGACGGATGGACAGACGGAGATAGTTAACAAGTGGCTGGAGGGCTACTTGCATAACTATGTCAGTGGGCCGCAGCGAGCATGGTTGAGATGGTTGCATTTTGGGGGAGTACTACTACAACACGACACATCACATGTCCATTGGTATGTCACCGTTTTATGCTTTGTATGGTTATCATTCCTTATTTTTTGTTGATGTGATGTTCAGTGCTAGTAAGGCTCCTAGAGCCAAGATTTGGATCCAAGAGAGTCAAGACATCCTCCGAGCTCTCAAGGACAATATGGCTACAACACAAAACCAACAGAAGCTGTATGCCGACAGAGGTCTGGTGGAGAGACAATTTGAGGTAGGGGACTTGGTCTACCTACGATTACAGCCATACCGACAGTCGTCGCTAAAGCAGAAGGGAGCTGAGAAGCTCAAGCCTCGCTTTTATGGGCCATACAGGGTGATACGCAGGATTGGGCAGGTTGCGTATGAGTTGGAGCTGCCCCAAGGCAGCAAGATCCACAACATTTTTCATGTATCATGCCTGAAGAAGGCGCTGGGGCAGCAGGTGATAGTGACAGAGGAGCTACCACCCACGAATGATGAGGGGCACTTGGTGTTGCAGCCAGGGGCTATTATTGATACCAGGGAGAGACAGCTATGGAGCAGGACAGTCTGGGAATTCTTGGTGAGGTGGAATAATTTGCCGAATGAGGATGCCACTTGGGAGAGTGAGAAGATTTTGCAGCATCCATCACTTCAATTGCTTGAGGACAAGCAACATTTTGCCGGGGGAGACTGTAATATTCCTAATTAGCGACAGCTAATTGAAATATTCGATTTTGTTTAGTTTTTCCGTCTATAATTTGTAAATAAATAAAAAGTGAGTAGAGAGGGTCTAACTCACTTAAGTGAAATAAAACACCCTCCTAGTAGCACAAAGTTGTGACTTAAGGGGGAGTCAAGGGGGCCAAGCACCACGTAGAGAGGTGACCCACGTTAGCTCTAGAAGCTTCTACGTAGGAGAGGTTGGGCATGTGGCAAGAGATGGAGGCTACGTTGAGGAGATGGCCTTAGGGTTGGAGGAAGGCCAACGTTATAAAAGAGGGAGGAGCCTTCTCATTTGATTCATTCTGTTGTTGATGATATTGAGCTAGACGTTTTGTCTTCTTGAGCACGCTTGTTGTTTAGCTTGTCTGCAGCACTGTTTAGTGCATTGAGTGTCTCCGGTCGAAAATCTCGCCCTTAGCCCCGGGGGACTTCGAGTGCCTGCTCGGGCAAGGTTATTTCTTCAGTATTTTGTGAGAGGTTTTGTTGTTTGGGTTTGCTACGGAGCTGGGCTTTCATAGAGACTGCGCAGTCACTGGGAGAGAGGACGCAGTCCATTTTGGAGGTGCTCTGGATCGGGATTTCTGCAGGAGATTGAGCCGAGATTTTGAGCAGGGGATTAGCCTCTGCCTGTCGGAGGATTTTGGTGGAGTTTGAGGCGGTGTTTCAGTCAGTCTCATTTAGCCTCTGCGCAGAGCCTTGGAGGCTAGCGTAATTCCCCCAAGGGGGTGTTTTCTGGAGGTTTTTGGAGGTCGGCCATTTTTTATATGGTTTCTGGGTTTTGTCGGGATCGGTGAGTAGAGGAGGTTTGCAAATTTTCAGCTCATTCCGGCAAGGGGATCAGCCCCTAGTCTTCAGTTCATTCCAGCAATAGCAGTTACATGGCAGTTTTCCAGCAACTGGGATGCAGTATAGAGAGCAGCCATTTTCTGTATATTCTAAGAGTATTTCTTCACTTGCCTTGAGCAAGATTAGGTGCCTTCACTCTGATCACCTATTGTACTTCATTATATTTCTCAGATTAATAAAATGGCTTAGCATTTCCTCTCTATGTTTTTGGATGAGTTGTCGTATTTTCTTTCTCTGCTATTATATGTCTGCTGCACTGTTATTTTTATATATTCTTGAGCATTCTAGTTCTATACCACTTGGTATGTTTATCTTTCACTCTTAAACAGAGTCTGGAAAGGGCCAGGTAGCCTCCGAATCTCGTCCTCTTTTCAGAGGCGGAATATCCGGTAAATGCCCTCCCAGTCCATCTCTGGTTGGAGTTTGCTGTGTTTTAGAGATATCCCCGAAACGGGATATTACACATTTTCATTTTTTCCAATGCAAGTTGCAGGTGGGAGGTGTGAGTTGCAAGTAGGAGGTCGTGTGGTTCTATAGAAGGGAAACTTGTGTTTCTAGATTGATTTTGCCAATGGGGAAAAAAAAGTCATAGCTTTTCCAGTGTCAGGAAAGAAAATTGTAATTCTCATTTTTGTTGAATAATAATAAAAGCCTCATCTGTTGAACTGGTTTTCCCCACACTGAGATTTTTCCGGCACAATTTTTCCAAAAATATTAGTGTCGATTATTTTGTGTGCGCGTTATTTCTCAGTTCCTGTTATTATTTGTGAAAATCGTTGTAGTGATTTAATCATTATTTGTCATAATTTAATTCTAAAGACACATAATCTCCAGTAGATAGAAGATTAAATTTTGGTTAATACAATTACGGAAATTTCACATAATCTATGTTACATGACAGACTCTCGTAGGCTAAATAAAACTAAGTCTCGCCCTTTTTCTATTCTCGACTCTTTGTTTATTCTGAAAGAAGGGCCATCACTCATAGGTTTCAACATAGGGCTTCAATGCACATTCAACCTCCTCTGGAACACTTCTCTAATCGAACTCTTGTACTCCTCTTGGAAAGATTTCTGGATCTCGCTTCTGCTACACCCTCTGATTAAATTGAATTGTTGATCCCATGCGTTGTTCAATAATCAATTAGGAAGCTTCCTCAGTTGTAAAAGAACTTTCGATCTTTTATGCCCCGTTGTGCTACTCCTCTAGTAAGTTTCCGTCCTAAGTTTTAACAAGTCTACAACACACCAGTATCACATTCGACAAGGTTAAAATCCACAAATAATTCACATAATCTTTTCACACTTGAAACAGAGTGTTTATTTCCATTAATATCCACACAACCAATACATGATATTTACATATGAGGCCTATAAGCCTTGAAGCCTAATCTACATATGATTGGCCTCTAATTTGGCTTTGTCCATACTCTTCCTTGCTCTCTCAATCCTATTAACACTCCTCTCTCTCTGCATACACTCTATTCTACCTCTTAGATAACCAGTTTAGATCCACAAGATCCTCAACAAAGCCATACCTTAAGATCCTCTACATCTACCTATTTCTCAAGAGATCTAACTAATATTATGATCTCTATATCTTTGAATCCTCTAAATCTAATTACAACCTCAATCTCAATCCTATTTACATAATATTTCTAGATTTCCTTATGGAGTGATTTCACTTAGGAGGAGCTTAGGCTCAGCTTGGTCAGCGTTAGTAGCAGTAGTAGCGGAAAAAATCCAAATGTTGAGGAGAAACAAGAAAATATAGCCCTAGCAAGAAAAGGGAAGGCAAAGAAGGGGTCCAGCAAAGGATCAAGCCCAAAAGGAGAAAATAAGAAGAAAGATTCAAGTGTTAGTTTTTTACTATGGTATGAGATAGGGGTTCTAGTCTCTTAGGTGTCAGAGAGGCTAAGGAACATGAGACCTCCAGTACCCAGAAATGGTTTCACAAGATTTGGCTCGAAACACCTTAATTAAATTAATCAACCAATATTTAAATTATTACCTAAGTTTAACTTAGGAAAGTTGGTTAATTAAAGTTAATTAATTAAGGATGTTCGAGATTTCTCTAGAAACTTCTATTTATAAAGTCCAATTGATCTTAGCCAATGATGGAAATTTAATCTTGGCCGTCGAAGACTCAACGAGAGATTATAAGAGGAGCTCTAAGGGATGAAGAGAGATACAGTTGTGAGAGAAAGGCAGTGAAAATTTCCCAATGCACAGTGATTTAATGAGAGAAGAGTTCAAGCCAAAGGGAGAGCATCAGACAAAGAGGGAGTAGAAGGAAATCCAGGAAGAGAATTTCATAGATTTTTCTTATGCTTTTCCAGTGCCAGAGCAACAAGAAAATGGAGTTCAAATAATGTGTAGAAGAGGTTGAGTTCTGTAGTGTTAATTAGCCAATCTAGTAGTGCGAGTTACCAGAAAAGGGATTGATCAGTTGTTAGAGATGTATCAGTGTCCGGAAGGCATAGCGAATTTCTTCCAAGGGCAGAGGTAGGCTAGACAACCTAGTTGTAGGCAGATCCATGGTTGTAAAAATGCCAAAAGCCAACAGTGTGCATTCCAACTAGCAATGTGAGCAGCCAAAGAGGGATGCGAGCAGCCAAAGAGGGGTGTGAGTAGGCCAGAAGGCCATATTGATTTGCAAAGGAGAATCTGAATGTCTAGATTATTTTGCAAAATATTTTCTAGAAGATTTCTAGTTGGGCATCCAAAATATTGTACTTTCGAAATTTGTTGCATAAAATAAAATAAACCATCATCTGCTACACCGGTTTTCACATCGTAGTTTTTCCAAGGACAATTTAGTCCAAATTGGCCATGTCAGAATTTTATTGTGTGTGTATTTATCTCTTAGTTTCTATTACTTTCAACATGTTTTATTTTGGTGAAGATTGCAATTGTTATTTATCGATATCTGTCGTAATAACAAATAAACTGCAATCGGTAGTAGATAAATTTCCAGTTAATTGCAGTCATGGATTTTCCACATGGTGTTGATTTTTGTAGCATCGGAAAGTGATCTAAGCCCAAAATTCTGTGGAGAGGCTTAAACACTGATATTCCAAAGAACCCAGAAACCTTTTGTGAAAATCACACTCAGTTAATGTTTTATTAAAATAATTGATTATTTTAATGGAGACCCTAAGTCTAAACTTTGAGAAATTAAATAATTAAAGGACATTAATAAAACAAAGTGAGAATGATCTAAAAAGCGAAGATCAAGTCATGTTATAATGTTAGCCGTTGATTAGAGATCTAATCTCGGTCATTGATTTCTCAACGAGAAGGCTATAAAGAAAGGCTTGAGGGTCATTTGGAAGGACACACATGGAGTGAATCTTGAGATTGAATTCTTCTGACGGAGCAATGCTCGGACAAAGATCAGATCTAAGTGATTTAGTGCAGTGAGGGGCAGAGTACCTTTCGAAGAGAAATATTTTCTCAACAAGTGAATCATCGGTAGAGAGAGGCAAGAAGACATCCAATAGAGCCAGCACAGAGCCAGTCAAGCTGACGCAAAGCCAATGCAGATCTAGTCAGGGTTACGCAAAGGCTGTGCAGAGGTTCAAAGGGTTTTTGAGATTCAGGCTGTCGGATCAGAACCAAAAGCCGAGTCAGGGTGTGAGACCAGGAGGCCCAGATTTGTGATTTCGGGAGTCAGATCAATCCTCTGTTGGGGTGACATAGTGCCTAGAGGAGGTGACACAGGGCTTGCACAGAGACCTCCAGAGGCAGCTTTTCCAGTGATCGGATCAGCGGGATTTTCCAGTGATTAAGTGAGGTATTCTCACAATTTCTTTCTGCCAATATTTCTCTCTGTAACTGAATAACCCTTGAGGTATTCAGAGATGTATTCAGGATTTGCTACAGCTCAATAATACAAACCCTTAGATATGTTGCGCTAGTTTTCCGCAATGGGTTTTTCAAGGGACTTAGTCCAAAATAAAGGTGTCCTATGTGTGATTGATTTCTCGCTTAGTTTCCTTGTTTCAGAATCATATTTTAGTCAATGTAGGGTTTTTCAGTAGTTACTTCAATAGTTCAAATCTGAATTAATTATGTAGAAGTAATTTAAATAATAAGAGAAGTTAACTCATATTGTTGCAGTAGGATTCCTTAGATTGTCAGATTTAGGAAGTTCCACATCTAAGAACTGTAAAGATCAGATATAAGACTATAGGCAAAAGGAAGTAGATCGTGTGGATTTAGAGGGAGATCTAAAACACCAGTTTCAAGATCTGCGCAAGGAAATCTAGGGTGTGAATTACAGAGAGGCAGGGAATTTGATTTACATGGAAAAATGCTAATTGCCTCAGACCTATAACAACTGTCAATATTATTCTCGGGGAAAGATTCCAAAGAATAGAGCAGATAATTCGCAATATGAATTTGACTCATCTAATTTATCTTCAACACTGGAGAATGAATTTGCTCATATAGCTTGTCTCTCTAGCTCAACTTCACAGGGTATTTGGTATATAGATAGTAGAGCGTTAACTCTTATGACAAGAGTTAGAGAATACTTTGCCAGCTGTAAGGAGGAGAAAATGGACTTCATATTCAAATGGGTAATAAAAGTAAATGCACTCCAGTTGCAGTAGGCGTGAAAATTCCAAGTCCTAGATCTGGAATCATACTGCAACAAACAGAATTACTTCTCCTACTTGTAAATTACATTAACAAGTTATTTTGCAGATTACTTCTAGAAACATTGAAGCAATTACTGAAGAAGTCTTCACTTAATTAATTTAGATGCAAAAACATGAAACTGAGCAAAGGAAATAACACACAATGGACACCTTTATTTTTGGACAAATGTCCCCGGAAAAACCCGCGGGAAAACTGGTCCAGTAGATCTGAGGGTTTTATTATTAAGAGCAGTTACTCTGAATACATCTTTGAATGTCTCACCGAACAATTCAGTTACAAAGAAAAATGATGAGATTAGCTCACACTGCAAGTCCTGGCTGATCCGTTTGATGAAATAACGAAACCCCGGCCCCCACTGCGTTGCCTTTGCGCAGTAGCTATGTAGGAGGGCGTGGGGACTTCTGATGGACTACATCACCACTTCTATGTGATATTTCAGCCCTCGGCAAACTCGATCCTAGCCCTCTCGACTCAGAATCTTGATTTCCCAACTAAAACTCAGACTTTTGCTCAGAAACTACGCTGCCTTTGTGTGTGGCCTGCGTGGCCTCGTGTCACCCCTTCTGGGTCTTGCGTCACCCTCTCTAGGCTTTGCGTTGCTTCCTCTTCATCTTTCTCTACCTCTCTGTTGATGATCCTTGGCCCCAAAGAAGATCCTCCTTCAAAAATTGTCTTTGCCCCTCAACTTCATCAAGAATCTCTTAGAATGAAGTTTCCTCTGAGCACTCCTCCTTCAGAAAATTCAATCACTTGATCCTCTCGGTGTGTTTTCCAAATGACCCTCAAGCTTTCCTTTATAGTCTTCTCGTTGAGACTTCGAAGACCGAGACTATATCTCCAATCAATGGCTAAGGTTATATTTTGACTTGATCTGCTTTTTCTAGAAGTTACACCCACAGTTTAGATTAATACCCATTAATTATTTTAATTGCCCAAGTTAGAATTAGGGTCCTCATTAAAAATAATTAATTTATCAAATAAAACTATTTCTGGGTGGAATTTCCCAAAACAATTTTTGGGTTATCTGGAATGCATGTGTCTAAGCCTCTCCACAAAATTTGGGGCTTAGAGCATATCCGATGCTATCCCAAAATCAACACTCCCTCTTAGCGAGGAATGCGCTCAAGAAAATATGCTTTGCTACAAACTGCTCTGACTCTGTAGCATCTCCCTCTGCACTGCTGATGTCTAACATGTTGCCCATCAATCACTGTGTTGTTGCTACACCTGTACTATTGCTGACCCTGCCACAATCAAAACTGCATCTGTATTGCAACTCCCTCTCAAATGTTGCATCTATTGCTAGCATTGCCACTGCTAACTCTGCACTGCAACTCAATTGCTGAGAGAAGCAACTGAAAACCATCCAAAGATTTTGAACAAGTGTTAAGGATGCATCTCAATGCTAAAACACTAACTGCTGCTAGTCTCACGTTGTCCCTCTGAGGCACTGTGTTGTTGCTACTCTGCACTGCGTCCCTTTGCACTGCTCAGATTCAGGTTTTGCTAACCACTACATCTGTCGTTTCTGCAATCCTCTGCACTGACTGAAAACTCATCCAGCCTCCTACTCTGATCTTGGGCACCCGTAGCAAGGTTATGATACAAGAGGTGGAATCCTCAAGGATGCTACCCAACTGATGTTCTTGCGAACTTACAGCTCAATGTTGCCCCATCTCCCTCCTGGAGATGCGTGGGCACTCATGGCATACTTATCCTCATTGATCTTCACGCTCGCAGCCTTCAGATCATGCTTCTCGTCCTTGTCCTTTTTCTTCAAAGGAAACTGGGTAGCATAGTCACCAAATTCACCACACCTAAAGCATTTTATCTTCGAGACGTCCTTCTTACATCTCCGCTATTCCTGCTGCCCTTTGGATGCAAGTGATGCATTTTCCTCCTCCTCCTTTTCCTTCGACCAACTACCACTACTACCATCAAGTTTGCACTTGACCAAGTCTCTCCTTAGCTATTCTAGCTGAAGAGCAGCTCACATCTCTTCCCATCCTGGCAAGGTTGCTCTGCCCAGGATACTCTGGACGAACACCTGCCAATCTTCAGTGACTGCATTAAGAGCCAGTCTCACCATTGATGTAGGAGAAGGGGTGGACCCCACAGCTGCAAGTTGATCATGGATCTCCTGAAGTCTAGTCAGGAATGGAATAATGTGCTCCCCTCTCAGCATTTGCGCCATCCTTAGTTGCTGCTCTAAATACATCTTCCACTGCTTGGAAGATCCTTCATACAGTGTTGCCAAGGCTTCCCACATCTGTCTAGCAGTGTCCTTACCGGCTATACAGGACACAATCTGATCTTTGACTCCATCAAGGAGCAACCTTTTAGCCTTCGCCATGTTGGATGTGTACTTCTTCAACGGATCTGGATTTGCAAGGAAAGCTACCGTGCTTGTCACAAAGAGCTTGAGATTGTATTCATCTAGAAGGCATTGAATCCTCGCCTTCTAGATTACGTAGTTAGAGGCTCCCTCCAACCGGTCCTGATCTCTATGCCCATGAGCTACCATGGCCGTCAAGAAAATGTCAAATCAGCTCCTCTTCTTCCCCCTTTGCGCAACACTGGCTGGCTTACACACTCCTTTTGGAGTTTGTAGATCTGCCACCCGCATCTGCTGGTCAGATCATGGAAAAATGAAATTCCCCGACTAGGAACTTCCTGAGGAAGAAAATTCCCTCACTATGCTTTTGCTTCCTCTTCTGACGACTTTCTTCCTAGCAAAACAAATTTGCCTGTAGAAAACTGCGTCCCACCAGCTTTGCGCTGCTCCCTCTGTTGGGGTCCTGTGATTTGGTAGATTGGCATACCAAATGACAAGGCAACATCAGAACCTCTTTGGAATCCTAGGGTATAGCCCTCCTGGATTCAGAGAGGGATCTCTCTATATGGGTTTTCAAAGGATATATCTTTAAGGCTTATGATATGATATTAGGCTAGTTATGAAGTACAAGGGATTTGTTTGTTTGTTTTTTGGTTGGGAATCATTAAATGAGAAGGTCATGTGAAGTGAAGGAGGAAATAAGTGGAAGGATGTTTCGGCATGGGAAGATAGGTCAAAAAAATAGTGCTAAACCATTGGGCTATGGAGTCATAAAAAAGTTTACTTGCACAACAACTATTCAAGGGTTTTCATAGGGCAAGTCATCTATATCAGAAGATCTTTTAAGTTTGAGTTTGTGGTATGGAACATTAAGAAGTTTGGTGAAAGAAGCTAACATATAAGAAAACAATGGGTAGCCTAAGATAAGGTAAGGACTTTTAACCTATCTTGCTTTCAACATACTCTCAAGGGAAAAACATTTGAGATAATCGTAAAAAGTATCCTAAGATCAAGTAAGGACTTTTAACCTATCTTGCTTTTGGCATACTCTTAAGGGAAATCTTCAAAACAGTTGTTTAAGACTAAACAAGGGACAGGCTAACCATAAAATTCCTTGATTAGGACTCTACTTAGCATGCGGTGAAAATATAATTCAAGAACAACATCTCAAGTTCTACTCAGCAAGACATGGGCTCACCAACATTCCTTGACTGGTTATACTCTATTGAAATTATTCCCAAACACACATTTAGCAGAAAACATAAAGATAAAGCTTATCAGTCATAATTAGGGTACTTTAGAAGTAAATCCTAATCTATATTTTATTGCTCTTTATCAGAGAATATGAACACAGTGGAAAACATGAGGAAAATAACAATTACAGTAAGAATAACATCCCCAATGATTTAGATCAGGATCCAGTGAATCTGCTTGTCTATTGATGTGCAAAACCAGTTACATATTTTGAGTCCAATAGCTTTTAAAGTCCAACACTTCTCTTCCCAGCCTACTATATTACAACTACTCAGTAACTCTTACTCAATAACAGTTCAAACAATTAACAATTTTCCAACCCTTTACAATGAATTTCCTGTGAATACATATAGGTGCAAAGAGGAAGAGTGCTGCAAAAATGGTAATAAATATTAATTAAGACAAAGTGGGAGAGGTATTCGAATGTCCATTCTGCTTAATAATCATAGCATTAACTGTTTGTACCACTTCAACTGCTTTTAGTTGAATCCGAAACCAACTAACAGGCTGGTAATAACTCTGAGGCTTGTCCTTTGAAGCTAACTTGGTCTGAAGTACCCTGTTTGACCTCTGGGACAAGCAAACTGTCATTTTTGGATTTTGTAGCCCCATGTTTACTTAATATCTGTTCTGACAGTTTTAAAGAGGGTTTGTCAGCAAGATGGCTGTCATGGTGTCTTTGAAAGGTGAAGCAGACTGCAGGTGTCCTTTTTTATTTCTGGAGGAGTAAATAGCTTCTGTAGATGTGGCATTCGAGACCTTTCTTCTGCTGATTTGTCTTGTTTTAGCCCTTTAAACACTGATAATTTAACTTTAAATTGTGTTTTTAAGGCTGTATTAGGCCTTCTCGGATCATCTTCTATCTTTAAACTACGTCTTTGTCTCTATCCTTAACTTGTTGGTTAAGCCTTTGATCTTCGGATTTATGCCTTAACCTTTAACTTTCACTGATCTTCTTTGTTTTCCTCTGTGTACAGGTGACCTGGTTTCCTTCTGCGCTGGAGGGTTTGCTATTCACCAGTGTTCATGAGACACTGATAAACAATAATAATAAACCCCGAATATCCCTTTTGCAATTAATTATGGCCCGAAGATCGTCACCTTCAGCCTCTGCTACTGATATTTGACTATGGGAGGGCCTGCAACATTAAGCCACCATTAAACCTGCAAAAAACAACCAATATGTTATAAAATTCTGCGTTTCTTGGGTTTAACTGCTTCAGAGGGCTTTGGCGGAGGCAGAGGAGCTTTGCAGAGAGGTGGAATGCAGGCGAAGGAGGTTCCATGGCGAAAACCACGAAGACCAAGGTACAAAACCGAGTTGGGCGCGAAGATCAGGACTGGAGGTTTCAGGAATACCGAAGACGGTTTTCGCGTGAGGTGAAGGCGGTGAGCGGTATGATATGAAATGGACGCGATATGGTTTGGTGGCTGATGCGTGTCCACAGGGAAAACCACCTATTTCACGTTGAAAATGGGTTTTGGACAGCTATGGCAAAACAGGCGCAAAAATTCCTGTGGACCGTTGGATCTAGTTGGGGGGGGGGGTAGATCAACGGTGGAGATCACGAGGAAACACAGCGAAAGGATCCAGCGTGGTCGGGTAGGACCAGTGGGATTATATGGAAAATTGAAAGAAAATACACATAGCAAGGGCACTTGAGGTACAGACGGGTTTGTGGGCTGGGTTCCTCCTCAGTAAATCTGGACCGTTGGATGAAGATCTCCCATAGTCCAAGGAGTCAACTGTGGGGGCACTCGTATAGTTGACCTTTGTGCTGAAAGTGCCCGTGGGTGGAAGAGGAGGTGAATCAATGCGAGCCATCAGATCCGAGAGACGGACGACGGAGATTAACTCGGAGGATCGGCAAATGGCGGGGAAGAGTTCTGGGAGGTGAGAGTTAGAAAGTTGCGCTATGCCGATGTCGATGGGAGAAGCAGGTGCGATGGACGGAGGACCGTCGGATCAGGATCAAGATCAACGGCTAGGATTCGATCGGGGCATCACGCATCGGCGGCGAAGAGGGTCTGGGGACAAGGGAACTGGGATCGTCGATGGAGCGAGGAGCGATGCGATGGAGTGGTGAGCGATGGAGCGAGGACCGTCGGATTTGGATTAGATCGACGATGGAGATACGATCGGGGCTTCGCATATCGGCAGAGAAAAGAAATGCTAGAAGGAAAAAGGAGAAGCTTGATGTAATGCACCAATGCGATGGAGAAGTGCGATGGCCGATGGGCGATGGAAAGCGGAGAAAGGAGATGCGAGAGCCATCAGATCTTGGGAACGGACAGTCCAGATCTTATCGGAGGATCGCAGAAATGAATGACTGGGGGCAGGGGATAGTGGAATGGCGAAACAACGCCAACTGTTGGATCTGGGGGAGCCAGATCAACTGTCCAAAATGCGTCGGCGGGGAAAACCATCGCGCGGAGGCAAATTAAGAAACAAAGGAAAAAGGGCGGAGCGATGTGCGATAGCGTGAAAGGGGATTAAGACTAAAGCCGACGGTCGTGGGTCCCGGTCACATGGGGGAAAAAGGGCTGAGAACTTAAGCTTGCGGGGGCTTAAGCCTGACTTAATAAAAAAGTTGGATTTTAAGGCTGAAATGGGGTTTTTTGAGGTTTTGAGGGGTTCTGATAGGTTAGAAAAAGCGGTTTTAAACCTTATAAGAGGAATTTTACAAGGTTTAAAGACATTTTTGAGGAAATGGAGGAATAATAAAAGGAAAAAGGGTGAAATGAAGGGGTTTAAAATAGCTTTCTTCATAATAACAACAGGGCTTTTCTGAAGACATTAGTGAGATGGATCCTTTGGAAAAATAGATACAGCAAGGCTTTAAGAAGTCACAGATTTGCTCCAAATTTGTTTCTTGAAGACTAATAGACCTGTTTTAGCCATCGTAGTATATGAAAAAATTATAGATGGCTAACAGCGGCTCCAACTTGGGGATGGCAGCTCCTTGGAGGTGTCAAGAACCTTAGAAATAATCCCTGGAATGTAGACCAGTGTATTGATGCTTTGCTGCACTTTGACAACCTCTTTCTTCTTTGATGATCATGCTGCTTGAGAAGATGATCTGCAGATTGACATCGAAATGATTTTCTCCCAAACTTCTATCTACACAACCTACTTTCCTAATATTTTTTCTTCATAAGGTGCACTTGGACTTGCAAACCTTTGACATCGACATTTTATTCTTTTGAAAATAGGAAAAACAAATCTAAATCTACCCTTATAACTTCCATGAGTCCAGATTAAACAGTTCGGCTCAAAAATTCTCTACCTAATCTACTATCTGCCAGGATTAAGTTGTCTGACAGATTTTCATTCTCTATATTTTAAAACAGAGATTGAGACACAGCTAAACCAGGATTAAGCTGTCTGATTTGCTGTGATGGCTACGACATCAAAAACAAACTACACATAGACCTTTATTTGCAGAAATTAAAACAAAAATTGGAAGGCTTAAAATCTGAAAACAATGAGAGTCCTTCCTTCTTCCTTTCAGCTCTGATTTTGATCTCTTTGAGCTGTCTTCTCCTTCTTTACCTGGTTCAAGTTTTCAGCATGTTAGAACTAGTCTTCTTTGTATCTTTGGCTCAGATTCTGATCTGATTAGAGCCATTCTTTTTGTGCTTTCTTGGTTCAAGTTTTGAGCTTATTTGAACCATTCTCTTCTATCCTAATCTAATCTACTGATAAGCCAAGATTAAACTGTTTGGCCAATCTGATTCACTAACCTATCAACAATAAATTGAAATCTATCTAGTCATGATTAGGCTGTATGACGAGATAGCAGTGCTTCTTTTGGTAGTGGCATTTAGGCTTGCACACTTTCAGATTTTTCTTTTCTTTTTTTTTGGTATGGGGCTGTACCTTTCTTGTATTATATCTGCCCTCTTTTCTCTTTTCTATTGTTTTTGTATTTTTTCTTTTTTCAAATTCAAAGCAGAAAACATAAACTAACTAAATGCTCACAGGCTGAGCTTTATTAACATTCCTACCTACCCTAATCTATCTTGGAAATCTCTGTTGTTTTATATGATACAATAGTGCCAGTGCAGCCAGTTAAGCAATAACAAAAAAGGG
Organism: Pinus albicaulis; assembly: GCA_034641835.2. Taxonomy (NCBI): domain Eukaryota; kingdom Viridiplantae; phylum Streptophyta; class Pinopsida; order Pinales; family Pinaceae; genus Pinus; species Pinus albicaulis. The sequence goes on from CM076575.1 coordinate 491,716,947, forward strand.
TAGAAAATCTGATTGCTTGTCAGAGATAACCACAGGGTACTTTGAATGTGGGTCTTCAAAACCAAGGCCACCACCAGTGGTGACCACTCCTGATGTATCTGGCTCTTGCAAAGGATCAATGCTTGGGAATTTGAGCCAATCAGGGCCTCCATATACTCTGTCACAGGATCAGTAAAAACATGATGTAAACTTTCTTCTTTTAGGCCTTCCATGACTGGTAGGCTATCTACATCCTTGACAACTTTGATCACTGCATCTTCAGTGTGGCTCTTAAAAGCACAATCATACTTTTCTTGCACATCAAAAGGCAGCGAAATTTCTTCTTGCTTTGGGGGAGGGAGACTTTCCAAAAATGCTCTGGGGTCTCTGAATTGATATGATTGTTCTTGGAAATTCAACATTTCAATTTCAGTTTCATATCTTTCAACTACCAATTCTAGAAAATTTTCAGGATCTCAAGGTTCCCATTTTGTTTCCTTGAAATGAGGAGAACAGCCTTTGGAAGGTCATCAATTGGAGACTCTGATAAAAGTTTTGATATTTCCCCTGCTATGAAACTTGACAGCGTTTTTGCAAATTGTTCAGAGTCTTCCATTAGTGAAGTGATTTGGTCTTTGTTATGCTGGGATGTGGAGTGGCCACTATGTTGATTTTAGACCAAAAGAGAAGAAAATTTAGTCAGACATGACAATCTTTAGAGGCAAACTGGTCTTTAAAACTTAATCCTCGAAGTTTCCTAATCATGGGTAAGCATGATGTTTTAATGGTAGTGTGGGCTGCCCCAGTGGAGTCTTTGTGAAACGAGGGGTAATCAGCAGGCCTACTGATCACCAGTGGAGTCTTTTGGTCTTTTAGGAGTTGTGGAGTCGATAGGTGGATGATTTCAAATGTTTAGGATGAGTTGTTGTCCACCATCAGTAATTAAATACCAATCTAAGGTTGTTGTGGGTCTTCTGAGCTCTTAAGGATGTCTAAGATGCAATTTACTCAGAACTCCCCAGCGGAGTCGCCATTATGTTGGGGTCCTATGATTTGGGAGACTGGCATACCAAATGACAAGGCAACATCAGAACCGCTTTGGAATCCTAGGATCTAGCCCTCCTAGATTCAGAGGGGGATCTCTCTATATGGGTTTTCAAAGAATATATCTTTAAGGCTTATGATATGATATTAGGCTAGTTATGAAGTACAAGGGATTTGTTTGTTTGTTTTTTAGTTGGGAATCATTAAATGAGAAGGTCATGTGAAGTGAAGGAGGAAATAAGTGGAAGGATGTTTCGGCATGGGAAGATAGATCAAAAAATAGTGCTAAACCATTGGGCTATGGAGTCATAAAAGGATTTACTTGCACAACAACTATTCAAGGGTTTTCATAGAGCAAGTCATCTATATCAAAAGATCTTTAAAGTTTGAGTTTGTGGTATGGAACATTAAGAAGTGTGGTGAAAGAAGCTAACATATAAGAAAACAAGGGGTAGCCTAAGATCAGGTAAGGACTTTTAACCTATCCTACTTTCGACATACTCTCAAGGGAAAAACATTTGAGATAAACGTAAAAAGTATTCTAAGATCAAGTAAGGACTTTTAACCTATCTTGCTTTCTGCATACTCTTAAGGGAAATCTTCAAAATAGTTGTTTAAGACTAAACAAGGGACAAGGCTAACCATAAACTTCCTTGATTAGCACTTGTTATCGCACAGATTGTCCAGGCACCGCTACAACCGCTCAGATTGGGGGCTGTCACCTTTATCCCCAATCTCTCTATTTAAGTTGTCTCCTTGCAAGCTAAGGGAGGTAGACCCTATTAGAAATGAGGATGAAGAATCCAGGAGACATAGTTAAGACATCAAATACTTGTTAAAATGAACGAGATTCCACAGATCTAAATTAGATTTCACGTTTGAGACCAGTGCCTTATGGAGTCAAACAAGATCATGTTATACAATTATAAACAAGTAAGTGACGATTAACTGCTGCTAAATGACCACAATGATATTCAATAGAAAATGCCACAATCATTCATTAAGATATTGAAAAAATAAGATGAAAATGCCAGGATTTAAAATGTTTCAATTAATTTCGATCCAGACAAAATCAAAGATTTTATACAGTCACTCTTAAGATAAAATTTCAAAAGCTCATTTGACTATAAGAGATATTTTTGAGAATTTTTATAATTTTTTATTATTTTTTTTTGGATTTTGAAATTTTTTTATTTTTTAATCTAAAACAAGTTAAAAATCTAAATCTGAATAAAAAGTTTTAGTCTAAAACTTTAAACTAAACTAAACTAGAATCTAAATTAAATCTAAAATCAAACTAAATTAACATCTAAAACTAGAAATTAAATAAAAATTAAAACTGAGCTAAGACTAAATAAGAATCGAATTTAAAATCTAATACATCAAAACTAAAGTCTACGATTAACACCTTTAAAATTTAAACCTTAAAAAAAAATCTAAATCTAAATCGAATTGGAACGAAAAAAAAAAAAATTAACCGACGCTTAAAAGATTAACGCTTTACCAAAAAAAAGAAAAGATTCGATAAAGAAAATTCAACTCATCTTCACGGGTTTCGTTTTTATGTGTGCGTTTGTTTCACCTGCAGGTCGAAGGGCGGAAGATGGAGATGAGGACGACTCGTGAGGGCAGGGTTAACGCAGAACGTGAATGGAATGTAGTTGGATTGGACGCAGAGAAAGGATCGTATGTGCAATGGTTTTGCATGATTCGAGGGTTCGATGCAGCGGAAGAAGAGCTGATTGGACATAGACAGCCAGCGTGGAGCAAAGATGAAGGCTAGATGAAAGGATCTCGACTTGAGGAAAGGGACGGAGCAAAAGAAATGCAGCGACAGGATTCGGATAAGAGACAGGGTTCGATGGGCAGAGGAAGGGCGGACAGAAAACAGGAATCTAGATCGAAAGGTAAAGGGGGTAAAGAAATCGAATGGCAGGAGCAACACAACTTAAGGAGGCAGCTTATAAATTTGCAAATTCGTGAAGGTGCAGCAAGGCAGCAGATAGATTCAGCGAACAGAAGCAACACTTATGTAATAAATAAAACAAGTACAATCGAAATGCCCAGATAAATTAGAAAATTTCTGCTGTCAAAACCCAAACTTTGACCCTCCTTTAATCATATAATGTTCAGATTTGTCGACAGTAGGCATTTGAGGCCAAATCTGGCCTTTGGAGGCTAGACTTAGATCTAAAAAGAAATTACGATTTGAACCATGAACCTGCAAGAAACCAGCCGAATCTGAAATATACAAACACCGAGAAACGATTAAACCCTTACAGACTTGAAAAATTTACAAATATACAAACTAATTTACAGATTTAAAACCCTCATGGTCAGATCTGAATCCATTTTAGCACAATTTTCAGAGATTTAAAGTTTTAGTGAGAGGCACAAGCCCTAGAAAACCCTGCAAAACCACCAATTTCGTAAGATAGACCTGGAATTTAACAAATAAAGAGCTTATCAAATTTATGTTTATTGAGAGTCGGCTGGTCCAACCGAAGACTTCCCCAGACGCCCAATCTTAAAAAAAATTTTCCCTGCACACTTAGATCTGAATCTTAGATTGATAGAGATTTAAGAAAACAACATGAGACCTTTGCAGAAAAATCAGAATGTTATTTTATAAACCTAGAAAACTGCACAAGATACCTGTATGCAGATTAATCCATGAAGCCCATCAACCATAAAATACAAGAAACAAAGTAGCAGAGTTTAGAGACAATTCACCACATAGATCTGAGAAGGAACATCCAGATTTGTAACCCCAAAGTCTTTATGCTTTATTCCTCAAAAGTTTACAAGAGCTTCTACGAGCAAGTGCACGATCCTCAGATCAGATGATTCAAGAATGAGAAAGACCTCTAAATTTATAGGACAAGATCTCTAACGGCTAGTTTGGATGATCCTCGTCAAAATAATCTCAACCGTCCAAAAGATTTAATTATCTTTTAATCCGTAGCGTTGAAATTAAAATTTTGGGAAAAAAACGAATTTATCATTTAATTCAATTTTAATTAACTCAAAAATATTATTTTTGAGTTAATTACTCCAAAATTTTGACCTTGACTTAACCACCAAGGCCCAAGGGTCCAATATTTCTTAAAATTCTCAATATTCCCTTGGCTTGGGACTTTCAAAATCATTTTCCAAGGACCCACAAATTTTGCCTTTAAAGATTTAATCCTAGCTTAGGACCCTAAATTAATTAAATTTCTGGTTTAAGATTTTATTAATTAATTGACTGAGAGGGGATTATAATTATTTTTCCAACCCTCTTTTACATGAAATAATACATTTACATACATGAAGGGGGAATATCCATTCGTATAGACCCTCAAATAAATACCCAGTTCTGCGACTCAAAATATGATCTAGTAGACCAAGTAGCTCAAACTACTTTTACAAGGACTCGATAGAAAACACTAGGACTCACTTAGCATGCTGATGACAAAATCCACCCTAGCTTTGGTGTGAGGTTGGAGGGAAAAACTCTGCCGATCACTTTCATGAATCAGTGAGACAAAAAACCTCCTAGGATGGAAATCATCAACAACATACTAGGCTTACCTAGGTTGTTACATACATTGACAGCCTTACTTAGATCATTTACTTCATAACATGCAGAATGGGTTTACAATTGTTTATAAAAACTGTCGTCTGTAGATGAAATCTAGATGATGGAATCTGAATGGTGCAACCACGTTGAACATGACGAATCCCATTTGAAAAAATGGGGGTGTATTGCTATGGGATAGTTGACAAAGTGTGGTCAACATCTGGCTGTACTTGGAGACACTTTGCTTCATTGAAGGAATGTGAGAATCCAAAATCTGCATCCAAGCAACACACAAAATTATACAAGTAGTGTCCATCCAAATATCATCATATAACATTAGGTACATGAAAAGTAGAAGTTCTTCTTTTATTTATTATTCTACTTAACATGAAAAGTAAATCTACTCTAACTTCAAAATGAAATGTTGAAATAACAAGGTGTAAGGTTAGAGATACAATACAAAGGATGCCCTGTGGCATCAGATGTGCTCAATATAGTGTATGCTGAGCATTTGCCTGCTTTCAGGCAAGTCTGTGGGCCGCTTTTCAGATGTGCCATTTCCAATCTTGCACAATGTAGGACTCTGTCTTATCCGAGTATCAAGCTGCTCTCGACCATCAGACGAATCAAACCACTTACTTCTTTTTTGCTTCTTTCTCTTCTTCTGAGTGGGTTGTGATGTCAGCAGTGAGACCACAGTAAACTCCTTGTCCTCATCTTGAAGATGCTTGTACAAAATATCTGAAGAACCTGGAGCATGACCAATATTATTCTGGATATACTCTGTCAATGGTGAAACATAAGCTTGGTCTTTCTCAACATCCTTTGAAACCATAGTTAAATCCTCCGTATGATGAGATGGGAATGGCTTTAGCAGACAAGAAGTCTCATGATCTGTTGATGAATCTTCATAATCAAATTTCGGCTAAAACTTTTGTATATGTAATTTTTCCATTTTTTCCAACCTTTTCTGTATGGAACTCATCTCCAACAAGTGATTTTCCTTCATGGTATTCATTTCCTGGGTGTGTCTTGCTTCCATGATGGACATCTGATTAGAATGACTAACTTCCATTATCTTTAACCTGTTTTCCATGACATTTATTTCTTTTGCATGACTTGCTTCCATAGAAGTTATCTTATTTTGAAGATTAATTTGGTTAGCTTCCATGTTTTGAATCATTTGCATATGATTGGGTTGCACATCCTTAATCATCTGAGCTGGTTCGTTAACCTGACTTTCATGATCTTCTATATGCATGTGATAGTCCTTACCAACAACATTAATTTGATGGCTTGACCCTGCCATTCTACTAGCTATGATTCTTTTGACAACATGGCAAGTAACTTCTTCATGAAGATCATTACAGGCTCTACAATAAGGCAGAGCTTCATCCACAAGATTTGCAAACTCAAGTTGATTTGTCGGTCTCTGCTCATAAGATAGGTCTCTTTTCTGCAAAGCATTATTATTTCTAGGTTGGGAATTCTGCGTTTGAGCCCTTTCCATTTGGACCAATCTAGCCTGTAAGACACTTATTTCCTTAGCATGTTCAGAGATCAATTTCGCTTGATTAAGCTCCATGCTTTCAAGCTTTTGCATTAACCTTTTCATAGGGTCATCATCATCTTCTAAAGGTTCTTTTAACTTAGTTGCAGCCTCATCAAAGCCAGGAATTTCAGACTTCCCAGATGCCCTTTTATCCTTTTCAAGCTCTTCAGCTAAAGATTGACAAGCCTTATAATTTGCAGTTTTAGCCCGCCTTAACTCATATGAAGTATCCGAATCAAAAGCATCAATGTAAAAATTCAGAAGAGATCCATCAAGAGGTTTATGAGTTTGAGATATTTCTCTAAGAATACCATTAAATCTCCTGTTAAATTCTTCAATCGTTTCATTTTCTTTCTTTATTATGGTACTGATTTCTCTTACCAAATGCCTATCTTCCCTTTTATCACCATACTTTTCCTTAAAAGAAGTTACAATTGATTCAAAAGTATCAAATGAATTATCAGGTTTTTCCGTAAACCATTCAACAACATCCTCACCAAAAGTAAGAACAAAAGTTTTCATCTTTACATCATCGAAATTATTATTTGCAACTGCAAATCTATTCCACCAGTTAGTGAAAGCAAACAAATGAGATTTAACACTAACTGCATCATTTCCTTGAAAGATAGGTAATTTATCCATTTGAGGGAGATCATGTGGACAACCCTGAATATTAGCAAAATTACACGGGGCAAAAACATCCATGATATCGTTTTTAGGATTTTAGAAATAGATCTGTGTTCAAGAATAGTCAAAAGGTCCTCAAGAAGCGAACTTCTTAGCAGGAACTCTTGTAAGAAATGAAAGAAATGGAGTCGCCACTTGAACATGAAACTAATTCTAAAACAGGGGAAATAATCGAGAGATAGCAGATGGATATCAGGGGGGGATTCTTGTCTGGGACTAGAAAGATGAATAAGTGGAGTCGCCACCCAAACAAGAAGCCAACCAAAATGTCCAGGTGCTAAAGATATGATGATGAAATGATTAGAGATATGATGAAAGATAAGACGACGAAAATATGAAAGAATGAAAAGACGCCAGAAAATGTGATTCCTTGTGACAGGCTAATGAATGGCGAAAGAAGATCTGAAGATTATAAAATGTCGTCAAGACCAAGGACAGAAAAACTCTATCCTCGGCAACGGTGCCAAAAAATGTTGTCACACAGATTGTCCAGGCACCGCGACAACGGCTCAGATTGGGGGCTGTCACCTTTATCCCCAATCTCTCTATTTAAGCTGTCTCCTTGCAAGCTAAGGGAGGTAGACCCTATTAGAAATGAGAATGAAGAATCCAGGAGACATAGTTAAGACATCAAATACTTGATAAAATGAACGAGATTCCACAGATCTAAATTAGATTTCACGTTTAAGACCGGTGCTTTATGGAGTCAAACAAGATCCCATTATACAATTATAAACAAGTAAGTGACGATTAACTGCTGCTAAATGACCACAATGATATTCAATAGAAAATGCCACGATCATTCATTAAGATATTGAAACAATAAGATGAAAATGCCAGGATTTAAAATGTTTCAATTAATTTCGATCTAGACAAAATCAAAGATTTTATATAGTCACTCTTAAGATAAAATTTCAAAAGCTCATTTGACTATAAGAGATATTTTTGAGAATTTTTATAATTTTTTATTATTTTTTTTTGGATTTTGAAATTTTTTTATTTTTTAATCTAAAACAAGTTAAAAATCTAAATCTGAATAAAAAGTTTTAGTCTAAAACTTTAAACTAAACTAAACTAGAATCTAAATTAAATCTAAAATCAAACTAAATTAACATCTAAAACTAGAAATTAAATAAAAATTAAAACTGAGCTAAGACTAAATAAGAATCGAATTTAAAATCTAATACATCAAAACTAAAGTCTACGATTAACACCTTTAAAATTTAAACCTTAAAAAAAAATCTAAATCTAAATCGAATTGGAACGAAAAAAAAAAAACTAACCGACGCTTAAAAGATTAATGCTTTACCAAAAAAAAGAAAAGATCTGATAAAGAAAATTCAACTCATCTTCACGGGTTTTCGTTTTTATGTGTGCGTTTGTTTCACCTGCAGGTCGAAGGGCGGAAGATGGAGATGAGGACGATTCGTGAGGGCAGGGTTAACGCAGAACGTGAAGGGAATGTAGTTGGACTGGATGCAAAGAAAGGATCGTATGTGCAATGGTTTTGCATGATTCGAGGGTTCGATGCAGCGGAAGAAGAGCTGGTTGGACGTAGACAGCCAGCGTGGAGCAAAGATGAAGGCTAGATGAAAGGATCTCAACTTGAGGAAAGGGACGGAGCAAAAGAAATGCAGCAGCAGGATTCGGATAAGAGACAGGGTTCGATGGGCAGAGGGAGGGCGGACAGAAAACAGGAATCTAGATCGAAAGGTAAAGGGGGTAAAGAAATCGAATCGCAGGAGCAACACAGCTTAAGGAGGCAGCTTATAAATTTGCAAATTCGTGATGGTGCAGCGAGGCAGCAGATAGATTCAGCGAACAGAAGCAGCACTTATGTAATAAATAAAACAAGTACAATCGAAATGCCCAGATAAATTAGAAAATTTCTGCTGTCAAAACCCAGACTTTGACCCTCCTTTAATCATATAATGTTCAGATTTGTCCACAGTAGGCATTTGAGGCCAGATCTGGCCTTTGGAGGCTAGATCTACCTTAGATCTAAAAATAAATTACGATTTGAACCATGAACCTGCAAGAAACCAGCCGGATCTGAAATATACAAACACCGAGAAACGATTAAACCCTTAAAGACTTGAAAAATTTACAAATATACAAACTAATTTACAAATTTAAAACCGTCATGGTCAGATCTGAATCCATTTTAGCACAATTTTCAGATATTTAAAGTTTTAGTGAGAGGCACAAGACCTAGAAAACCCTGCAAAACCACCAATTTCGTAAGATAGACCTGGAATTTAACAAATAAAGAGCTTATCAAATTTATGTTTATTGAGAGTCGGCTGGTCCAACCGAAGACTTCCCCAGACGCCCAATCTTTAAAAAAAAATTTCCCTGCACACTTAAATCTGAATCTTAGATTGATAGAGATTTAAGAAAACAACATGAGACCTTTGCAGAAAAATCAGAATGTTATTTTATAAACCCAGAAAACTGCACAAGATACCTGTATGCAGATTAATCCATGAAGGCCATCAACCATAAAATACAAGAAACAAAGTAGCAGAGTTTAGAGACAATTCACCACATAGATCCGAGAAGGAACATCAAAATTTGTAACCCCAAAGTCTTTATGCTTTATTCCTCAAAAGTTTACAAGAGCTTCTAAGAGCAAGTGCACTATCCTGAGATCGGATCCCTCAAGAATGAGAAAGACCTCTAAATTTATAGAACAAGATCTCTAACGGCTAGTTTGGATGATCCTCGTCAAAATAATCTCAACCGTCCAAAAGATTTAATTATCTTTTAATCCGGAGCGTTGAAATTAAAATTTTGGGGAAAAAACGAATTTATCATTTAATTCAATTTTAATTAACTCAAAAATATTATTTTTTGAGTTAATTACTCCAAAATTTTGACCTTGACTTAACCACCAAGGCCCAAGGGTCCAATATTTCTTAAAATTCTCAATATTCCCTTGGCCTGGGGCTTTCAAAATCATTTTCCAAGGACCCACAAATTTTGCCTTTAAAGATTTAATCCTAACTTAGACCCTAAATTAATTAAATTTCTGGTTTAAGATTTTATTAATTAATTGACCAGAAAATTTAATTAATTGACTGAGAGGGGATTATAATTATTTTTCCAACCCTCTTTTACATGAGATAATACATTTACATACATGAAGGGGGAATACCCATTCGTATAGACCCTCAAATAAATACCCAGTTCTGCGACTCAAAATATGATCTAGTAGACCAAGTAGCTCAAACTACTTTTACAAGGTCTCGATAGTAAACACTAGGACTCACTTAGCATGCTGATGACAAAATCCACCCTAGCTTTGGGGTGAGGTTGGAGGGAAAAACTCTGCCGATCACTTTCGTGAATCAGTGAGACAAAAAACCTCCTAGGATGGAAATCATCAACAACATACTAGTCTTACCTAGGTTGTTACATACATTGACATCCTTACTTAGATCATTTACATCATAACATGCAGAATGGGTTTACAATTGTTTATAAAAACTGTCGTCTGTAGATGAAATCTGGATGATGGAATCTGAATGGTGCAACCACGTCGAACATGACGAATCCCATTTGAAAAAATGGGGGTGTACTGCTATGGGATAGTTGACAAAGTGTGGTCAACAGCACTCTACTTAGCATGTAGTGAAAATATCATTCAAGAACAACATCTCAAGTTCTACTCAGCAAGACATGGGCTCACCAACATTCCTTGACTGGTTATACTCTATTGAAATTATTCCCAAACACGCATTTAGCAGAAAACATAAAGATAAAACTTATCAGTCAAAATTAGGGTACTTTAGAAGTAAATCCTAATCTATATTTTACTGCTCTTTATCAGAGAATATGAACACAATGGAAAACATGAGGAAAATAACAATTACAGTAAGAATAACGTCACCAATGATTTAGATCTGAATCCAGTGAATCTGCTTGTCTATTGATGTGCAAAACCAGTTACATACTTTGAGTCCAATAGGTTTTACAGTCCAATACTTCTCTTCCCAACCTACTATATTACAACTGCTCAGTAACACTTACTCAATAAAAGTTCGAACAATTAACAATTTTCCAACCCTTTACAATGAATTTTCTGTGAATACATATAGGTGCAAAGAGAAAGAGTGATGCAGAAATGGTAATAAATATTAATTAAGACAGAGTGGGAGAGGTATTCGAATGCCCATTCTTCTTAATAATCATAGCATTAACTGTTTGTACCACTTCAGCTACTTTTAGTTGAATCCGAAACCAACTAACAGGCTGGTAATAACTCTGAGGCTTGTCCTTTGAAGCTAACTTGGTCTGAAGTACCCTGTTTGACCTCTGGGACAAGCAAACTGTCATTTTTGGATTTTGTAGCCCCATGTTTGCTTAATAACTGTTCTGACAGTTTTAATGAGGGTTTGTCAGCAAGATGGCTGTCACAGTGTCTTTGAAAGGTAAAGCAGATTGCAGGTGTCCTTGTTGATTTCTGGAGGAGTAAATAGCTTCTGTAGATGTGGCATTCGAGACCTTTCTTCTGCTGATCTGTCTTGTTTTAGCCCTTTAAACACTGGTAATTTAACTTTAAATTGTGTTTTTAAGGTTGTATTAGGCCTTCTCGAATCATCTTCTGTCTTTAAACTGTGTCTTTGTCTCTATCCTTAACTTGTTGGTTAAGCCTTTGATCTTCGAATTTATGCCTTAACCTTTAACTTTCACTGATCTTCTTTGTTTTCCTTTGTGTACAGGTGACCTGGTTTCCTTCTACGTTGGAGGGTTGCTATTCACCAGTGTTCATGAGACACTGATAAACAATAATAATAAACCCTGAATATCCCTTTTGCAATTAATTATGGCCCGGAGATCGTCACCTTCAGCCTCTGCCACTGATATTTGACTGTTGGAGGGCCTGCAACATTAAGCCACCATTAAACCTGCACAAAACAACCAATATGTTATAAAATCCTGCGTTTCTTGGGTTTAACCGCTTCAGAGGGCTTTGGAGGAGGCAGAGGAGCTTTGTAGAGAGGTGGAATGCAGGCAGAGCAGGTTCCATGGCGAAAACCACGAAGACCAAGGCTCAAAAATGAGTTGGATGCGAAGAGCAAGACTGTCGGTTTCAGGAATACCGGAGACATTTTTCGCGTGAGATGAAGGCGATGAGCAGTATGATATGAAATGGATGCGATATGGTTTGGTGGCTGACGCATGTCCACAGGGAAAACCACCTATTTCACGTTGAAAATGGGTTTTGGATAGCTATGGAAAAACGGGCGCAAAAATGCCTGTGGACTGTTGGATCTTGGGGGGCGGGGGCAGATCAATAGTGGAGATCACAAGGAAACATGACGAAAGGACCGAGAGTGGTCAGGTGGGACCAACGGGATTATATGGAAAATTGGAAGAAAATACACATAACGAGGGCACTTGATGTACAGACGGGTTTGTGGGCTAGGTGCCTCCGCAGTAAATTTGGACCATTGGATGATGATCTCCCATAGTCCAAGGAGTCAACTGCGGGGGCACTCGTATAGTTGACCTTTGCGCTGAAGGTGCCCGCGGGTGGAAAAGGAGGTGAATCAATGCAAGCCGTCAAAGCTGGGAGATGGACGGCGGAGATTAACTCGGAGGATCGGCAATTGGCGGGGAAGAGTTCTGGGAGGCGAGAGTTAGAAAGTTGCGATATGTCAATGCCGATGGGAGAAGCAGGGGCGATGGACAGAGGACCATCGGATCAGGATCGAGATCAATGGCTAGGATTCGATCGGGGCATCGCACATCGGCAGCGAAGAGGGTCCGGGGACAAGGGAACTGGGATCGCCGATGGAGCGAGGAGCAATGCGATGGAGTGGTGAGCGACGGAGCGAGGAGCAATGCGATGGAGTGGTGAGCGACGGAGCGAGGTCCGTCGGATCTAGATTAGATCGACGGTGGGGATACGATCGGGGCTTCGCATATCGGCAGAGAAAGGAAATGCCAAAAGGAAAAAGGAGAAGCCCGATGCGATGCACCAATGCGATGGAGAAGTGCGATGGGTGATGGGCGATGGAAAGCGGAGAAAGGAGATGCGAGAGCCATCGAATCTTGGGAACGGGCAATCCAGATCTTATCATAGGATTGCAGAAATGAATGACTGGGGCAGGGGACAGTGGAACGGCGAAAGGGCACCGATCGTTGGATCTGGGGGAGCCAGATCAACGATCCAAAATGCATCGGCGGGGAAAACCATCGCGCGGAGGCAAATTAAAGAAACAAAGGAAAAAGGGCGGAACGATGTCCGATAGCGCAAAAGGGGCTTAAGATTGAGGCTGACGGTCGCGGGTCCAGGTCACATGGGGGAAAAGGGCTGAGAACTTAAGCCCGCGGGGGCTTAAGCCTGGCTTAATAAAAAAGTTGGATTTTAAGGCCGAAATGGGTTTTTTGAGGTTTTGAGGGGTTCCAATAGGTTAGAAAAAGCGGTTTTAAACCTTATAAGAGGGATTTTACAAGGTTTAAAGGGATTTTTGAGGAAATGGAGGAATAATAAAGGGAAAAAGGGTGAAATGAAGGGGTTTAAAACAACTTTCTTCATGATAACAATAGGGCTTTTGTGAAGACATCAGTGAGATGGATCCTTTGGACAAATAGATACAACAAGGATTCAAGAAGTCACAGATTTGCTCCAAATTTGTTTCTTGAAGACTAATAGACCTGTTTTAGCCATCATAGTATATGAAAAAATTATGGATGGCTAACACCCTCTAGCTCGGCAAAATTCCGATCTAGAAGCCCTTCCTCTTTGTCGACTCACTTAGAGAGAGACTTTCCCATAAATTTTAGCCCTCCAAGCCTGGACTGCGCAATCCCTCTGGGGATTCGAACTGTTGCTTTCTGCAGCTATTCAGCCTTCTTCTTAGCGCTGGATCTACTCTTCCTGTTTCACCTGTAATGCTCCACAAGCTTTGATACCATATGGAAATTCCAAGTCCTAGATCTGGAATCCTACTGCAACAAACTGAATTACTTCTCTTATTTGTAAATTACATTAACAAGTTATTTTGCAGATTAATTCTGAAAACATTGAAGCAATTACTGAAGAAACCTTCACTTAATTAATTTAGATGTGGAAATAGGAAACTGAGAAAAAGTAATAACACACACAAGACACTGTTATTTTTGGACAAATGTCCCTAGAAAAACCCAACGCAGGAAAATAGGTGCAGTAGATCTAAGGGTTTTATTATTCAGCAGTAGTTATTCTGAATACATCTTTGAATGTCTCGCCAGACAATTCCGATACAGAGAAATACTGACAAAGAAAAATGGTGAGATTACCTCACACTGCAAGTCTTGGCTGATCTGTTAGCTGAAATGATGAAAACCCAGCCCCCACTGCACAGTAGCTACGTAGGAATGGGTGGGGACTTCTGATGGACTGTGTCACCCCTTCTACGTGATCTTTCAACCCTTGGGAAACTCGATCCCAGCCCTCTTGGCTCAGAATCTCAATTTCCCAACTGAAACTCAGACTTCTGCTCAGAAACTATGCTACCTCTGTGTGTGTCCTGTGTGGCCCTACGTCACCCCTTCTGGGTGTTGCGTCACCCTCTCTGGGCTCTGCGTTGCTTCCTCTCTGTCTTTCTCTGCCTCTCTGCTGCTTCTCCTTGACCCCGGAGAAGATCCTCTTTGCCCCTCAACTTCGTCAAGAATCTCTTAGATCGAAGTTTCTTCTGAGCACTGCTTCTTCAGAAAATTCGATCACTTGATCCTCTCGGTGTGTTTTCCAAATGACCCTCAAGCCTTCCTTTATAGTCTTCTTGTCAAGACTTCAAAGACCGAGATTATATCTCCAATCAACGGCTAAGATTATATTTTGACTTGATTTGCTTTTTCTAGAAGTTACGCCCACAGTTTAGATTAATACCCATTAATTATTTGAAATTCCTAAGTTAGACCTAGGGTCCTCATTAAAAATAATTAATTTATCAAATAAAACTATTTATGGGTGGAATTTCCCAAAACAATTTTTGGATTATCTAGAATGCATGTGTCTAAGCCTCTCCAAAAAATTTGAGGCTTAGAGCACATCTGATGCTACCTCATAATCAACACTCCCTCTTAGCGAGAAATGCGCTCAAGAAAATATGCTTTGCTACAAACTGCTCTGACTCTGTAGCATCTCCCTCTGCACTGCTGATGTCTAACATGTTGCCCATCAATCACTACGTTGTTGCTACACCTGTACTGTTGTTGACCCTGCCACGATCAACACTGCATCCGTACTGCAACTCCCTCTCAAACGTTGCATCTGTTGCTAGTATTGCCACTTCTAACTCTGCACTGCAACTCATGTAATATCCCGTTTCAAGGATATCTTTAAAACACAGTAAACTACAACCAGAGATGGATTGGGAGGGTGTTTACCAGATATGCCGCCTCTGAAAAGAGGACGAAATCTGGAGGCTACCTGGCCCTTTCCAAACTCTGTCTAAGATTATGAAATAAACACACCAAGTGGTATAGAACTAGAATGCATCGAGAATATATAAAAATAACAGTGCGGCAGACATATAATAACATGGAAAGAATGTACGACAACTCATCCAGAAATATATAGAGGAAATGCTAAGCCATTTTATTAAACTGAGAAATATAATGAAGTACAATAGGTGATCAGAGTGATGGCACATAAACTTGCTCAAGGCAAGTGAAGAAATACTCAGAATACACCAGAAATGGCTGCTCTCTGAACTGCGTCCCAGTTGCTAGAAAACTGCCGTGTAGCTGCTACCACTGAAATGAACTGATAACCAGGGGCTGCTCCCCTTGCCGGAATGAGCTGAAAATCTGGATTCCTCCTCTACTCACCAATCCCGACAAAACCCAGAACCCATATCAGAAATGGCTAACCTCTGAAAAAACACCCCCATGGGAAATTACGCTGGCCTCCAAGGCTCTCCGCAGAGGCTAAATAGGAATGGCTGAAATACCGCCTCAAACTCCACCAAAATCCTCCCAAAGGCAAAGGCTGATCCTCTGCTCAAAATCTCGGCTCAAATCTCCTGCAAAAACCCTGATCCGGAACACCTCCTAGATGGACTGCGTCCTCCCTCTTAGTGACTGTGCAGTCTCTATGAACGCACGGCTCCGCAACAAAACCAAACACCAAAACCTCCCACAAAATGCTGAAGAAATAACCTTGCCCGAGCAGGCACTCGAAGTCCCCCAGGGCTAAGGGCGGGATCTCTGACCGGAGACACTCAATGCACTAAACAGTGCTGCAGACAAGCTAAACAGCCAACGTGCTCAAGAAGTCGAAATGACCAGCTCAATATCATCAACATGAATGAATGAAGTGAAAAGGCTCCTCCCTCTTTTATAACGTTGGCCTTCCTCCAAAACCCTAAGGCCTATCTCCTCAACGTAGCCTCTCTCTCTTGCCACGTGCTCATCCTCATCTGCGCAGTAGCTTCTAAAGCATACGTGGGCCCCCCCTCTACATGGTGCTTGGCCCTCCTTGGCTCCCCTTTAAGTCACAACGTTGTGCTACTAGGGAGGGTGTTTTATTCCACTAAGTGAGTTAGACCCTCTCCACTCACTTTTATTTATTAATAAACTATAGACGGCAAAATTGAACAAAATCGAATATTCCAATTAGCCGTCGCTAATTAGGAATATTACATTCTCCCCCGACAAAATGTTGCTTGTCATCAAGCAACTGAAGTGATGGATGCTGCAAAATTTTCTCACTCTCCCAAGTGGCATCCTCATCCGGCAAATTCTTCCACTTCACCAAGAATTCCCGGACTGTCCTGCTCCGTAGCTGCCTCTCCCTGGTATCAATAATAGCCTCTGGCTGCAACACCAAATGCCCCTCATCATCTGTGGGTGGTAGCTCATCCGTCACTGTCACTTGCTGCCCCAATGCCTTCTTCAGGCATGATACGTGAAAAACGTTGTGGATCTTGCTACCTTGGGGCAGCTCCAACTCATACACAACCTGTCCAATCCTGCGTATCACCCTGTATGGCCCATAAAAGTGGGGCTTGAGCTTCTCAGCTCCCTTCTACTTCAGTGACGACTGCCGATATGGCTGTAATCGTAGGTAGACCAAGTCCGCTACCTCAAACTGTCTCTCCACCCGACCTTTGTCGGCATACAGCTTCTGCTAGTTTTGTGTTGTAGCCATATTATCCTTGAGAGCTCGGAGAATGTCCTGACTCTCTTAGATCCAAATCTTGGCTCTAGGAGCCTTGCTAGCACATAACATCACATCAGCAAAAGATAAGGAATGATACCCATACATAGAATAAAATGGTGACATACCAATGGACATGTGATGTGTCGTGTTATAGCAGTACTCCCCCAGATGCAACCACTTCAACCGTGCTCGCTGTTGCCCACTGACATAGTTATGCAAGTAGCCCTCCAGCCACTTGTTAAATATCTCCGTCTGTCCATCCATCTGTGGGTGATAACTGGTACTCGGTGTCAATTCCGTCCCCACTAACCGGAAAATCTCCTGCCAAAATCCGCCCATGAAGTGGCTATCCCTGTCACTGATGATGGTCTTAGGAAGACCATGTAGTCTGAAAATCTCTCTGAAGAACAGCTCGGCCACCTGTGCTACTGTGTAATGCGCGGATATGGCGAAAAAGTGCGCATACTTCGTCAGCCGATCAACGACAACAAAGATACAATCCTTGCCCTGCACCATGGGCAACCCTGTGATGAAGTCCATCAAGATACTCTCCCATTTCCCCTCCGGAATGGGAAGAGGCTGCAATAATCCTGCAAGATGGCTCATCTCCCCCTTGTTCCTCTAACAAACATCGCACTCCCTGATGTGCTGGAGTACGTCCTCCTTGAGGCCCTTCCATGAGAACCTCTCTCTAACGGCCCTGTAGGTTTTGGTAAACCCCTGATGGCCTGCTAATGGTGAATCATGTGATGCCCGGAGTATCTTCTTCTTAAGTTGAGATCCCTCAGTCAAGAAGATCCTGTCCCTATAGTAGATGATCTCATCGACCACCCTGTACCTGTCATCTGCCACCTGTCCATCCAGAACCTCACATGCAAATCTGTCCTTCAAGTACTCCACTAATAGTCGAGCCCTCCAATCTGTATCCAAGCTCATAAGAGATAACGTGGCTGGTCTACGTGAAAGGGCATCTGCTACCACGTTATTCTTACCCTTGACATACTCAATGTCAAAGTCATATGCTTGGATCTTACTGATCCACTTCTGCTGCCTCCCCTGTAGCTGCTTCTGCTCCAAAAAGAACCTGAGGCTGTTGTGATCAGTCCTCACCCTGAACCTGTTCCCTACCAAATACTGCTAGAATTTGGCCAAGGCATGCATAATGGCCAACATCTCCTTGTCGTATATAGAATACAACCTCTCATGCGGAAGGAGCTTTCGGTTCTCAAAGGCTATAGGGTGTCCTCCCTACATCAATACTGCGTCGATCCCCTCTCTTGACACATCACACTCCAAAACAAACGGCTGCGTAAAATCCGGCAATGCAAGCACTAGGCAGCTACTCATCACCTCCTTGAGCCTGTCAAAGGCTCGTTGTGCTGTATCCGACCAACTAAATGCCCCCTTCTTCGTCAAATTTGTAAGGGGTGCAGCAAGCTGTGAGAAAGCCTTGACGAACTTCCTGTAATAAGTACATATGCCAATGAATCCTTGAAGTTTCGTCACGTTCCTCGGCTCCGGCAAATCCCTGATGGCTCTAATTTTCTCCTCATGGACTCTCACTCCATCCACTCCAATAATGTGACCCAAATACAACATCTCCGTCATCCCAAACTCACACTTGGAGAGCTTAGCATAGAACTGTTGCTCTTCCAAAATATGTAGTACTACCTCTATATGCTGGAGATGCTCCTCTCAAGTCCTGCTATATATGAGTATGTCATCGAAGAAGACCAATACAAACTTCCTCAGATGACTGCGGAAGATATGGTTCATGCAAGACTAAAAAGTAGCTGGTGCATTGGTTAGCCCAAAAGGCTTAACCAAAAACTCAAAGTGCCCATAATGACACCTGAAGGCGGTCTTGGGAATGTCCTGTTCCCTCACGCGAATTTGATGGTACCTTGATCTCAAATCAATCTTTGAGAAGAACTTGGCTCCTCTCAGCTCATCCATCAACTCATCGATCCTAGGTATAGGATACCTGTTCTTCAGGGTCTTTTTGTTCAGGGCCCTGTAGTCAATACACATCCTCAAGGTGTCGTCCTTCTTCTTCACCAACACCACGGAAGAAGCAAACAGACTCGTGCTCGATCTAATGTGCCCAAGAGCCAGCAACTCTTGGATGGCCCGCTCAATCTCATCCCGATAGGCTTTGGGATGCCTATAGGGGGTAGTAATCACCGCCTGAATGCCCTGCTCAAGCTCTATGGTGTGCTCGAACCCTCGATCTGGTGGCCGACCTAGTGGTATATCCCCAAACACTGCCTCATACCTGTCAAGGATGGCCTGAATATCAGGATGAATTGCCTGACCTGTGGTCTCTGCCTCTGATGCCCGCAACTCAACCGCCCACTCTATGTCTCCCTTCTGAAAATCTGCCTCCATCCAGTGTGCCGAAACAATCTGAGGTGGGTAAGTGTGCATCCTGCGGATCTTCTCGAGCTTCCCGTTCTTCGTATCATCCCACTCCATCTCTAAGGCCTCCCAATCTATGGTGACCTTCCCCAGAGTAATCAACCACTGAACATCCAATACCACATTGGTATCCGGTATGTTGACCACGAAAAAGTGATTGGTCACAGTGTAGGTACCCATCATCACTGCCAACTCTGGAACATACCAGGCACACTGCATCGTCTGGGCTCCCGGGACCAAAACTGAAAATCCGTCAAAGCTCTCGGTCGGTATACCTCTCCGCTCGACTATCTATGCATCAATGAAGTTGTGGGTTGCCCCACTGTCAACCAAAACTGACACTCGCTGGCCACGTACTGTCCCTCGTACGCGCAGCGTCAAATACTTGGGAACTCCTCGCAAGGCTGCAAGAGTCACTCCTGTGGGTGCAAAAGCTACACCTCCTGTCCCTGGAGGTGGAGGTGGCAACTGATCCTGGGACGTCTGACTATCACCTGCCTCCTCATCCTCCTCCTCATCCTCTTCCCCGCTATCATCGGAGAAGACCTCAATGAAGTGTGCTTTGCCAGTAGCACACCTATGCCCTGGTGCCCACGGCTCTTGACAAGTGAAGCACAACTGCTTCTTCCTCAACTCCCTCCTAGCATCATCATCTATCTGTGCCCATCTTGGATTCCCCTTTGGAGGTGGAACCCTCACATCTTTCCCCTTGGACTGGAAACCCTGTCTCTAGGGCTAAGGTGTACGAGTCCTGGGCAATGCATCCTATAAATCCCGCGTCCTGCTAATAGCATCCTGGAGTGTAGCTGGTCTAGTAGATCTCACTAAACCCCGAAGTGGCTCTGCTAACCCCTCCACAAACATATAGATCATCCGTGCTGCGGATAGATCTGGCACGATCACTGAAACCCTCAAGAAATCTGCAATGTATGTCTCGGGGCACCCAGTCTACTTGAGCCTTGTCAGCTCAACAAAGTGCTATTCCGAATCCCTCCGGTGAAATCGCTCCATCAATCTCCTGGTAAATTCGGCATACGGCGTCACTGTAGAGTGTCTGAGTGTGATCATCCCATGGAACCACCAATCCTGGGCCTCACCATCCAAATGTAATGTCGCCACCTTGATGGCCTTTGTCTCTAACATCTGGTTAAGCTGGAAATAGATATCCAGCTTCTCCACCCAAGACTTTTCCGAACTGTTTGATGACCCATCAAACGTAGGCAAATGGAATCTGCTAGATGTGCGGTGGCTATCCCCATCATGATAATGCCGGTGTCCTCTATGATGGTCGCGGAGTCTACTGTCCTGCTGGAGCTAAACAAAATCTCGAAATGAGAGAGCATCCCTAAAATCCTGCCCATATGCCTGATACTCTGCAAAATATTCGCCCATGTGTCCGGGCTCTGTCTCCTGCTGGGCTCTTGCCCCTGTATCTTCTCCCAAGAAAGTGGGCATGGTAGAGCGGGTGGGTGCACGTGAAGCCATCGGCTGAGTAGTATCATGCTGAGCAGCACCATGCTCCGGCAAATGATGGGATGTACTTGATCCCTCACCTACCTGGAATACCCGTGGGGTCAAACGTTGTCTAGCCTCTACAGCGGTGAATCTCTGACCCATCACCTCGATCTGCCTAGTTAAATCCTGCACCGATTTGAGGAGTGCCTCCCCAAACTGTTTGGCCTTCGTGTCATCTGCCATTGGCCCTCTCTGCTCTGAATCTAGCATAGGCTCCTCCTGCTCTGCGTCTGTCACAGGCTCCCTCTCCTGCTCTGTGTCCACCACCCGAACACAGTCTCCCTCTCCGTAGGTGTTCTCCAACCTACGCTCACGGTCTCTGTACTTCCTGCCTCTGTAACAAATATATGGTCTCTTCCCCGGTGTCATAGACCATAGGCTGAGCCAGAACTATGCTCTGATACCACTGTAATATCCCTTTTCGGGGATATCTTCAAAACACGGCAAACTCCAACCAGAGATGGACTGGGAGGGCGTTAACCAGATATGCCACCTCTGAAAAGAGGACGAAATCTGGAGGCTACCTGGCCCTTTCTAGACTCTGTCTAAGAGTATGAAATAAACACAACAAGTGGTATAGAACTAGAATGCATCGAGAATATATAAAAATAACAGTGCGGTAGACATATAATAACATGGAAAGAGTGTACAACAACTCATCCAGAAATATAGAGAGGAAATGCTAAGCCATTTTATTAAACTGAAAAATATAATGAAGTACAATAGGTGATTAGAGTGATGGCACCTAAACTTGCTCAAGGCAAGTGAAGAAATACTCTCAGAATACACCAGAAATGGCTGCCCTTTGAACTGCGTCTCAGCTGCTGGAAAACTGCCGTGTAGCTGCTACCACTGAAATGAACTGATAACTAGGGGCTGCTCCCCTTGCCGGAATGAGCTGAAAATTTGGATTCCTCCTCTACTCACCAATCCCGACAAAACCCAGAACCCATATCAGAAATGGCTGACCTCCAAAAAAACACCCCCTTGGGAAATTACGCTAGCCTCCAAGGCTCTACGCAGAGGCTAAATAGGAATGGCTGAAATACCACCTCAAACTCCACCAAAATCCTCCCAAAGGAAAACGTTGATCCTCTACTCAAAATCTCGGCTCAAATCTCCTGCAAAAACCCTGATCCAGAACACCTCCTAAATGGACTGCGTCCTCTCTCTTAGTGACTGCGTAGTCTCTATGAATGCACGGCTCCGCAACAAAATCAAACACCAAAACCTCCCACAAAATGTTGAAGAAATAACCTTGCCCGAGCAGGCACTCGAAGTCCCCCGGGGCTAAGGGCGGGATCTCCGACCGAAAACACTCAATGCACTAAACAGTGCTGCAAACAGGGTAAACAGCCAGCGTGCTCAAGAAGTCGAAATGACCAGCTCAATATCATCAACATGAATGAATGAAATGAGAAAGCTCCTCCCTCTTTTATAACGTTGGCCTTCCTCCAAAACCCTAAGGCCTATCTCCTCAACGTAGCCTCTATCTCTTGCCACGTGCTCATCCTCATCTGCGCAGTAGCTTCCTCATCTGTGCAGTAGCTTCTAGAGCATATGTGGGCCCCCTCTCTACGTGGTGCTTGGCCCTCCTTGGCTCCCCTTTAAGTCACAACATTGTGCTACTAGGGAGGGCGTTTTATTCCACTAAGTGAGTTAGACCCTCTCCACTCACTTTTATTTATTAATAAACTATAGATGGCAAAAATGAACGAAATCGAATATTCCAATTACCTGTCGCTAATTAGGAATATTACAACTCAATTGCTGAGAGAAGCAACTGAAAACCATCCAAAAATTCTGAACAAGTGTCGTTGAAAATACTAAGAGGGGGGTGAATCAGTATTTCTTTTCAATTGTTAATTTTACCAGTTAGATCACTTATATTTAGAACACAAAATGAACAATGATGGAATAGATACTTTTATTAATTTCTTCTTTACAATAAGTAAAGTACAATAATGATATAGGGCTTCAACCCTAGATGAAGGCTCCAATCTTCCAGGCTCCAACCTGTATTGTGCCAAGCACCGACTTGGTATTTCCAAGGCTCCAACCTTGTCAATTTGAGGCACCAACCTCTAGGGCTCCAAACTTATCTCTGGTACAGGCACCAACCTAGTCTTCTTAAGGACACCTATCCTCTAGGGCTCCAACTCACTGCTTCAATTTTTCAAGATAAGTTTGATGATATTCAAGGCTCCCAATCCCTTCTGCAATCTGCCCTACAATATCTTCACTCTCAACAATGATCAAACCGGCCCTAGAATCTCAGCATAGCTTCAGTGCTCCGGCTTTGTGTGTATTTCTAAATGACACCAAGCCTTTCCTTTATACTTTTCTCATTGGGAAATCAACGACCATGATGAGATCTTGAATCAATGGCTAAGATTAAAATAAAGCTTGAGCCGTGTGACTTAAGACAATTTCATCACATGTTTAATTAAATTCACTTTAATTATTTAAGTTCTCTAAGTTATAACTTGGGAAATACATTAAAATAATTAATTAATTTAATATCTCCCAAACAAGATGAAATTTCCTAAATCCGTTTCTGGGTCTTGTAGATCAAGTGTACTCTAGTCCCTCCACAAAATTTAGGAGCTAGAGCACAATTGATGCTACCCCAAATACACAAAATCTCAACATGCCATGAGTCCTATTAGTAGTGAAGAGAATTATGTTTCTACGAGAGACTATTAGTTCCCTCTAGAGAATTTTCCTTATGTCTTGAGTCAACCCTCCTCACAGCCTTCATCTCTTCCAGCTGGTTATCGTTCATCGAGTCAGATGATTTCTGGTGCTACATCTTTGTATCAAAACCTGATATGGTCGGGTACATCAGCTCCTTTGTAGAGGTCGTTTGTATCAGGTCGATCCCCTTCGACTCCCATTGCGTCTACAATCATTACGTCTGTCCCAACCTAGCCCATTGTTTGTGTCGCTTCATCTGCACCTTCTGTTAGTGTGATTCTGTCATTCCTGCCATCCTCTGTTGTTCGTGGGACGCTTCCTATTGCCTCTTCGATACCTGTTGGACCCGCTGTGAGTGGATCACAGCCTCACGTATCGAGAGTCCATCAACCTATTGGTAGTGCACCTATCTCCTCTAACCCTATTCTTGGAGGTTTGACGTACGACCAGTATATGATGGCCATTCAGCAACAGAATTACTTCCCCCAGGGTTCTCAGCAGGTTCAAGCTCCCATCAATCCTCCGCATTACTACGATGAGCATGGAAATCACATCTATCACTATGGACCGCACCCACAAGGTTTGTTGTATGTTCAAACGCCACAGATGTCGGTTTACCCCAACCAGTTTACATACCTACAGGGACAACCCTATGGTCCAACTGGTCAATTTCGTGTTCAACAGGGAGCGTCTTATGTTCCCCAGGGGAAAACCTATCCACCTCAGGGACAACCTTTTGTGCAACAAAACTAGCCTTACGTTCAGCAAGGCCCAACTTTTATACAGCAAGGTCAACCCTCTATTGCGTTGAGATTTTGTGTATTTGGGGTAGCATAAATTGTGCTCTAGGTCCCAAATTTTGAGGAAGGACTAGAGTTCACCTGATCTACAAGACCCTGAAATGGATTTGGGAAATTTCATCTGGTTTAGGAGATATTAAATTAATTAATTATTTTAATGTATTTCCCAAGCTAAAACTTACGAAAATAAAATAATTAAAGAGAATTTAATTAAACATGTGATGAAATTGTCTTAAGTCACACAGATCAAGCTTTCTTTTAATCTTAGCCATTGATTAAAGATTTAATCTTGGCTGTTGATTTGTCAATGAGAAAAGTATAAAGGAAAGGCTTGGGGTCATTTGTAAGACACACAGAGGTACAGCACTGAAACTAAGCTGAGATTCTAGGGCAGGGTTTGCTAAGAATTCTCAAGTGTTTCAATTGCAGAGAGGGGAATTTAGACCAAGGGAATGATCTGATCCTAGGGTCTAGAATACACAAGAAGCAGAGAAGAGATCAAGAAAGACAGCGCAACAGCAGCAGCAATAGACAGCAGCAGTAGCAAACGACAGCAACAGCAGACGGTTGCAGCAGCAGCAGCAAACAGCAGCAACAACCATAGTTTTAAAAATCGGAATCGGGTTCTGATTCGGCCGAGGGTCGACTTCGACTCCGACTCCGACTCGGTATCGACTCGGCCGATTTGGTTTCAATGACTCGGTTTTTGTAAAAAATACATTAAATATTATTTTCTTTGTAAAAAAACATAATTTTAAAGATTTTTATTCATGTTTCCAAACACAAAGCATTACAATATAGACAAAAGACAACATATGATCAAAGTAGGCTCATGAATATATCCATTATATCAAAATTGCACCCAGTGCACTGTCCAATACATGATGATGAGATAGAGATCAAAACAAAAAACATAAACAAGGAGGTTCTAAATGGCCTCCACAAAAAAACATGAATAATCACTACTGCAACCTGCTAGAAATCTGACAAGCCAATGTCCTCTGGCTCTTCCTCAAACTTTGAGTCAGAACCAGAGGGGGAAACCGCTTGCTCCTCCTTTGAATCAACATCCTCAACTGGAACTTTACCCTTGCCCTTACCACTCTGAGACAAACGAGTTATGCGCCTCCATCGTGGCTGACTAGAGGAAGTGCCTATGCCTGCAACTGGAGGGCTTGGGACTGGGTCTGCTACTAGTGGATCTGCATTGAGCATAGCCTCTACCTGTGTATCGAAGTCAATCCGCACACCAATATCCTCATCAGAGTCAAACTCTGGTGGACAAGTCTCCACTACCCAATTTTGATGTTGGATCAATATCCTCCAACACAATGGGATCTGAATCAGGTCTTTTGTTCAGCAATTGGTTGCGTCTTAGTCGGAGGTTGTATTGGACATACACTAGATCATTTAACTGGTTTTGCTCCAAACGGTTTCTCTTCTTTGTGTGAATCCTCTCAAATACAGACCAATTGCGCTCACACCCAGAAGCACTGCAAGTTTGACTCAAAATGCGAATTGCAAATCTCTGCAATTCAGGACAATGGCTACCAAATGCCTCCCACCATTGTGCTGCAAAAAATGAGTTTCAATTAGCTCAACAATTTATATCCAACTTTAAAATTTAAATTATAGACAATTATACAAAATAATAAAATATGAATTTGAAAATTGAAATTCTTTGTTTACCTGGATCATCTGATTCCCTTGCAATCCTTGCAAGGTTCTTGCTAAAGGTACCTGTGGCTTGGCTGAACACAATGATCTGATTGTGTATCTTCAACTGCTCACTCTCCGTGGGGATCATGCGATCAATGCAGTCAATCAATCCATCTCTAACCTACCCATTCAAAGCTCTTGCTTCCTGAGCTTTATAATGATACTTGGGTTCAGAAAATACCCAGCTACATGTATAGGGCGATGGAGTTGATTGTTCCATCTCTGATCAATGATTGCCCAAATGGGCCAATACTACCCACTCTGTCCTTGTATGCTGCCCTTATTGTCTCCTTTGCTTAATTCATAGCCTCATAAATGAAGCCCATAGCCAATCTTTCCCCATCCACCAAGCACAACACCTTAACCAGTGGCTCAACGAGTTTCACAATCTCCGCTGCCTTTTTTCAAAATATTTCTTCATTGACTTTCCTTTTCACATCTTTTCCATCCTGTTTGCGAGCCCACTGACATTCATTCCATTCATCACTAGAAAACAACTTTTGCAAGTTTCTATGTTGGGCAAGCATAGATTTCAATGTCAAAAAATGTGTTGCAAATCTAGTGATGGCAGGCCTAATAATTTCCTTGCCCCCCGTGTTTTTCCTCATTAGATTCAGAATCCATGAGTGATTGTAAATATATTTTGTGATGCATTTGGCATGCTCTATAGTGTTCTTGATCCAATCTATTTTTCCAATATCCTCAAGCATGAGGTCTATGCAATGTGCAGCACATGGGGTCCAAAAGACGGTTCGGTGTTTTTCCTCTAACAATTTACCAGCAAGAACATAGTTAGAGGCATTGTCTGTGATGATTTGAACAACATTTGCCACCCCCACCTCTTCAACAACCTCATCCAAAAGAAGAAACAACAAATGTGCATCTTTCACCCTATCAGATGCATCAACTGATTTTAGAAACATGGTTCCCTGTGGGCAAAAGACAAGAAAGTTTATGATGGTATAGTTCCTCTGATCAGTACATCCATCTGACATGATGGTACATCCTGTATGTGCCCATGAGTTTTTGAACTCTTTCAAATAATCATCAATGTTCATAATCTCTCTTTGCAAAAGAGATCCTCTTAACTCATGCATAGTAGGGCCTTTGAAGCCCTTTCTAGCAGCATATATGGCATCAAAAATAGGTTCATAATATGGTGAACGAGTAGCATTGAAGGGAATATCAGAATCATACCACCATCTAGCAATATAATCACAAGCAGCATCTCTCAATTCTTTTCTCCAATGAGCATATAAAGTGGGCTGCACAGTTGGAGGACTAGGACCGTGTGCAGTTGCACTATCAGAGGGAGAAGAAAGCACAAAAAAACTTTTGAGAGTACCCCTATTTCTCATTGCACCCTTACCCTTTTCAGAAATAGACTCCATAGAGGGAGGAACATAGCGAAAGGGGTTTGATGCATTATTGCAAGGGATAGATGAAGAACCCTCATAATCAAAACTTGGGTTGGCAACCATCATATGCCTTAGATTTCTCTTCCTCCCAATTTCAGCCTGTATTTCTTTTTGCCTAATTTTCTCTTCCTCAAACTTCTGAAATTGTTCTTTCAACTCTTTCCTAATTTCCCCAATGTTTTGTTTTTCACATGGAGTAATTTGGCCTCTAAGACCAGCCAAAAGTAGTTTCAGTCTATGAATGCCCCCTCCACCGCCCTTAATTTTTTTCTTACAAAATTTGCAATACATTTGATCATCAACCATTTCAGCATATGCCCAAGCAACATCTTTCACTCTAGGGGCCATTTTGGACTGAGTTTTTGACTTGGAAAGAAAAGGTTTAAATCTGAAAATGAAAACAAAAAAATACTATTCATTCTATGTTCATTTCTTTCATCAAAAACTATGTTTACCATTTTCAGATTTGCAAAATAAATAAAACAAACAAAGACAGATTTTAGAAGAGAAAAAATAAATACCTCTAGCCTCTAGCCTCCTCAATGCAGCTCCAAAAAACCAACTTCTCAATGCTGCTCCAAAGCTTGCCCAATAAGCTCCTCACTGCTGCTCCAAAGCTTGCCCAAAAGACTCTTCAAAGCTGCTCCAAAACCAACTCCACAACTCTTCACAAAATCCTCAAAAATGCTCAAGCAAATTCAATGAGATAGATGTGAGGTATTGAGAGGGGTTGGGTAGATTAAATAGGATGGGGAGGGGTTAGATTAGTCAAAGAAAACCTAACAGCAAAAAAAAAACGATTTTCAAGTCCGTTTTTAGGGAATTTTTGGGCCCCGCAGCTGGCTGAAGCTGACCGGCCGAGCCGGCTGAGTTGATGTACGGCTTGGCCGACTCATTCACAAACCGGCCGCCTGACTGGTTTAACCGCCGAGTCGGACCGACCATCCCTTTGGCTCGGTTGACTCGACCGGTTTTGAGCCTGGACCACTGATTTTTAAAACGTTGGCAACAACAACAGTAGCAGCAGCAAGGACAGTGTGATTTTCAGGAAGCCCTTTAGGGGTTACGCAGAGACCCTTAGGGGCAGCGTAGTGACTGCGTCACCCAGTCTGGGGTAACAGAGTCCCTTCCAGTGGCAGCAATGAGAATTTGGAGGCCATCCAAGGCTGACGCAGAGCCAAGCAAGGGCTTCAGAGGCTAACGCAGCGTCTTTTAGGGGTAGATCTGGGGTTTCTAGGCCTAGATCTGGATGAGTTCTGTAAATCCCATTTGAGGGTGTGGATCAGTCAGTATTTTTGGTCTTAGATCAGCCAGGTGCTGCAGATCTAGAGTTTTCCCTATAGGGTTTTCCAGATCTGGAACCTAGAGTTGTGTATTCAGAAATATTCTTAATAATAGAGCCCTCCAGCAGCCAGAGACCAGTTTTCCCACATTGGGTTTTTCCGAGGACAGTTTGTCCAGAAATAACTGTCACTTTGTCTATGTGTGCATGTGCTTATTCTAGATCTGAACTGGTAGAGATCTGTTATGTGTTTTGCTTTGATGTTAACTTGAATTTATTCAGTTGATAAAAGTAAGAGAAGCTTCACTGAGTTAACAGAAATAATTTCTGCATAAGAATTAAGATTCATAAATTTATACATGGTATCAGAGCAATTGCAGATCTAGAATGGTCACCAGCTGAAGCATATGAAGGATCTAGCTACAAAAAGCAGCTGGAAAGGCAACAGAAAAGCAGATCTGAAGGGATAGTGCAGTTTTCAGGAGGAGATTCACGCAGAGGGAAGGGTGACGTTGTCCAGTGCTGTGTCCTAGCAAGCCCACGCAATTACTGTGCAGAGGCAGCTCAGAAACAACGTTGGTTGGGTCTGAAGCCAGCCAATGTGATTCAGATCTAGAAAAAGTCTGCAGAAAAGTTGCAGAAATTTAGAAGAGCTGGTGGGGTTAAACTTCTGAAGTTTTCAGATTTTTAACTTTAGCACAAGTGACAGAGTTTGGAAAGAGATCAGCTTCTCAGAGAGTTTCTTTCCAAAGGAAACTTGCAGTTTCGTCAAAGGATCAAAGAAGAAGTTGAATCATAGTTGATTTGGTAGATTTCCAAGGAGGGAAATCAAGTGTCAGAGGGAGCAGAGGGTGCCCAATTTGTAAAGGACCCTAGATGCAAATCTTTAGCATAGAGAAGAGGAGCTCCGACACACTCTGAGCATATGGCTCCTCATGGACTGCATGATCAGGATAGGCTAGAGGATCTCTAAAACTTTTCGGTATGGAAAGCTAGGATCCTGATTGACCTTGAGGCATATGGTCTAAGAGACCATGCAGAGCAGACCCTAGCCACACCAACAGATGTGGATCTCCTACGGAAGCATAGAGAAGCTGTTGGGCATGCCAAGCAGATGATAATGGACAGTATCAAGGACCATATTGTACCACACATAGCTGAGAAGAAGACAACTAATGAGATGTGGAAGGCCTTGACTTCCCTATATGAGGGAAAATCAGTCCAAAGAAAGATGTTATTAGAGGCCCAAATGAAGTCATTCATGATGACCAAGGGAGAAGACATCGAGCATTTCCTCTTCAGATTGCAGTCAATCAGGGATCAACTCACTGCAACAGGTGCAACCGTAGATGATGCAGTGATAGTCAGGACTGCCCTCAATGCAGTCACGGATGAGTGGGAAACCTTTGTTCAAAGTATCTTGGGCAGAGCAGACCTCCCAGATTGGGATAGCTTGTGGTCAATCCTACGACAAGAAGAACTACGAAGGTTCACCAAGAAGCAGCACAGCCCTATGTTGAGCAAAGTAAAGAAGAGGAGGAAGATGCAGCCTTGGCATCAAAGAAGCAACGGAAGAAGAAGAAGGATCTTTCAAAGATCAAGTGCTTCCAGTGTGGCGAAATGGAACATTTTGCCAGCCATTGTCCCAAAAATAAGAAGGACAAGAAGGCATCTTCTTCCAAAGTAGTGGTGGCAGATGATGGGTCAGGAGATGATGTAGCAATGAGTGCTCATGAACCACGCAGGTGGGGTGACATGGTCATGTAGAAGATCTACATGGAAGTAAGGCAGGATCCTTGAGCAGCTCATCTCTTGGATCACAAGCAACCTACGACAGCCTTACGAAAGTAGCGGGACAAGTGGAGCAGTGGGTGCATAGATCACAGAGAAGGCAGAGGCAGAGGAAAATCTAGAGGTTGGGAGGAGTAGCGCAAAGCATAGCAGCAGCGTAGAAGTAGTAGCAGCGCAGAGGCTGATGTGACTTCAGCAACGCAGAGCAGTGCTACTTACGCAGTGCAGAGTTGCAGCAATGCAGAGAGCTTCAGAGGGACAGCGCAGTGCAGCAGCAACGATAGATTTCAACACAAGGAGCTGATGTGACTTTAGTAGTGGAGAGGGAGTATGATTACGCAGGCAGAGTTGTAGTTGTGCATCGTTCTTTATATGCCAGCACAGATCTGTAACCTATGGAGCTTCAGTGATGAGGATGCAACCCACCTGACTTGTATGTCAAAGATTGGGCAGGAGATTCAATTGTTTCTCTCAACAACTGAAGTTGCAGTGCAGCAGATCAGCAATGGCAGTGCTATGAGCAGCACAGATGCAGCATATTGAGAGGGAGCTGCAGTATAGAAGTTGCAGTGGCAGTGGTGGAGTCATAGGCAGCATTACAGAATAGCAGCAGCAGTGCAGAGTTGAGTGGCAAGAGGCCAAGCTTCAGCAGCACAAAACCAGTGCCCAAAATCATGTAATTCATAAGTGTGATGTATTGCTAGAGCACACCCTTGATGCTAAGGGGAAGTGTTGAGATTTTGTGTATTTGGGGTAGCATCAGGTGTGCTCTAGGTCCCAAATTTTGAGGAAAGACTAGAATTCCCCTGATCTACAAGACCCAGAAATAGATTTGGGAAATTTCATCTGGTTTAGGAGATATTAAATTAATTAATTAATTTAATGTATTTCCTAAGTTAAAACTTAGGAAAATAAAATAATTAAAGTGAATTTAATTAAACATGTGATGAAATTGTCTTAAGTCACACAGATCAAGCTTTCTTTTAATCTTAGCCATTGATTAAAGATTTAATCTTGGTCGTTGATTTGTCAATGAGAAAAGTATAAAGGAAAGGCTTGGGGTCATTTGTAAGACACACAGAGGCAGAGCACTGAAGCTAAGCTGAGATTCTAGGACGGGGTTGCTAAGAATTCTCAAGTGTTTCAGTTGCAGAGAGGGGAATTTAGACCAAGGGGTGATCTGATCCCGAGGTCTAGAATACACAAGAAGCGGAGAAGAGAGTAGGAAAGACAGCGCAGCAGCAGCAGCAGACGACAACTGCAGCAACAACAGATGGCAGCAATAGCAGCAACAAGGATAGTGTGATTTTCAGGAAGCCCTTCTGGGGTTACACAGAGACCCTTAGAGGCAGCATAGTGACTGAGTCATCCAGTCTGGGGTAACGCAGTCCCTTCCAGTGGCAACGCTGAGCATTTGGAGGCCATCCAAGGTTGATGCAAAGCCCAGCAGGGGCTTTAAAGGCTGACGCAGTGTCTTTCAGGGGCAGATCTGGGGTTTCTAGCCCTAGATCTGGCTGAGTTCTGTAAATCCCGTTTTAGGGTACGGATCATTCAATATTTTTGGTCTTAGATCAACCAGGTGCTGCAGATCTAGAGTTTTCTCTATAGGGTTTTCCACATCTGGAACCCAGAGTTGTGTATTCGAAAATATTCTTAATAATAGAGCCCTCCAACAGCCAGAGACTAGTTTTCCCACATTGGGTTTTTCCAGGGATAGTTTTTCCAGAAATAACTGTCACTTTGTCTATGTGTGCATGTGCTTATTCTAGATCTGAATTGGTAGAGATTTGTTATGTGTTTTGCTTTGATGTTAACTTGAATTTATTCAGTTGATAACTTGTATAAGTAGAAGCTTAACCGGGTTAACAGAAATAATTTCTGCATAAGAATTAAGATTCAGAAATTTCTACATACTGCTCAGTCAGGCCAACCTGATCTTCGGGGGGCAACCTAGCTCATCTCAACCATCAAGCCAACCTGTACCCCAGGGGCAGCCTGTTGGACCTCAACATCCAGGCCAACCTGCACCCCAAGGACAGCTTGTCCAACCTGAAAATCCAGGCCAACCTGCACCCGAGGGACAGCTTGTACAACCTTAGTATCCAGGTCAACCTGCACCCCAGGGGTACCCTGTGCAACCTCAGGGCCCACCTTTTCTTCCTTAAGGTCAATCCTCGATGGTACAAGGTCTGCCCCAAAGCACTGCTTACATTCTGCAACAAAATCCATATGTTGCTTAGACAAGACCTCAGTGGTTCACCCAGAATCAATATCCTGGTCCTCAACTGGTGTATGGGCAGAATTATCAAAATTATAACCCCTATGGACAAAATCCTCCAGGACAAAACATATGGGGTCAAAATTTCTCCCAACCTGGTTGAAATTGCAATATTGGTCTCTATCAAAGGCCTGCAATGCCTTTCAATCCACAATAGCCCTTCCTTGCTACGCTGGAACTGCCCGATGTGTCGAAGTTGACGAATGATCCTATCCTTCATAATCCATATTGGCTCTTGATTCCTACCAAGATCCCTGGCAACTGTCCCAAATTTGAAGGCAAGTTCGGAGAAGACCCCCAAGCGCATGATATGACATACCATCTTTGGTGCTTTTCTAACTCTTGGGTTGACAATTCAATTCGACTACATCTTTTCCAAAGGACTTTCACAGGTGTTGTTGCAAAGTGGTACATTGAACTCTCCTGTGACATCTTTCAAGATTTCAACTCTCTAGCCATGGCATTTCTCACGCACTTTCAGTTACCGGTTCATTATGAAAATGGAATGCACTTCCTAACATCCTTGAAATAGGATCGGGCTACTCATATCTGCGATCATATTCATGAATGGAGGTGGCGTCGTCGTTTGATCAAGTTTGAGATTCCTGATCAAATTCTCATTGATTGGTTCACTACCTCTATTATCGGTCCGATTGCTAAGGACATCACTATGGGGGCATGTGTTACTGAGGAACAAGCCATCGATCATGCCCAGTACCTCGATCTCATGTACTCTCAATCTGGCACGTGTATGAACTCTTGCCCGATGCTCTGTGACATGGAACTACCAAAGCACCAACAATGCCATCCGTCAACGTTATCGTTGGTTCTGTGTCTCAGACTTCTCGTAAGTCTTCTCCCAATCCTGCGAAGAAAAAATCTACTTCTTCCACTGACACTGCTTCTCAGCCACCTCTGAATCCTAGTAAGACCACGAAAGTGAATGTCGTCTAGTCCACCCCGGCGGATAAAGCTTCCAAAGGTAAGAAAAAGGGTAAAGGTAAATCCCAAGCCGATACAGCCAAACAAGATTCTCCTAAACCTAATGTTGATGATGGTTCGAAACGTAAACCAAAGTACCCTTGCTTGATTTATGATGACGAGCATTACACCAAGCACTGTCCACGACGGGCCAAGGTGAGTTGACTGCTCAAAGGCACTCAAGGCACTGCAGCGATTCTTAAAGAACCATTCCCATCACAGCGAACTTAGATGGTGGAGCAACCTCAGTCCTCCACCCCTTTTGGCTCTTAGGTTTTCATGATGAATGGTGCTCCACCCATATCTATTGCTACCAGATCGAAAGATTATACCGAACCGCATCAGGCAGTAGGGAAAGTGATCGCAGATGGTCCTCCTCCCTCGCCTACTTCTGGCCCTCTTCACATTGAAAGGCCTGTTGTCGCACGAAATGTCTAGGCACTGCAACAACAGCTCAAATCGGGGGCTGTCACCCTGATCCCCAATCTCTCTATCTAAGCTGTCTCCTTGCAAGCTAAGGGAGGGAGACCCTAACAAAGAATTGGTTGCAAGTCAACCAACTCAAGAGACAGTCAAATAACCAAGTACTTGATGAGATTAACGAGATTTCACAGATCCAATTATATTAAAACCAGTGCCATATGGAGTTAAAAGATCCGTTATGCAATTAAATCCAAGTAATTGATGTATAACTGCTGTTATGAAAACACAAATAACCACAATGATATTTAATAGAACGCACCACAACTATGCATTAAAATAATCTGAATCCACAACAATGCTATCGTGAAACAACTATCAAATTGAAATGCCAGATATGATGTTCTAAATAACCCAATGCAAAAATTAAAAAAAATTATATAGTCAAACTTAGGATAAAAAATTAAAAGCTCATTTGACTATAAAACTTTTTTTTTTAGAATTTTCAGAATTTTTTATTTATTTTTTATTATTATTCAAATCCTAAAACAAACAAAAATTAAAACTAACTCTAAAATTTTAAAAGGCAATTTATTATTTTCAATTTTGATTTTTTTCAAAATCTAAAAATAAAATTAAAAAATTAAACTCTATAAAAAAAACTAAGCTAAAACTAAAAGTTAAAACAAAAGAAGTCGAATTAAAATCTACGAATTAAATCTAAGAACTAACGCTAACATTACACATTAAAAGAAAATCTAAAATCTAAAAAATAAAATCCAAAGGTCTACGAACTAAACTAATAAAAATCAAACTTAAACGAAAAACTAACAACTAAAATTTCCTACCAAAAAAAATGAATCCGATCAAAAAAAATATAACGTATATACCTTTTTTCATGTGCGTTTTTTATTTTTTGTTTGCAGGTGCGCTGGAGGGGGACGAAGCCGACGGCGTGAAGAAGAAGGGTCGATGCGAGATGTAGCGTATGGATGGCTCGACGATAATGGCAAAGACGGCTAGGATAATGCAGGGTAAGGGGGATGGTCGAGGGATATGGCTGCAGTGGCAACTAAGAAAATCGAGGGCAGAGAAGAGGGACGAGGAAATGGAAGGGTCATGCAACGGAGAGGAATTTGACTGCAGAAAGCTCGAGGGCAGAAAAGGTATGAGCGATGAAGGGAAGGCATATGCAGATATAGAAGGGATGGCGGACAGGCAGGAAGAGGATGGATGAAGGCTGGTCGAGCAAGGGAGAAGCAAGTAATGACTAAAGACGACAAAGAAAGGTTAACGTAGCAAAGAGGAATGGATACTGAGCGTATGTAGAGTCAAGGGCAGCATATGCAGCAAAGAAAGGCAGTGATAATTTCAAACAAACCCAGTACAATCAAAACGTCCAGCAAACTTAAATCCTTTTCATCAAAATCAGATTTTAGACGCTCCTCAAAATCAAATAACATTCAGATTTGCCAACAGAAGCGATTATGAGGCCACATTTTGCCCTCGGGGGCTAGATCTGGCTCAGATCTTAAAAAAGAATTCTTAGAAAACCCTGCAACCTGCAAAACTAGAACAGATCCCAAAACTATATGCACAAAAATTATTAAACCCTTACAGCGTAGAGCGA
Source organism: Pinus albicaulis (assembly GCA_034641835.2). Classification (NCBI taxonomy): domain Eukaryota; kingdom Viridiplantae; phylum Streptophyta; class Pinopsida; order Pinales; family Pinaceae; genus Pinus; species Pinus albicaulis. Next base: position 491,752,876 of record CM076575.1, read on the forward strand.
ATATACAAATTTACAATGTTAATTTACAAATCATAAACCCTCTTGGCCAGATTTAAAACAATTCAGCACAATTTTTTACAAATTCAAATTTTTAAAGAGAGGCACAAGTCCTAGAAGGCTCAACAAAACCACTAATTTCGTAAGATAGCTTTGGAAATCAACAAATAATGAGCTTTTCAGATTTATGTTATCTGAGAGTCCGCTGGTCTAACTGAAGACTTCCCCAAACGCTCAAACCTTAAAAATATTCCCTGCACACTTAGATATGAACTTTAGATTGATAGAGATTTAAGAAAATAACATGAGATCTTTTAGAAAAATAGATAACTAGTCTTTTCGTTAAATAAAAAATGCCATCTTATAAATCCAAAAAACTGCACAAGATACCTGTATGCAGATTAATCCATGAAGGTCATTAACCATAAAATGCCAAATTAAGTAGCAGATTTTAGAGACAAATCACCACATAGATCCGGAAAGGAACATCAAAATTTGCAACCCCAAAGTCTTTATGCTTTATTCATCAAAAGGAATCACAAGAGCTTCCAAAAACAAGTGCACGATCCAGAGATCGGATGATTGTAAAACTGACAAAAACCTCTAATTTATAAGACAAAATCTCCAACATCTAGTTCAGTTGATCCATGTCAAAATAATCTCGACCATCGAAAAGATTTGATCATCTTTTAATCTGGACCGTCGAAATTATAAATTTGAGGAAAAAACGAATTTATCATTTAAATCAATTTTAATTAACTCAAAAATACTATTTTTGAGTTAATTACCTCAAATTTTTTACTTTGACTTAACCATCTAGGCCCAAGGGTCCAAAATTTCTTGAAATTCTCAATATTCCCTTAGCCTGGGCCTTTAAAAATTCATTTTTCAAGGACCAACGAATATTACCTTTGAAGTATTTTATACTCACCTAGGGCCTAAAATTAATTAAATTTCTGGCTTAAGATTTTTTAATTAATTTGACCAGAAAATTTAATTAATTGACTGAGAGGGGATTTAATTATTCTTTCCAACCCTCTTTATATAATATAAATACATTTAGACACATGAAGGGGGAATACCCCTTCTTATAGACCTTCAAATAGGTACCCAATTCTGCGACTCAAAACATAATCTAGTAGACCTAGTAGTTTGTAATAAAATAATCTAGCCAAATAGCTAGGATTATTCCCAAACTACTTTTATAAAGACTCGATAGAAAACACTAGGACTCACTTAGCATCTTGATAACAAAATCCACCCTAGCTTTGGGGTGAGGCTGGAGGGGAAAACTCTGCCGATAACTTGTGTCGAAAAACACAAGTAAATCAGTGAGACAAAAAACCTCCTAAGATAGAAATCGTCACCAACATACTAGGCTTACCTAGGTTGTTACATACATGACGGTCTTACTTAGATCATTTACATCATAAACATGCAGAATGGGTTTACATCATTTATAAAAAAAATCGGTTGTCGATGAAATATGAATGGTGTGAACCTCGAACATGATGAGTCCCATTTGAAAAAATGGGGGTGTACTGCTATGGGGTGTCGTTGACAAAGTGTGGTCAACATCTAACTCTACTTGGGGACACGTTGCTTCATTGGAGGAATGTGAGAATCCAGAATCTGTATCCAAGCAACACACAAAATTACATAAGTAGCGTCCATCCTAATATCATCATATAACATTAAGCACATGAAAAATAGAAGCTCTTCTATCATTTATTATTCTACTTGTTGACCACACTTTGTCAACGACCCCATAGCAGTACACCCCCATTTTTCCAAATGGGACTTATCATGTTCGAGGCTCGTGTCATCCATATTTCATCGTCAATCGACAGTTTTATAATGATGTAAACCCATTCTGCATGTAATGATATAAATGATCTAAGTAAGACCGTCAATGTATGTAACAACCTAGGTAAGCCTAACATGTTGTTGATGATCTCTATCCTAGGAGGTTTTTTGTCTCACTGATTCACGAAAGTGATCGGCAGAGTTTTTCCCTCCAGCCTCACCCCAAAGCTAGGGTGGGTTTTGTCATCAGCATGCTAAGTGAGTCCTAGTGTTTTCTATCGAGTCCTTGTAAAAGTAGTTTGAGCTACTTGGTCTACTAGATCATATTTTGAGTCGCAGACTTGGGTATTTATTTGAGGGTCTATACAAATGGGTTTTCCCCCTTCATGTATGTAAATGTATTATCTCATGTAAAAGAGGGTTGGAAAAATAATTATAATCCTCTCTTAGTCAATTAATTAAATTTTCTGGTCAATTAATTAATAAAATCCTAAACCAGAAATTTAATTAATTTATGGTCCTAAATTAGGATTAAATCTTTAAAAGGCAAAATTTGTGGGACCTTGGAAAATGATTTTGACAGCCCCAGGCCAAGGGAATATTGAGAATTTTAAGAAATATTGGACCCTTGGGCCTTGGTGGTTAAGTCAAGGTCAAAATTTTGGGGTAATTAACTCAAATATAATATTTTTGAGTTAATTAAAATTGAATTAAATGATAAATTCGTTTTTTCCCCAAAATTTTAATTTCAACACTCCGGATTAAAAGATAATTAATTCTTTTGGACGGTTGAGATTATTTTGACGAGGATCATCCAAACTAGCCGTTAGAGATCTTGTCCTATAAATTTAGAGGTCTTTCTCATTCTTGAGTCATCCGATCTCAGGATCGTGCACTTGCTCTTAGAAGCTCTTGTAAACTTTTGAGGGATAAAGCATAAAGACTTTGGGGTTACAAATCTGGATGTTCCTTCTCAGATCTATGTGGTGAATTGTCTCTAAACTCTGCTACTTTGTTTCTTGTATTTTATGGTTGATGGTCTTCATGGATTAATCTGCATACAGGTATCTTGTGCAGTTTTCTGCGTTTATAAAATAACATTATGATTTTTTGCAAAGGTCTCATGTTGTTTTCTTAAATCTCTATCGATCTAAGATTCAGATCTAAGTGTGCAGGGAATTTTTTTTAAGATTGGGCGTCTGGTGAAGTCTTCGGTTGGACCAGCCGACTCTCAATAAACATAAATCTGATAAGCTCTTTATTTGTTAAATTCCATGTCTATGTTACGATATTTATGATTTTGCAGGGTTTCGAAGGCTTGTGCCTCTCATTTAAAAATTTTAATTTCTAAATTGTGCTAAAACGGATTTAGATTTGACCATGAGGGTTTTAAATTTGTAAACTAGTTTGTATATTTGTAAATTTTTCAAGTCTGTAAGGGTTTATTCGTTTCTTGATGTGTGTATCTTCAGATCTGACTGATTGTTGCAGGTTACAGGTTCAATCGGAATTTTTTTTTTAGATCTAAGGCAGATCTAGCCTCCAAAGGCCAGATTTGGCCTCAGAACCCCCACTGTGGGCAAATCTGGGCGTTATTGATTCAAAGAACTTTGAAAATCTGAATTTTGGAAAATTTTGAGGTTGCTGGATTTTTTTTGTTGTTGTACTGGGTTCACCTCTGCATACATCGATTTCCTTAAGCTTCCCAGCGTTCTTTCTGTCGTCCCATTTCTCCCATTTGCATTACCTTTCAAGCCAGCGATCCTGCAAACTTAACACCCGCGTTTTTCTCTCATCTCTGCGTCCTTCCTCCCATTGCCACACGATCCTTCTCATCATCCGGCCAACGTCTGCTCCTCAATCTAATTTCACATCCCTTTGTCGTCCAAACCTACGCCTTTTATCTCTTTCGATCTGTCTCTTCTCACGCTGCTATCCGCGTCCAATCCAGATCTGCATTTGAGCATTTTTCTCTACCATTCGAACACCAGTCTCATCCTTCTCTGCAAATTCGTCCAACCTCAGCCCGTTGTCCAAGTTGACCTGCAGATACTCAAACAACAGAGCAAAGCAAAACAAAAAAAAAGACACGCTTAGAAATTTTTTAGACCTTATGTATATTAATGTATATTTAAATCTGATTTTTGTTATTTTGATGTGGGTTCATTTTCATAGGTTTAGTTTAGACTTAGATTTTAAAATTGGATTCTAAAGGTTAGCGTTAGTTTAGATATTAAATAGATTTCGATTTTTTTTATTTTTTTTTTTTGTGTTATGTTAGTTTTAGTTTAAAGTTAAATTTTATTTTCGTTTAGTTTAGATATAATTTTATTTAATTGATTGGTTTAATTTAGATTTTAATTTTTTTTTAGATTTTGGCTATTTTTTTAGATTTGTAATGTTTAGCTTTAGTTTCACTTAGTTTAATTTAGATCTAGTTTAATTCTAACTTAGTTTAGTTTTTAGTTTTTGTTTAATTTTTAGATTCTAACTTTTAGCTTTAGTTTAGTTAGATCTCATTTTTTGCATAGTTAGATTTTAATTTTAGTTTTTCTTTAGAGTTAGTTTAAATTTTGCTTTAAAATAAAAAATATAAAAATATAAAAATTTCAAAATCCTAAAAATCTAGAAAATACAAAAATATAAAAAAAATTTCAAATTTTCTATAGTCAAATGTGCTAAAATTTTTCTATCTAAAATTTGACTGTGGATTATTTTAATTTTCGAACTGGGTAATATTGGAATATCTTAATTTCAGAAATTCTTTCAAGCATCTGGCATTCTCATATTATTGTGAGTTCAAGTTATTCATGGTTATGACGTTTTCACTTTTATATCATTGTGATCAATCGTGTTCTAATAAGCAGCAGTTAATTGTCGCTTACTTGTTTATAACTGCATAACGGGATTTGGTTTGACTCCATAAGGCACTGGTCTTAAAGTGTGCAATCTAGTTTAGATCTGTGGAATCTTGTTCATTTCTATCAAGCTAAGGGAGGTAGACCCTATTAGAAATGAAGATGATAAATCCAGGAGACACAGCTAAAACAGAGAGGTTGGGGATAAAGGTGACAACCCCCAATCTGAGCCATTGTCGCGGTCCCTGAACAATCTGTGCAACAACACTACTTAACATGAACAGTAAATCTACTCTAACTGCAAAATGAAACGCTGAAATAACAAGGTGTAAGGTTAGAGATGCAATACAAAGAATGCCCTGTTGCATCAAATGTGCTCAATATAGTGCATGCTGAGCATTTGCCTACTTTCAGGCAAGTCTGTTGGCTGCTTTTCAGAGGTGCCATGTCCAATCTTGCTAATTGTAGGACTCTGTCTTATCCGAATGTCAAGTTGCTCTCGACCATCAGACGAATCAAACCGCTTACTTCTTTTCTGCTTTTTTCTCTTCGTCCGAGGGGGTTGTGATGTTAGTAATGAGACCACTGTAGATTTCTTGTCCTTATCTTGAAAATTCTTGTACAAAACTTCTGATGAACCTGGAGTGTGGCCAATCTTATTCTGAATATACTCTGTTAAAGGTGACACATAAGCTTGGTCTTTCTCAACGTCCTTTGTAACCATATTTAATTCTTCCTTAATGGGAAAAGTGACCTCCGTGTGATGAGATGGAAATTGCTTCAGCAAACTGGGAGACCCGTGATCTGTTGACAATTCTGACTTGGGTTGAAAATTCTGCATGTGTGATCTTTCCATTTTTTTCAACTTATTTTGGATATCAGTAGAATGCTTAACATTATCAATAGTAATTTCCCTTGTATGACTCTCTTTAATAGTCAAAAAATTGTGTTCAAGAGACATCTGATTAGAATGATTAACTTCCATCATCTTTAATTTGTTTTCCATGACATTTATTTCCTATGCATGACTCTCTTCAATTGTCAACAATTTGTGTTCCATGTTTTTTGTTGATTGATCATTATCTGCTTTCATGGCCATGAAGAAATTTTGCATACAGTTCATCTCTTTCTCATGATTTGTTTCCATGATCGTCATTTCCTTGATATGTTTTTCTTCTAAGGCTAATAAATTGCTCTGTATAGAACCAATTTCCCTGGCGTGATCCACTATTATTTTTTCTTGATTAAGTTCCATATTCTTAATGATTTGAGCCTGGTTTTCCTCCATACTCTTGAACACCTGAGCTTGATTTAGTTGAAAATCCTTAAACCATTTGAATCAATTCATTAACAAGATGCTTATCGCTGTCAACACTGATTTGACAACTTGTTTCTATTTCACCACTATCATGGGTTTGTGCTGTGATTTTACAAGTGGATTCATCCTGAGAATTGTCTGGAAATCTCCTGCTGATAGTTGAGTTCTCTACAAGATCAATTTCATTATTTTGCATAATACTGGGGGCACAAGGCGAGTCATCTTGTTTTATATATTTATTTGTAAAAGCATTGATGATGTCTTGTAAACAATACTCTTCAGGACAATTTTGAAACCAATCGATAGCATCACCTTTTAAGGAATAGCCAAAGATACGTATCTTGACATCTTCATGATTATATTGTGAAGGACGACAATATTTATATATAAAATAAGTGACCATCCTTAGATGTTGTAGAGCATTGCCTAGATCACCTCCTGAGAAAAAAGGCAATTTAGAAATGACCTCTTCTAGCATGTCATGAAAGGTGTCATCCATGATGACCTGCTTAAAATTTAAGAAATAGATCCATGTTCAAGAATAGTCAAAAGGTCCTCAAGAAACAAACTTCTTAGCAGGAACTCTTGTAAGAAATGAAAGAATTGGAGTCGCCACTTGAACATGAAACTAATTCTGAAAATAGAAGAAATAATCGAAAATAATAGATGGATATCAGGGGGGAATTCTTGTCTGGGAGTAAATAGATGAATAAGTGGAGTCGCCACGCAAACAAGAAGCCAACCGAAATGTCCAGGTGCTAAAGATACGATGATGAAATGATTAGTGAGATGATGAAAAGATGAAGAGATGAAGAGATGAAATGACGCCAGAAAATGCTATGCCTTGTGACAGGCTAATGAATGGCAAGGAAAGATTAGAAGATTAGAAAATGTCGCTAAGACCAAGGGCAGAAAAAACTCTATTCCTGGCAACGGCGCTAAAAAATGTTGTCGCACAAAATGTCTAGGCACCGCGACAACGGCTCAAAACGGGGGCTGTCACCCTGATCCCCAATCTCTCTATCTAAGCTGTCTTCTTACAAGCTAAGGGAGGTAGACCCTGACAAAGAATTGGTTGCAAGTCAACCAACTCAGGAGACACAGTCAAATAACCAAGTACTTGATGAGATTAACGAGATTTCATAGATCCAATTATATTAAAATTAGTGCCTTATGGAGTTAAAAGGTCCCGTTATGTAATTAAAGCCAAGTAATTGATGTATAACTACTACTATGAAAACACAAATGACCACAATGATATTTAATAGAACGCACCACAACTATGCATTAAAATAATATGAATCCACAACAATGCTATCATGAGACGACTATCAAATTGAAATGCCAGATCATTGCAATATTTCCGAATTTATAATGTTCTAAATAACCCAATTCAGAAATTAAAAAAATTTATATAGTCAAACTTAGGATAAAAAATTAAAAGCTCATTTGACTATAAAACTTTTTTTTTTTTTAGAATTTTTTAAATTTTTAGAATTTTTTATTTATTTTTTATTATTATTCAAATCCTAAAACAAACAAAAATTAAAACTAACTCTAAAATTCTAAAAGGCAATTTATTATTTTTATTTTTGACTCTTTTCAAAATCTAAAAATAAAATTAAAAAATGAAACTCTAAAAAGAAAAAACTAAGCTAAAACTAAAAGTTAAAACAAAAGAAGTCGAATTAAAATCTACGAATTAAATCTAAGAACTAACGCTAACATTACACATTAAAAGAAAATCTGAAATCTAAAAAATAAAATCCAAAGGTCTACGAACTAAACTAATAAAAATCGAACTTAAACGAAAAACTAACAACTAAACCTTCCTACCAAAAAAAATGAATCCGATCAAAAAAAATATAACGTATATATGTTTTTTCATGTGTGTTTTTTATTTTTTTGTTTGCAGGTGAGTTGGATGGGGATGAAGCCGACAACGTGAGAAATAAGGGTCATCGCAAGATGCAGCGTATGGATGGCTCGACGGTAATGGCAGAGACGGCTAGGATAACGCAGGGTAAGGAGGATGTTCGAGGGATATGGCTGCAGCGGTGGCTAAGAAAATCGAGGGCAGAGAAGAGGGACGAGGAAATGGAACGGTCATGCAACGGAGAGGAATTTGACGGCAGAAAGGTATGAGCGATGAAGGGAAGGCGTATGTAGATATTGAAGGGATGGCAAACAGACAGGAAGAGGATGGATGAAGGCTAGTCGAGCAAGGGAGAAGCAGGTAATGACTGAAGACGGCAGAGAAAGGTTAACGTAGCAGAAAGGAATGGAGACTGAGCGTATGCAGAGTCAAGGGCAGCATATGCAGCAAACAAAGGCAGTGGTAATTTCAAACAAACCCAGTACAATCAAAACGTCCAGCAAACATAAATCCTTTTCGTCAAAATCAGATTTTAGACGCTCCTTAAATCAAATAACATTCAGATTTTCCAACAGAAGCGATTCTGAGGCCACATTTTGCCCTCGAGGGCTAGATCTAGCTCAAATCTTAAAAAAAACTTCTGAGAAAACCCTGCAACCTGCAAAACCAGAACAGATCCCAAAACTATATGCACAAAAATTATTAAACCCTTATAGCCTAGAGCGAATATACAAATTTACAATGTTAATTTACAAATCATAAACCCTCTTGGCCAGATTTAAAACAGTTCAGCACAATTTTTTAGAAATTCAAATTTTTAAAGAGAGGCACAAGTCTTAGAAGACTCTGCAAAACCACTAATTCTGTAAAATAGCTTTGGAAATCAACAAATAATGAGCTTTTCAGATTTATGTTATCTGAGAGTCGGCTGGTCCAACTGAAGACTTCCCCAAATGCTCAAACCTTAAAAATATTCCCTGCACACTTAGATCCAAGCTATGGATTGATAGAGATTTAAGAAAATAACATGAAATCTTTCAGAAAAATAGATAGCTAGTCTTTCCGTTAAATAAAAAATGCCATCTTATAAATCCAGAAAACTGCACAAGATACCTGTATGCAGATTAATCCATGAAGGCCATTAACCATAAAATGCCAAATTAAGTTGCAGAGTTTAGAGACAAATCACCACATAGATCCGAAAAGGAACATCAAAATTTGCAACCCCAAAGTCTTTATGTTTTATTCATCAAAAGGAATCACAAGAGCTTCCAAAAACAAGTGCACGATCCAAAGATCGGATGATTGGAAGACTGACAAAGACCTCTAATTTATAAGACAAAATCTCCAACGGCTAGTTCGGTTGATCCATGTCAAAATAATCTTGATCGTCGAAATTATAAATTTGAGGAAAAAACGAATTTATCATTTAAATCCATTTTAATTAACTCAAAAATACTATTTTTGAGTTAATTACCTCAAATTTTTGACTTTGACTTAACCACCTAGGCCCAAGGGTCCAAAATTTCTTGAAATTCTCAATATTCCCTTGGCCTGGGACCTTTAAAAATTCATTTTTTAAAGACCAAAGAATTTTGCCTTTGAAGGATTTTATACTCACCTAGGACCTAAAATTAATTAAATTTATGGCTTAAGATCTTTTAATTATTTTGACCAGAAAATTTAATTAATTGACTGAGAAGGGATTTAATTATTCTTTCCAACCCTCTTTACATAATATAAATACATTTAGAGACATGAAGGGGGAATACCCATTCGTATAGACTCTCAAATAGGTACCCAATTCTGCGACTCAAAACATGATCTAGTAGACCAAGTAGCTTGTAATAAAATAATCTAGCCAAATAGCTAGGATTATTCCCAAACTACTTTTACAAAGACTCGATAGAAAACACTAGGACTCACTTAGCATCTTGATAACAAAATCCACCCTAGCTTTGGGGTAAGGCTGAAGGGGAAAACTCTGCCAATAACTTGTGTCGAAAAACACAAGTAAATCAGTGAGACAAAAACCCTCCTAGAATAGAAATCGTCACCAACATACTAGGCTTACCTATGTTGTTACATACATGACGGTTTTACTTAGATCATTTACATCATAAACATGCAGAATGGGTTTACATCATTTATAAAAAATGTCATCTGTCGATGAAATCTGAATGGCATGAACCTCGAATATGATGAATCCCATTTGAAAAAATGGGGGTGTACTGCTATGGGGTCGTTGACAAAGTGTGGTCAACAAGGCCCAATCTTGAGCCCGTTGTATGGCCACCTTCTAAATGTGTACTCTGTAAGTCTTCCTATAACCCAAATGCTCGTGCTGCTTAGCATTACAGTATTGTTGAGGATTTGGCTCAGGCGCCATCCGCTATGTCTGCGTTGAAAGTACTTCAGAGCTGTCTGTCACAACAGAAGGCTTTGCTATCCGCCATCCAAGGGGTTGACCCCACCGATTCCAGCCTTATCACTTTCGATTTGGAAAATTTCGTTCTGCGTCTCCCTCACCAGCTTGCACTAATTATCCAAGTTGGGATTAATGGTAAGAATATCCATCAAGCGGTCGTTGACAAAGGTGCCTCTACTTGCATCATGTCCGTTGCATGCTGGAAAGCCATTGGTTCTCCAGCCCAAGGTTGCGGGGGGAGCTCCTCCCCCCTATCGAACCTACTCCAGAGCGCGCTCCCTCAAACCCGCTTCTGGATCACGCTCCCGAAGCGAATGCTTAGGGGGTGATATTAATAACAAAGATCCCTATACGAATCTAGAGGTAATGATAAAGATATCTTTGGTTCAATCTATGTTTTTATATTTTTTATGTCTAATTCATCATTCTACATGCTTTTGTTGACATATATGCATCAAAATATAAAAAATATAAAAAATAAATATATTACAAAAAAACGCTCCTGGACCGAGAGCTTTTGAAAATGGCGCTCCCGATCCCAAGTAACCTTGCTCCAGCCCTTAATCAATCTCCAAATGCTTTATAAGCTTTCGACGGAAGGGAATCTCGCCCTCTTGGTGTTCTCACCAACTTACCTATAATGTTGGAAGGAAAAACGGTTAATGTTGAGGTTGAAGTCGTTGACGCCAAACTCAATTATAATCTTATCCTCGGTCGTAGTTGGACTCACGCTATGCTATGCATCCCGTCCACTCTCTTTTGTGTTTTTCGATTTCTGCACGAAGGAAAGATCATCACTATCGATCAGTTATCCTTTTTCACTTCCACCTCCTCTGAGAGAAATGTTCCATATGTAGATAGTATTCCTACACCTTATGAGAGCATAGGGCCGAGACTTTTCAAAGCTCCTGCTCTTATGGGTCTTTTTTCTCTTCCTCAGCCCAACACTGCTCATGTTAACATGATCTCCATGTCTTTTGATCCGTGGATCATCCCTTCGCCTGAGCAGGTTGATTCATTTGGTGACGCGATGCCGTTAAGCCCAATAGAAATTGATTATTGTGAAATTATCTTGGCTTTGGCTCCTTGGCTCGACGCTTTGGATTCTCCTAATCCCTTGAAAAAGATATTTCCCACTGATGAGGCCATCGTGGAAACCATGTCTCTCGAGGATCCTCCCTAATACGATAGTCATCATTGTTCCTCCTTTGTGCCTGGCCTTGAGGCCATGTCTAGCTGTCTTGAGAAATTCACTTCCCAAGCTCCTTCCCATCTGCTTCAAACGCCCATCTTGACACATGAAGTTTTTGCGGAAGGTAACATGGGAAACATTATGCAAATGATGCCTATTGACATCTCCGTTAAACTAGGGGTTGTCGAGAACATCCACATTGGGGTGACCTGTTCTCCTAATGAGATCGAGGTCTATACTAGTCTCTTCCAAGAGTTTTGAGACGTTTTCGCTTGGTCCTACGAAGAAATGCCCGACATTGATCCGAGTAAAGTTGTGCACGAGATCCCTACTTATCCTGACGCGAAGCCTGTTCACCAACTTCTTCGTCCCATGCACCCTACAAAGGCAACCGCCATGAAGGGAGAAGTTGAAAAGCTTCTCAAAGTTGGTTTCATTTATCCGATCCTCTTGATAGATTGGGTTTCTAACATCGTCCCTGTGGACAAAAAGCAAGGTACTATTCGTGTCTATGTGGATTACAGCGACATCAATCCTGCTTGTCCTAAGGATAATTATCCCACTCCTTTCATCGACCAGATCATTGACGAATGTGTTGGGAGTGAGATCTTTTCCCTTATGGATGGGTTTTTTGGTTACAACCAGATCAATATTCTTCCGGCTATTCAACACAAGACCGCCTTCATCTATCCGTTGGGCACCTTCGCATACAAGAAGCTCCCTTTTGGCCTTATGAAAGCTGGTGCCACTTTCCAACGAGCAATGTCATATGATTTCCATGATGTTAAGAACATTGTTCAACCTTACCTGGATGACCTTCCAGCTCATTCTGTTAAGCGTAAGGACCACCCAGATCACCTCCATCAAATATTTCTTCATTGTAGACACTACAACATTCAGCTCAATCCGCATAAATGTGTCTTCTGCATCGATTCTGGTAGACTCCTTGGGTTTATCGTTTCTAAAGACGGAATTCGTCTCGACCCTCTTAAGGTCGAAGCTATTATTACTCTCCCCTCCCCTTCCTCTTTACATCAGTTGCAGATTTTGCAAGGGAAAGGTAGTTTCCTGCGCCGTTTTATACCAAACCATGCTGAAGTAGCCAAAGGATTCACGTGATCGCTTAAGCAAGGTGTCCCGTTCCTCTGGGATGAGATTGCCTAAAAATATTTTGATGCACTGAAGACACTACTTATCAATGCTCCTCTTTTGCGGCCACCCAATTATCATCGCGACTATTCCCTCTATTTGGCTACCACATTTAGCACTATTGCCATGGTTCTGGTATAGGACAACGACGATGGTGACGAGCACGTCATTTATTATTTGAGCCGCAATCCTCTCGATATCGAAACATGTTACGCATATGTCGAGAAATTGGCATTAGCTGTTGTCCAAGTCATCCAACGTTTTTGCCATTATATTTTACTTCGCACAGTAAACGTGATTTCTGATTGCAACCCCATGACTTATATATTGACTCGACAATTGCTAGGGGGCAAATACTCAAAGTGGATAGTTATCCTCCAAGAGTTCGATTAGGAGTTCACTACCACCAAATCAAAGAAATCATTGGTTTTTTCCGATTTGATATGTTCTTTACCTTCTACCTCTACTCCCTCTATTTCTGAGGAACGCATTCCAGACGATACTCTTTTTCAGATTAGCACTCTCGATCTATGGTACGGTGATATCATCGTTTATCTCCAGACTTCCACCTTCCGGTCTGAGTTGACGAAGGATGCTCGTCGACATATCCGTCATCATTCTCAACCTTATCGCATAGTCGGAGATACTTTATACCACATCAGTGTTAATTTCGTTCTCTGCGGTGTTTAACCCTCGAGGACGCTGAAAAAGTCCTCAATGACTGCCATTCTGGCGCATGTGGCGATCACACGTCTGGGTATGCTACTGCTCAAAAAATCCTTCGTGCTGGATATTTCTAGCCTACCATTTCCAAACACTGCATTGTTGCTGTCCGTATATGTCACAACTATTAGATTTATCAGCGCAAGATGCGCGCGACACCCGTTCACCTCCATCCCGTCATTACTGTTGGTCCCTTTGCGAAGTGGGGCATTGATTTTATGACGTGTAACCCTCACTTGGCCGGGGGGCATGCTTATATTATCGTAGCCGTGGAGTACTTCACTAAATGGGTTGAAGCAATGCCTACACTCACAGCTGACGATAACACGTCTGCACAATTTCTTTTCAATCATGTGATTACCAGGTTTGGTGTCCCTCAAGCCATTGTCACCGATCATGGCTCTCATTTTCGCCATTATATGATGGCTGAGTTGACTTCTAAGTTGGGTATGTGTCACGACAGTTCAACGTCGTACTACCCCCAGGCCAGTGGTCAGGTTGAAGCCATGAACAAGGTTCTAGTCACTATGCTTCAACGTATGATTGGGATGCACAAGTCCAACTGGCATCTCATGTTGTTTTCAGCTGTCTGGGCTTACCGAACCTCGGTGAAGGATGCAACCGGATTCACCCCATTCTAGCTTGTTTATGGTCTGGAAGCTACCCTTCCGATTGAATGTGAAATCCCTTCTCTCAAGATAGTTTTTGAATCACTGCCTAATACCTCGCCGGAGGGAGAGTGTCTTCTATATTTGGAGAGGTTAGATGAAACTCGCCACTTTGCTGCTCTAGTCATAGAGGCATAGAAAAATCGGGTCAAAGCTCACTTTGATCAAACGATTTCCTCTCGTACCTTTGTAGAAGGAGATCTAGTCCTCTTGTATGACCAAGCTCATGATAAGCTGGGGGCAGGCAAATTCGAACCCATGTAGCATGGGCCCTATATCGTTAAGCGTGTTTTGCAGAATGGGGCATATGAGCTAATTGATTATGAAGGCTATCCTTTGAATTAGCCCAAAAATTTTCTATACCTCAAAAAATAATATGCATGAGTTTCTCGTGCATGTCCTTTTGTACATAAGTGTGTTTTTCATTTTTGTACATTTTTTGGCTTGGTGTGCTTTGAGAGTAGTTTTTCATGCTTATTATTTCGTTGCTTTCTGTGCAGATGTCTATCAGTCCTTATGTTGGTTTCGCGGATCATGCCTCCTGCAGCACCTGGAATCTGTCTTCCGCAGCCTGGGTGATTTATGATCCTAATGGTGAGTTGATAGACCTTCAAGGTATTTGTCTAAGACGAACAACCAACAATGTTGTTGAATACAGTGCAGTCATTGAACTCTTAACCAACGCCATTGCTCTCAACATTCATGAATTAACTGTGAACCTAGACTCTCAGCTTGTTGTTCTCCAGCTCAATGGGCATTACTCTGTTAGAAATCCTCAGATTTTAAGGTTGTATTTGCATGTTCATTTATTAGAAAGGAATTTTGATTATATCGCATATCAACATATTCCTAGAAGAATGAATGCGTTAACTGATGCAATAGCCAATATTGTACTAGATAAACATTTGCGTAATTTGTAAAAGCATCATCATCACATAATAAGATTTAGACAGGAAAATAAGCATATATATATATATATATATATATATATATATATATATATATATATATTGATTGTTTGCATCCACGTGTATCATAAGTTCAAAAAATATGTGTGTTTTGGTTACATCCTGAGGCATAATGTCTCTAAAAAATATGCAGAAATAAAACCTAGGCGTCTAATCAACATGGTGATTATGATAGCATGTTACTGCACACACGACCCGCCTCAATAAATGGTGGATGCGGTTAGACACCCCTGCAGTGTGCCTCTGATACGCACGAGGAACATCCTCGAATCTCACGTAATCGAGGATCCCTCTTGTGAGTCCCTCGAAGTTGCGTGCGATCTCTTCTTCCTCGCTTCCCTCACCTTGAGGGGCCGCCTTGAAATCACGTGGGACCCTCCGTGCTATGGGGGACATTCTTGCAGGTCTCTCTAGGCCAACATCTACAAATACTTGGATAAATATTAGAACATATATATATAAACAAAAAAATCATAATACTCATCAAAATCATCAAATGAGTTTTTACCCAAAGCTTCATCTTAGTCCTCTCCTTCCGGGTGTGGAAGGTCTGGATCACCCATGAAATTGGTGTCGGTGTACAGCCAATCCTCTACGACGATGAGTTGTCAGCGGAGCCAATATAAAAATTCCACCTTCCATGACATATGTTGACCACCACCCGATCGAGGCATCAACTAAGCCCAACGGACCATTCGTGGCTCTCGTGCTGGTGGTGTAGGTACTATTACCTCCTGGCATTGAAATATCGGCAATTGTTCTAGGATGAATGGTATTAAGATGGACCCGTATCCAAATTGTTTTAGCCTGTCGTTCTTGCACTTTATTAGCTGACACTTCAAGTTGATTGTTACGGCTTCCGCCCAGTTGTAAATGGTTGGATTGTTACAACCTGAGATCCAGTGGCTCGAGTTATAGTGTGTAGCACTACCCTTAGTGCCAAATTAGGTATTGTCTGAATATCAAACTTGCCGCTCTTTGATCCTTTGCTTGCTCCTGGGTAGACTCTGTCTATTAGCATGCCCAGGTATTTGTCAGGATCGGTTTCGCTCCCCTCTGTGACAATCCAGTGATAAAGTATATGTCAGAGACTTCTATCTCCAACTCTTGGTCATGAATCATGAACCTTTCTTGATCTGTGTCCCACACACTAATCCAATACTGTAATAATTCCAGTTGAGCTCATAGACACGATGTCAGGAAGAATTTCAAGAGCTCACAATCTCTGAGGGCATCCATACATGCATCGTTTTCCATGGCTTGCTCATCTTCCTCCCCATGTTCTCGTTCTTTCCACTCGATGACCATTTTGGCTTTTAATTTCCCACAAAACCATAATTGAGGCTCTCATTAGCCACATGATTGCCTTTTGAATCATTTAAATTGGGCATTTTAGGAGAATTTTTGTGTTTATTGGTCGTGGCGATTGGTGTTGCTGTTTTACAAACAGCGCTGCTGATTGGCGCCTCCCCTTTAAAATTTTAGGCGGGTTGGCGCGACTCCGTGCCTGGAACACGCTCCGACCGCCGCGACCAACCCATGACAAAATTCTCCCAAAATGCATAAAAAATTAAAATGCAGGAAATGAAACATAGTTTAAAATGCAGGAGAAGATGAGAGCTCTTACCTGGAGAAAGCAGATTTGCAAATGGCCTCCTGGATTGCCTGCTGTCAGCTCCACAAGATCACAATTAAAAATGGTAAAATGCTCACAAGAAAGTGAAAAGGTGAAAAGTAATTTGTTTTTACTATTTTCGTCCTTTTATAACCTTTTTAAAACCCTAATTAGGTTTTTAAGCTTATTTTTTGATTATTTTATTATTTTATCTCGAAAAATGGGTTTTACATTTGTCTCGTGTAGAAATAGGTCCTAAACATGATGACGATGAAGTGACGAGTTGTATTTTATTACTTTTTCGAACTTGGTAAAAACACGAAAAATTCACCCTTTGGAGTCATCTTTCAGCTCTTTTCTGACTCTCAAAAATTGAAAAGATTGCCAAGACTATTGTTGTTTTGAACTCGTTAAAGGCTGCAAAACGTCATCTGCCCAGTATATGTTTACCCCTTTTTCGGGTTGGAACAGATTATTTACGAAAAAGGAATACCTTAGTCAACCATGGCTAAGAGGTTCTCTCAGACATTGTTTTCTACCTTTTCGGATCTATGAGACTATCTAAGAAAAGGGACATGCTGGAGTTTTCTTTTCCGCTTCTTTTCAAACTCTCTAAACATGAAAAGATGCCGAGTTCTTCCTTTGTCAGACTCGTTAAAACCTAAATCGTCACCATGACGTTACTGAGTTCCTCCTTTCTAGGTCTCGTAAAATGTAATAGAATGGATTTGTTCGAAGGACAAACTTATATGACAAGCATATGCTATCCCCTTTAAGCTTGTTCCCAAAAATAATTGTGGTACTCTCCAGAAATAGTGGGGGAAAATGGAACCAGTTTTCAGTCATGTTGGCAGTATGCCACTCTTGAACATGACACTCGTTTGCAGTTTGTGTCGAGTTGGGGACATCCCACATTCGTCATTTTGCCTCCATGGGTTTGGGTTATTTGTTTTAACCTCTCATCTTCTCTTTGCCACGTCACCATGACCTCAGATCCCTTGACGTCAAATACTGCCAAATTCCATAGTCGTGTCACCAATATGTTCAAAAGAAGTTTCCTTCTGTAGTTTTCAACCCCTAATCCTCTATTTAGTTCTGATTCACTATCATCTTATTCCTTTGTCTTGTGTCGATGATGTGGGAGACGTTATAGCCCTCCTTCGACCGGTCACTTCCTATCGACTTCAGCTCATTATCCAAGAAGCTGATCTAGAGACTCCCTTCTGGTACCTTGGAGCTTGCATACCTCAATGGCAAGTTCTTCACATTCGACGACAGGTTCTCATCATTGGCCTTCAATCGAGTGATTTCGTGGATGTTCGAATCCAGCTCATTGTTCACATTCCGTGGATTGTACTAGTTGTACCTTGAGAGCCATTGTCATTACTGGTGGTCTCTCTCGCGCCTATTAACACCTTTCATTGTTGGCTGGTAATCAGGGCATTTTCTTGCATGTTCGACTTCAGCTCATTCATTCGCATGCTTGAATTGTACTTTTTTAGGTCGAAATGGAGCGCAAGACCCTAGGTTTTGTCTGATGAAATCCAGGTTGCGAGACGATTTGGTTTATCATGACTATATACATGACTCTTCTGATTGGATGGTTGTGACCATACCTGAGTCTATTTGATGATCCTTCTTACTGGATGGCTGCATCCATACCTCGGATCTTATTATTATATGTACTCTATTATGGATGGATGCCCATACCACATATTCATGTATCATAGATATCGATTGTACTTGTTCTTGCAGGTCTTCCAACAGCGGCGTTTTGATTTGGCCATGCTCTCATAAAGCATTTCACCCCTCCTCTCTGGGACCTCATGTTTTAGGGGGCATCTGTTACACAGTATTTTGTCATTGTCCCTGCAATCCCCATCCCGAACATTGGAGGACCATTTGAGTGACTTCTGTGTATTGTCATACATTGCCATAAATGTCATTGCATCCCTTGGCATGTCAAGAACATATTCTTTGTTGCTCATTCCTCAAGCATACCTTCAAAAGCATATGATTTCGGGTCGGCGCTGGTAGGAAATTATGGCCTCGCACCCATGGAGAAATTACCACTGGGCCTCACGCCCTTTGGAGCTCTGTCTCAGAAGGGCACCCATGTCGAGCTGCTTTTGGAATTTTTTTAAAAATAGAAACGAAGTTTCCATGCTTAACAACTTCTTGAGCGGAGTCATCATGGTTTGTTCGACTGAATCACGTCGAGTTTCTCCCTTTGGCTTGTTGGTTCCTACAATTGTGCAACTCCCCAAAGGGATAGACCTCTCCTCCACCTTATGTGGGATCCCAAACCTCCTCCTCCTCTCCTATAAATTCTTACTCCTCACATTGATCCAGCTAGATGAACAGTCATTACTATAGATGGTGTGTAGAAGAAGGCAGAGGAGAATCCATTGTTGAGAGAGAGTTTAAGCCCATTGCCTCATTGAGTCGAATGTTGAACGAATGCTTGAGACATGCCCAACTGAACCTGTCGAAGGAGATCTGCAATGTGACGTGTGAACATCATCACCAACACGAAGCGCAAAGCGTGAAGACAAAGATTGAAGGATTGTTGCCGCGTGCCACGAAAAAAGCATTGGACCGAGGTAGGATATCTGTTCCGGTCCATATTTCATTTATAAGCTAGGAATTCAGGAGTCCAACATGTTCCCTTGTTGCTAGACCCACCCTAGGGCTAGAGGGGTCGCCTCTGTCCACAAAGGGGATTTCCCTGCTCAACAGGGTCAAATGATTGTTGGGAAGAATAGACAGAGAGAAACCCTAAGGGGTTTTCACATCGGAGAGGGATCCGACACTTCCCATCACACGCAGGAGTAGAACATAGCGCAGCAGGTGGTGCTACGCACTCCCCCACGTTCCACTATGCCCACATTCTTGACTGCAGGTACAAGAACGGGAGGACCCCAAGAGTTGGAGATAGCTCATTACGAGGACTATTTTGCAGAGTATCAGTCATATGGGCGAGAGTTTGGCGAAGCTCTCTTTCCACAATTTCTGGCAGCTCAAGTACAACAACAAACCCCGTAACCAAAACAGAGGAGGTGTGTACACGCAGGGAAGTGAGTTGCAACGTACCATGGGCAGATTTTTCTTGCCAACATATGACAAGTCATCTAAATGTTCAACAAAAGCTTGGGTGGAAAAGCTGGACATTTACTTTCAGCTTAAACCATATGGCAGAGGTGGAGGCCATCAAGGTGGCAGCACTGCACCTTGAGGGGGAAGCCCGTGACTGGTGGTTTTATGGGATGGCCACGCTGGGTCACTCAGCAGTGACAGCGTATGTAGAGTTCATCCGGAGATTGGTGGATAGGTTTGACCAGAAGGACTCGGATGAGAATTTTGTCGAGTTGACCAAGCTCAAACAGACCGAGAATCCTAAAACTTACATTTCTGAGTTCTTGAGAATTTCAGTGATGGTGTCAGACTTGTCCATAGCTAGGAGGATCTACATGTTTATTGATGTGTTGGCAGAACCACTGCGTGGTTTAGTCAGGTCCTTAGACCTGCTACACTTCAGGATGTACTTGGGAGGACAAGAGACTTGCAAGATGCTTTGCCTAGGACCAGAGCTCCTTTCCCCTAGAGACCGACATTTCAGCCAAAGGGGAAGGACACTAGAGTTCCACCGCAGAAGGGGAACCAAGGCCGAGGGCCTTTGGACGATGATACACGAAGAGACTTGAGACGGAGGAAGATATGCTTCACATGCTAGGAGTCATGGGCACCGGGTCATCAATGTGCCACAAGGAAGGCACATTACATAGAGGTCTTCTCCGAAATCGAGGGAGAAGAAGATGCTTATGAGGAGATAGAGGGAGAGGCCAGCGTTGTAACACAGAGAGAAGATCATCCACCACCTTCCCCATGTTTATTGATGTGTTGGCAAAACCACTGCGTGGGTTAGTCAGGTCCACTAGACTTGCTACACTTCAGGATGTAGTCGAGAGGACAAGAGACTTGCAGGATGCTTTGCCTAGGACTAGAGCTCCTCTCCCCCAGAGACCGAAATTTTAGCCAAAGGGGAAGGACACTAGAGTTCCACCGCAGAAGGGGAACCAAGGCCGAGGCCCTTTGGACGATGATACCCAAAGAGACTTGAGACGGAGGAAGATATGCTTCACATGCTAGGAGTCATGGGCACTGGGTCATCAATGTGCCGCAGGGAAGGCACATTACATAGAGGTCTTCTCTGAAAGCAAGGGAGAAGAAGATGCTTATGAGGAGATAAAGGGAGAGGCCAGTGTTGTAGCACAGAGAGGAGATCATCCACCACCTTCCCCAGGAGCAAGAGGGGCAACATTTGCACCCACAGGAGGAGTCCTTGCATCTCTGCGAGGAGTTCCGAAGTACCTGACACTGCATGTCCGAGGCACCGTACAAGGGCAGCATGCTTCAGTTCTAGTAGATAGTGGGGCCACTCACAACTTTATTGATGCCCAGCTGGTAGAGAGCAAGGGCATACTGACGGAGATTTTTGATGGCTTCTCAATATTGGTACTGGGTGCAAGAAATATGCAGTGTATGAGATATGTCTCGACATTATCAGTGACCATGGGGACCTACACTATGACAGACCACTTATTTGTGGTTGGCATCCCAGATACCAATGTGGTATTGGGAGTGCAGTGGCTCATTACGCTAGGTAAGGTCACCATAGACTGGGAGACACTGGAGATGGAGTGGATGGATAAGAAGAGCGGAAAGCATGTGATGATCAAAGGCATGCACACATATCCTCCGCAGACAATCTCATCACACCGGATGGAGGCAGACTTTTGGAAGGGAGACATAGAGTGGGCAATAGAACTGCATTTTTCTGAGCCAGGGACCACAGGGCAGGCATTTCACCCAAATGTGTAGTCGAGATTGGACAAGTACTCCAC
Source organism: Pinus albicaulis (assembly GCA_034641835.2). Taxonomy (NCBI): domain Eukaryota; kingdom Viridiplantae; phylum Streptophyta; class Pinopsida; order Pinales; family Pinaceae; genus Pinus; species Pinus albicaulis. The sequence continues at coordinate 491,774,378 of CM076575.1, forward strand.
GATTTTTGGGAACATACCACCAGGGCAGCCACCGGACTGGGGGTTTGAGCATACTATTGAGCTAGAGCAGGAGATCCAGGCAGTGATCACCACACCCTATAGGCACCCCAAGGCCTACAGGGATGATATTGAGAGATCTATCCATGAGCTCTTAGCATTGGGACACATCTGGCCCAGTGCCAGTGCATTTGCTTCTTTTGTCGTACTGGTGAAGAAGACGGATGGCACATTGCGGATGTGCATCGACCACAGGGCACTCAACAATAAGACGATGAAGAACCGATACCCCATTCTTAGGATTGATGAGCTGAGGGGATCGAAATTCTTCTCCAAGAACGATTTGAGGTCGGGATACCATCAGATCCGAGTGAGGGACTAGGATGTCCCTAAGACTGCTTTCAGGTGCCATTATGGCCACTTCGAGTTTTTGGTGATGCCCTTTGGGATAACCAACGCACCGACCACCTTTCAGTCTTGCATGAACCACATCTTTCGCAGTCAGTTGAGGAAGTTCGTGCTAGTGTTCTTTGATGACATCCTTATATACAACCACACTTGGGAGGAGCACTTGCAACACATGTATTGCGTATTTTGGAGCAATATTTCTATGCTAAGTTCTCCAAGTGCGAGTTCGAGTTGACAGAGATGTTCTATCTGGGGAATATCATTGATGTGGACGGAGTGAGAGTCCACGAGGAGAAGATCTAGGCCAACCGGGAATGGCCAGAACCGAAGAACGTGACAGAGCTCTGAGGATTTGTAGACATCTACGCCTACTACCAGAAGTTTGTCAAGGGATTTTCCCAGCTTGCTACACCCATCACAGATCTCACCAAGAAGGGGGAATTTGGCTGGACTTATACTGCGCAGAGGGCCTTCGACAGGTTCAAGGAGGTAATGAGTAGTTGCCCAGTGTTGGCTTTGCCAGATTTCAGGCAACCCTTCATTCTAGAGTGTGATGCTTTAGGAGAGGGAGTAGGCGCAGTACTTATGCATGGAGGCCACTCAATAGCTTTCGAGAGCAGGAAGCTACTACCACATGAGAGGTTGTATCCGATATACAACAAGGAGATACTGGCCATTATGCATGCATTGGCCAAGTTCCGGCAGTATCTAGTGGGCAACAAGTTTCGGGTGAGGATTGATCACAAAAGCCTCCGGTTTTTCCTTGAGCAGAAGCAATTGTAGGAGAGGCAGCAGAAGTGGGTTAGTAAGATCCAAGCTTACGACTTTGACATCGAGTATGTCAAAGGGAAGAACAATGTAGTGGCGAATGATCTATCACGCAGACCAACAACGCTGCCCTTGATGAGCATAGATACAGACTAGAGGGCTCAATTGCTGGTGCAGTACTCCAAGGATCGCTTTGCTTGTGAGGTACTAGACGGTCAAATTGCAGATGACAGATACAGAGTAATGGATGAGGTCATCTACTACAAAGATAGGATCTTCTTGACTGGGGGTTCTCAGCTCAAGTAGAAGATACTGTGTGCATCCCACGATTCACCATAATTAGGCCATCAGGGATTCACGAAGACTTACAGGGCTATCAGGGAGAGGTTCTCGTGGAGAGGCCTCAAGGAGGATGTACTCTGGCATGTCAAGGAGTGCGAGGTGTGTTAGAGGAACAACGGGGAGATGAGCCACCCTATCGAACTACTACAACTGCTTCCCATTCCGGAAGGAAAGTGGGAGAGCATCTCTATGGATTTCATTACTGGTTTGCTCGCGGCGTAGGGCAAGGATTGCATCTTTATGGTCGTTGATAGACTAACAAAGTATGCTCACTTCTTCGCCATATCAACATGGTACACAGTTGCACAAGTGCCCGAGTTGTTCTTCCGTGATGTCTTCAGATTGCATGGTCTTCCAAAGACCATAGTCAGTGACAGGGACAGTTGTTTCATGGGCGGCTTTTGGCAGGAGCTTTTTCGTTTAGTGCGTACGAGTTAACTCCTAGTACCAGCTATCACCCTCAGACGGATGGGCAGACAGAGATCGTGAACAAGTGGTTGGAAAGCTACTTGCAGAACTATGTCACAGGGCAGTAGAAGGCATGGCTACGTTGGCTGCATTTGGGAGAATACTGCTACAACACCACTTTCCACATGTCTATCGGTATGTCTCCATTTTATGCTTTGTATGGATATCATGTTCTAACTTTTTCTGATGTTATTTTTCGAGCTAGCAAGTCCCCCAAGGCCAAGGATTAGATCCAAGAGAGCCAAGATATACTCCGAGCTCTTAAGGACAACTTAGCCATAGCGCAAAATCAACAAAAGTTATATGTCGATAAAGGGCGAGTAGAGAGACAGTTTGAGGTAGGTGACTTGGTCTACCTCCAACTTCAGCCTTACCAGCAGTCTACGCTGAAGCAGAAGGGGGTCGAGAAGCTCAAGCCCCGTTTCTATGGACCTTACAAGGTGATCCGCCAAGTAGGAGAGGTTGCTTATGAGTTGGAGCTGCCAGCAGGTATTAGGATACATAACATTTTCCATGTATCATGCTTGAAAAAGGCATTGGGGCAGCAGGTGACTACAACAGAGGAGCTCCCACCTACAGATGATGAGGGACATTTGGTATTACAACAAGAAGCCATTTTAGACACATGGTAGAGATAGCTACAGAGCAGGACAATTAAGGAGTATTTGGTGAGATGGAGGAATCTTTCGGATGAGAATGCCACTTGGGAGAGTGAGAAGATTTTGCAGCACCCATCTTTGCAATTGCTTGAGGACAAGCAACATTTTGGCGGGGAGGACTGTAATATTCCCAATTAGCAGTAGCTAATTGGCAATATTAATTTTTGCTTAGATTTTTCTTTTCTAATGTTCAGCCACAAAATAAAGGGACGATGGGCATGTTGAAATTTGATGTGGGAGGGCAATTAGTTCCACTGAGCACTGATATTTGTGCCCTGAGAAAAGTGTCCAAAAAGAATTTAATTTTTCTCCTAAAGTAACTTTATAATTTTTTATAAAGTTAAATCTAATTTAAAAGTGACTTAAGTGATAAAGTTACTAAAGTGACTTTATATAGTTATAAAGTCAAATCTAATTTTAAAGTGACTTTAAGTGATAAAGTTACTAAAGTTAAAGTGACTTTAAATAAAGTCAATATAAAATTAGAAAGGAAAAAAGTGACTTTGGAAATAAAAGACTAAGTGGGTCTTTATTAAAGTGGGGTGAATTAAAAAATAGAAAGTGAGATTTAAATGAGCATTTAATCTCAGCCCTAGATCTCAATCTATTTCAGCCATTGGATTTAGGGATTCCCCAAAGTCACTTAGGGTTAGGTTAAAGGAGGAAAAGGAGGAAAAGATCATTCATTCTTTCATGAGCAGATTGAGAGAAGGAGAGCAAGAGAGCAAGGGAGATTTCTGGGCAGTGAGGAGGAGGCAGCAGCTTGGCACACATTCCAAGGCAGCATTTCAGCAAGACATTTCAGCAAGACCGTACAGCTGATTTAGCACACAGTGAGGCAGATTTTTGGCACGATTTTTGAGAGAGAAGGGCGAAATGCTTTATAAGCCGTCGTGACCGTCTGGTGGTTACTGCTAACGATTTTACCTGAATTCAGCGCGATTTGAGGAACGTCTGACAAGTGGTATGCCTTTATTTTTGCTTATTTCAAGGCGAAATCAATACAGCGGAATTTTTAGACCGACTACTTAGCTTTCTGGCGGCGTACGTGTGACTAAAAATTTGTTATTTTGAGTACGAAAATCGAAATGCGCCAGCATTGTTAACATTTTATTCTATTTGTTGCACGTTCAAGGCGGTGGTTAAGCACGGAAAAAGAGATAAGTTATGAAATCATTTCTTTGATTATTCAACCTATTTGAATATTTACATCCTTGTAAAGCATTTTCAGGAAATAAAGGCTTATTCTTTCGAACTGGTTTTCCCCAAGAGTTGTAGGGGGTTTTTCGAGTGCCAGCCCATCTTGAGTTATGATGTGTTTGAATAGTGACTTGTCTTCTTGTTATTTTATTCACATTCTGACATTAAAAATTTCGAGAATGTGTTTCGACAAAGAATTTATTTTCCAGTTTATTAAATGTATGGATATGGGAAAGAGCATTTAATTATTTTGGAGTAATAAGGTGAAAACTGAAAACCGGGGTGGGAAACAGAATTTTCTACATGGTATCAGAGCTTGAATGCTGAAAGAGCAGTTTGGGACAGCAAGGAGAAAATTACAGCCTGCTGATTTTTCACTCAGAAAATTCCAGCAAGCTGATTTTTCACAAACAACAGATTTTTACCTTTACTACAGCAGTGTTATTTTTCAGTTTTAGGACAGCAGGATGTCATTGGGACTGAGGGTGGAGGATAGGTTGGATGGGCATTCCAACTACAGCATTAGGAAGGAGAGAATGCAGAGTATCTTTGAGGAGGCAGAAGTCTGGGACATTATGGTACATACCACACAGAACCCTGTGAATGTGCCTACTGATGCTACTCAGTTGGCAGCTTATAATAAAAAGAACAACAAGGGTAAGAGGCTGATTCTAGACGGAATCAAAGACCATTGCATTCCTCATGTGAGAGGAAAGAGAAATGTTCATGAGATGTGGACAGCATTGTCCAATCTCTACCAGAGTACCAATGAGAACCAGAAAATGGTTCTGAAGGAGAAGATGAAGACCATTAAGATGGGCAATGATAGTGCAGCTGGATATCTCACAAAGATTACTAATGTGAGAGATGAGTTGGCAGTGATTGGAGAGGCCATTCCACCCACTGAGTTGGTGCGGATTGCAGTGAATGGCCTCCCCAGTTCATGGATGAACTTTGCTGATGGGGTTTGTGCACGTGAGACCCTTCCCACATGGGAGAGGTTTTGGGATGATTGCATTCAGACAGAGATCAGGAAAGGTCGGCTTGGGGCAGCCAAGCCAGTTGAGCAGGATGAGGATGTAGCACTGTTGGCAGGACGCAAGAAAGGCAAAGGGAAGAAGCAGGCTTCCACAAGCAATGGTGGGGGCAAAGGCAAAGGTAAAGGTAAACAGGATAACACACAAAAGGACTATTCCAAAGTGAAGTGTTGGAATTGTCAGAAGATGGGACACTATGCAGTTGTGTGTCCGGAGAAGAAGAAGAAGAAGGGGAAGAACCAGAGCATGGCAGCTTCAGCAGAGGTTGAGGACTTTGCAGATCGCTTTGACAGGGAGTTTGGGTTCATTGCGTGTGAGTCTTCTAGTGCAGGATTATCTGCCATAGAGGTTCAGAGGGAGCATGCATTTCCCTCGATTAGCGGAGCATCTTCGGGTATCTGGTATGTGGGCAGTGGGGCTTCACGTCACATGACAGGAGTCCGTGAGTACTTCTCAGAGCTTTCAGAGAGTGGCACTGATGTAGAGGTAGTACTCGGTGATGACAGAGTTGTTAGAGCAATCGGTGTGGGAACATTGACATTTCAGAGGGAGTCCAAACCTCCCTTGAAGGTGTCAGATGTTCTTTATGTGCCAGGGATGAGGAAGAACCTCATATCCGTCTCAACTTTGGAGGACAGAGGATATGAGATACTATTCAGGGGAGGACAGGTGTTGATGTATCCCAGGGGCACTCCAGCTGATTCAGCTAGAGTGATAGGTGTACGCCATGAAAAGGTGTACAAGTTTGCATTTCAGTCCCTTTTGGCATTGAGCAGCAGTACCGACAGCAGAGCTAGCAGTTCTGAGCAGTGTGAGATTTGGCACCGCAGGATGGGGCACATGCATCATGGAGCCTTGAGGACTTTGCGGGAGATCACTACAGGTGTGCCAGAGTTCAGTACTGATCACTTTGATACTTGCAAAGGATGTGCGATGGGCAAGTTTGCCAAATCCCCTTTTCCCAGCAGTGACAGCAGAGCGACTGGGATACTTGATTTGATTCATTCCGATGTGAGCGGTCGGATGTCTCATGTTTCCTTGAGTGGATATGAGTACTATGTGTTATTCATTGATGATCTCTCCAGGAGGACCTGGATTTATTTCTTGAAGACCAAGAGTGAGGTCTTCAAGCGGTTTCAGGAGTTCAGAGCTCTTGTGGAGACACAGACAAGTCGGAAGATCAAGTCCCTGAGGTCGGACAATGGGGGAGAGTACACCCTTGGAGAGTTTGTTGACTATTGTGCGGAGGCAGGCATTAGGAGGGAGCTCACTGTTCCTTACAACCCCCAGTAGAACGGGGTTGCGGAGAGGAAGAACAGATCCATCGGAGGGGCTGCCAAAGCCATGTTACATGATCGGGGGTTGCCATTGTTTTTGTGGCGGGCACGCAACATTTGTTTACTTGCGAAACAGTCGCATGCCTTGGGGCACGCAGCTCGGAGGCTTTCTGGGAAGAAACCTTATGGGTCATCTTCGTATCTTTGGGTGCAGCATATACCACATACCCAGGAGAGAGGACCAAATGGACATATGAAGAAGGGTATCTTTGTGGGCTACAGTGAGACCTCCAAGGCCTTTCGGATTTACATTCCTGCGCAGAGGAAAGTTGTTGTCGGGCGGGATGTAAAGTTCGAGGAGGACAGGGCCTTTAGGAGGTCACGGGAGTTAGAGTATCTGGATCAGCCAGACCCTCAGCAGCAGTTGAGTCAGTCGCAGGGATCCAGTGGGCAGGGATCAGGAGGATCCGGAGGTACATCTATGACGATGTCAGGTCCGTCGGTGGGGAGTGGCTCGCAGAGTCAGAGGGGTGGTGCTGAGCGACACGCGAGAAGCGATCCACGAGCGGTTCAGCGGGAGTCCAGCGATGGACAGAGTTCACGACCTCGGCATCTGGGTTCGGAGTGCGGGCGGGGAGGGACGACGAGACGGGCAGTCGGGGGTTCAGGCTCACGTGTTGAGAGGAAGGGATTTTATTCTCGTGAGAGAATGCACTCGAGAAGGCCCAAGTGGCTTCAGGACACCTTGAGAGATGCCACATCTGTTGCTGAGCCTAAGAGGCCGGTCAGAGAGAGCAGACCACCTGAGAGGTTTTGTAGCTATATGGCAATGGCTACCGGCATCCTTGACTCTGAGCCTTCTAGCTATGAGGAGGCAGCTAGCCAGCAGGTCTGGAGAGAGGCCATGCAGGAGGAGTATTCTTCTATCATGAAGAATGATGTTTGGGAGATGGTGCCGAGGCCTGAGGGCAAATCCGTGGTTACTTCCAGATGGCTTTACAAGGTAAAGCATGCTGCAGATGGCAGCATTGAGAAATTCAAAGCGAGGTTTGTGGCTAGAGGGTTCTCCCAGGTAGAGGGAGTTGATTGTGAGGAGACCTTCGCTCCCGTGGCTCGATATACTTCGATCCGCTCCATTATATCGATAGCAGCAGAGATGGGTTGGAAGATCCACCAGATGGATGTGAAGACCGCATTTCTCAATGGCTTCATACAGGAGGAGGTGTACATTGAGCAGCCACAGAGCTTTGAGGTGCATGGGAAGGAGTCCCATGTGTGCAGACTGAAGAAGGCCCTTTATGGCTTGAAGCAAGCTCCCAGAGCTTGGTACTCCAGGATAGATACTTACTTGCAGAAGATGGGTTTCACAAAGAGTGAGGCAGATCCGAACCTTTACTATATTGTGATAGGTGAGGAGCCTCTCATTCTGGTCTTGTATGTGGATGACTTAGTCATTACAGGTGCAGAGAGACTCATAGAGCACTGCAAGAGAGATCTTGCGGCGGAGTTTGAGATGAAGGACATCGGCTTGATGCATTACTTTTGGGTTTGGAGGTGTGGCAGGAGGAGGGGCATTTCTTCCTGGGACAGGGGAAGTATATTGTGGACATCCTTGGCAGATTCCACATGGAGGATTGTAGACCCATGTCGACACCGATGATCACCAACTGAAAGAAGCTTCATGCTTCGGATTCCGAGTTGGTGGATCCCACATTGTACAGACAGCTGATTGGTTCCTTGATGTATTTGGTCAACACTAGACCAGATATCTGTTTTGCAGTCAACACGATGAGTCGGTTTATGTGTGAGCCTAGGAAGGTTCACTGGGTGGCTGCAAAACACATTTTGCGATACTTGCAGGGGACAGTGGATTATGGTCTGGACTACAGGCAGGGGGATGGAGTGAGATTGGCGGGTTACACTGATTCTGATTGGGCAGGTTGTGCTTCTGATACGAAGAGCACTTCAGGGTGCTGTTTTGGGTTGGGTTCGGCAGTTGTGTCATGGTTCAGCCGAAAGCAGCAGTCAGTAGCATTGAGTTCAGCGGAAGCAGAGTATATGGCAGCCAGTCTATCTAGTTGTGAGGCCATCTGGCTTCGCAAGATGTTGTTTGGCTTATTTGGTCAGCCGTTGAGACCTTCAGTGATTTACTGTGATAATCAGAGTTGCATTAAACTCACGGAGAATCAAGTATTTCATGACAGGTCAAAGCATATCGGGATCAAATATCACTTCATCAGAGACTATGTTCAGAAAGGAGCTGTAAAGCTTGAGTATATTCCCACTGATGAGCAGGTTGCAGATATTCTTACCAAAGCCTTACCAGGGGGCAAGCATGTCTACTTCAGAGACAAGATGGGTGTGGTGAGGAACACCTTCCTCGGTAAGAGGGAGTGTTGAAATTTGGTACCGGAGGACAGGTGGTTCCCTAAGGCTTTGATCTTTGGCCTAAGGAAAAGTGTCCAAAAGAATTTAATTTTTCTCCTAAAGTAACTTTATAAATTTTTATAAAGTTAAATCTAATTTAAAAGTGACTTAAGTGATAAAGTTACTAAAGTGACTTTATAAAGTTATAAAATCAAATCTAATTTTAAAGTGACTTTAAGTGATAAAGTTACTAAAGTTAAAGTGACTTTAAATAAAGTCAATATAAAATTAGAAAGGAAAAAGTGACTTTGGAAATAAAAGACTAAGTGAGTCTTTATTAAAGTGGGGTGAATTAAAAAATAGAAAGTGAGATTTAAATGAGCATTTAATCTCAGCCCTAGATCTCAATCTATCTCAGCCATTGGATTTAGGGATTCCCCAAAAGTCACTTAGGGTTAGGTTAAAGGAGGAAAAGGAGGAAAAGGTCATTCATACTTTCATGAGCAGATTGAGAGACGAGGAGAGAAAGAGAGCAAGGGAGATTTCTAAGCTGAGTGATGAGAAAGGAGGCAATGACTTCAAAGCTCAGCAAGCGACATTTAAATAAGAAATTTCGGCCAGACAGTTCGACGGCTTTTGCTTTGGCAGCGAGATTTTGGCGAATTTTTGAGGAAGAGGGCCGTACAGCCAAACCGTATAGCCGAGCCGTACGACGGCCCGTCTGGCCAATTTACTGCTAACAGTTTACCTGATTCGGAAACGGGCCCCAAAGAGGCCCGTCTGACAAGTGCATTTGTACCTTTATAACATTTCAAGCGAAATACGCAATGAATTTGGCGAATGCTGCTGCAGCTTTCTGAGCAGCCGTGCATTTGGCATTTAAAAATTGTTATTTGACACCGAAAATCGAGAAATACGTACGGCATTTATTTATATTTGTTCTATTCTTATTTTGCAGTTTTTTAGAGCGGGTGGTTAAGCACGGAAAAAGAGATAAGTTGTAAAACTCTGTTTGCTGATTATTTATTTTGTTGAATATTTCTATCACTGTAAAAAGCATTTTTTCCAGAAATAAGGAGCTTTCGAACTGGTTTTCCCCAAGAGTTGTAGGGGGTTTTTCCAGGGTCACCTTGACCAAAAATACTGAGTTATGATGTGTTGAATGACTGTTTGTTACTGCTGTTATTTTATTTCTGCATTTACAGCATTCTGAAAAAATTTCCAGAATTTGTGTTTTCAGCAAAATTTATTTTCCAGTTATTAAATGTATGGATATGGGAAAGGGCATTTAATTATTTTGGAGTAATAAGGTGAAAACTGAAAACCGGGGTGGGAAACAGAATTTTCTACAGGGCATCATAACCCAACTTAAGATAAATAAACTCCCTAAAGTCACTTAAACATTATTCTGATTTCAACGTGGGGCCCAGGGGAGCCAAGTCACAGCACAGGGAGAGGGGCAGCGCAGAGGCAGCGTGGGCTAGGCAGCACAGTAGCAGCTTGGGCCAGCACATTGCAGTGTAGGCAGGGCAGCGTGGCTTGATGGGACAATGCAACATAGTGGGGCCCAAGGGAGAGCTAGCGTCTAAAGCATAAAAGGAGGGAGAGGCTAGCTAATAATTCATTCTATTAGGCATCTTCAGAATCTCTGTCTAACAGATATTGAGCACGCTTATGCTGTTTAGCTAAGTCGGCAAGTGTTGTTTAGCACACGAGTGTCTCCGAGCGGAGATCTCAACCTCAACCTCGAGGGACTTCGAGTGCCCACTCAGATGAGGACCTTCACCATCGATTTTCAGAGAAGAGAACGCAGTACCATTCAACCAGGAGTTACGCAGTCACTCTCAGAGATTACGCAGTCTTAGAGGAGAGCAGCTCCGAGAGTGAGGGGAGATTAGGAGTTTCAGTCTGGGACAAGTGCAAGGGGATCAGTCCTTCACAAGTCATGTTTTTTAGCAACAGGAGGCCAGCATTTCCAACCATTCAGTTTAGAGGCAAGCGTACTCACTAGGAGTGCGTAATTTTCCCAAGGGGGTCAAATTCCAGGGTCAGCCTTTCCAGAATTCCTTCCTGGCTTTTTCCGGGATTTTGGAGGAGAGTTCATAGCCCGAGTTTCCCAATTTTCTGAGCAGGGGAACAACCCCAAAGAGCGGCTCTATTCCAGCCAGAAGCAACATGTCCAGCAGCAGCAACAGTAGCAGCTCAGGGAATTACGTAGTCCAGAGAGAAAGCAACCATTCCTTGCAGGATTTTGAGGATCATTTCAGCTTGCCTTGAGAAAGCCGAGGTGCCATCATTCTGATCACCTCTTGTACTCATTACCTCTTTCAGATTTATAATAAAATGGCTCAACTTGTCTCAATTTTTGCAATGTTTTTCATGGTGTCCCTTTAGTTGCTGTAGATTTTGTTTATGTTGCTTTTTATTACTATTGATTTCCTATTCGAAATATTACAGGCAGAGAAATGGCAAAATGAGCTAGTAGGAGGCTATTGGCTACCGACTGAGGTCCATCATGGAGAAAAATTTCTCTTGGGATTATCACCTACGAAGTGGTGGGTAATAGCCCCGTTTCGTGACACCATACGCATCACTCCCCTTTGCTCATTATAACCACTTCTCACACTTTTCCCATCTCAGTCCACATTTGTCCATTAGGTCCACAAGGAGTTAGCCTCCCCATCCCCTTGTCCACACTTTGAGTCAGGCCTGGAACGATGCCCCAGAAGTTGATGCAACTAAAAAGAAAGTTAAAAGCAAAATCTGGCCACTCACAAAAGGAAATGTACCATAAAATGCAAAATATGGCCAGGACCTAAAAATTTAGCACATGGGAAAAAGCCAAACATGAGCTCTACCCCTTATCATTTGTTCATTTGTTCTAGTCTCGAAACTTTGTGGAGAGCCTAAAACACTAGAGTTCTCCAAAACTCACAAATCGTTTATGGAAATTCCACCTAGAGATGGCTCAATTAAATTAATTGACCATCATTTAAATTTTTCTTAAATCTAACTTCGGAAAATTGGTTAATTAATAGTAATTAATTGAGAAACGTGAGAATTCTCTAGAAACTCACACAGATAGACTTGGAGATGATCTTAGCCAGCGATTAAGTTTTAATCATGGTCGTTGGAGTCCCAACTGGAGATTATAAGAAGAATTCAATGGGTAGATGGAGAAACACATAGGGTGAGAGCCAATAGTGCGAGTTCCTTGGCAAGTCAAGTTATCCAGCTTTAGAGGTCAAGCAAAGGAAGAGAGTTCGATCAAGAAGAGACGCAGAGGGGAGAGACATTGATTTTGGAGGAGGATTCCAATTCCGGAGAGCAAGGAGAGGAAGACGAGTTTATTCTCCAGGAGCTTGCGCAAGAGATACGTAGTGCCTCAAGAGGAGCAGTTCGATTTGGCAGTGGGGAAGTTCGATTCAGTTACCAGAGGCCGGGAAGTCTCCCAGAAGGCTAGGAGGATCATTTCCAGAGCAGCAACAGGAAATAGAACTTGCTTTAAGAGGGTTTGTTAGCCACACGTGTGGAGGCCAACACAGGAACATCGCAGAGGGGTCAGCGCAAGGATTGGACGGCTAGTCTTTTAGAGGGAGTCAATTGACGGGATTTCTTGGAGAGGAGGGTAATTTCGATCGTTAAATTTTGCCAGTGTTCCTCTTAGATAGAAAATGCCAGTTTGACATCATTTTATTGTACTCAAATTTTCACTGTTGCATAATAATAAAACCCTCAGTTGCTGCACGATTTTATTGGAAATACTAAGAGGGGAGGTGAATCAGTATTTATTTTCAATTTTTATTTTTACCAGTTAGATCACTTATATTTAGAACACAAATTATAAGAATTAATGCTTTTATTAATTGAATCAAGTACAAATGAATGAATGCAATAAATGATCCAATCTCTAGGGCTCCGACCCTACCTTATCCAAGGCACCAACCTTGAGTTTAGGAGCACCAACTCCAAGGACACCAATCCTATATTTGCCAAGCACCAACTTGGACTGTCCAAGGCACCAACCCCAAGGGCTCCAACCCTATAGCTTCACTTTGTCAAGGTATGTTTTGGTTGTACTTCACAGCTCCCAATGTCTTCTTCACCAAGCCCTGTCAATCTTCAGCTATCCCTTCACTTAATCTTCACGTCACATTATCAATCACAACCTTGATCTCTTAGAAGGTGTCACCACTGCACTTCATAGTACCCACTAGATCTTCAAGTTCACCTCATCATGAATTTCAATAATGCATCATGGTCTTCAAGATTAACTCCAAGGTCATTCAAGGCTTCTCAACAAGATGTCTTCAAAAAGTTGTCCCAAGAACTCTCCATGAATCTTCAAGGTCATTCCATGAGGGGTTTAGACATGCATTACAAGGTCAACCAATATCCTCAAGAATGTCTCCACAATCTGCTTCTACAAGTGTCTTTAATAGGTATGAACACCAAATCCTTAACAAGTTACATCAATAAGACTTCACGTCTTCAAGATGTTTTCAAATGGCTCCAAGATCAACTGTGGGTCTTCAACACTTCAAGAATATGTCTTTCAATTCCTTTATAATCCCTTAGAGACGAGGTAGAGGACTGTCCGATTTTCTAGGCAGTGATCCAAGCCTCCAAAAACTGTTTCTAAAGATTTCTTCAAATTCTGGTTCTAGTCTTCACAGGTCTTGCACAACGAATGGCTTCCAAAAATGTTGCTCAAGTTTGCTTCCAGTCTGCAATACCTTGCTCCAAAGAATGTCTTCACCAGCTACTTTAAAAGTATACAAAAATGTCTCTTAATTATGCTTTATAAACCGCTTCAAATACAACTTCATATACTTTCAGAAAACACCCTCTAGAACTGTCTTCAAAAAACACTTAACGGCCGCTCCATGTATGCTCTAAACAGTGCCCAATAAGCTGCTCTCAAAAGATCTCAAGAACAATGATCAAAAGCTTAAATGATGCCAAAAAAAACTCCAAACTATGTATCACAGGTCTGTAATGTTTTATGCACTAATCTGAATTGCCCACAGATCTGTCCTCAATTAGACAACTCTCCACAACACTATTTTGAACCCACAGACTACCACAGATGTTGTCCAAATTCTGAGCCTTCAACAAGCTTGAAATAGCTACTTAATTCTGAGCTAACACGAGCTCTGTCCTGAAGCTACTCCACAATACTGTCATAAATCCGAAGTCTACTGCAATGTAGTTTCTCCACAGATCCAGAATACCACAGAAGTATTCCTCCTCAGCATTCTTAAAAAATTGCCCAAACAGTGTTTTATAGTGTGCTCCTCGGCCTCCTTTTAATTCTGTACTCAATCTCAGAAAAGATCACCGAAATCTGATAGCTAAAATGAGGACGAAACTGTGCATTTATAGTGTTTTCCGCTCATCAAAGTGAAGGGGCACGTCTCTGGAGTAGGCCGACATGAGTAGGCTAGCATAGGTCGGCTCAAGGACAAATTTATTTCCTTAACTTGGAAAATTCATATCTCCCAAACTACGTGGAGTTTCAACCCAAGTAATAGCTCATTGGAAAGGAAACATTATGCTCTAAAAGATGGCATAGGTATCAAATTGAGAGGCTGCCTCTAAGATAGTAAAAACCATCTTTTAATGTGACTGGTCATTAATTAGTGCAAAATTTGAGGTAGGGCAGATAGGCTTCTCTTGTTAGGCTTCTTCATGGTTTTTGGCTTCTTCATTGTTTAACACCTTCATCATATGATCATGGTAGGACATCATCAATGAGTGTATTACATAGTGGCGCAGTGATATGTTATAGGCAGTATCATTAGGAAGGTCTCTTTCAATCATCAATCAGGTCATCACTTAGTCTTCCAATCTTCATCAAACACCATCATTAAGTGTGGTCATATAAGAGTATAACATCATCACAAGTATGGGTTCATTAAGTATAGTTCTTCACATCATGGGCTTGTCCTTAGGGACTAGATCACCAATCAGACACTTGGCAACTTCTTAGGGCAAGACATCATCATCTGGAACCTGACATCTCAAGAATATTGACATCTCAGTCAAAGCCATATTGACATCAATGACAACCTTAATTAACAGGGTTTCTCACATTGAGTTTTGCCGGGGACAATTGTCCAAAAATAACTGTCACATTTTATGTCTGTGTGCTAGCATTTCTTAGTTTCCAGCATTTTTATTTCCGCAATGTTCATTTTATTTGGTGAAGAAATTGCAGTGTGATTAATTCGATATTAATCAAAAAATTAATAAATTGATAATCAGTTAGGAGAATTAATTCCATTTGTTGCATTTCAAGGAATTTTCACATGGTATCAGAGCATATTTGACAGACAAGAGGCTCAGAGACAAAGGAGGAAAATTTCGTTGTTCAGAGGGAGCAGTAAGACAGTTTTTTGGAGTTGCACAGTGCCTAGCTAGGTAGGGAAAATCGTTGTACAGGGTTCGATTTTCCAGTTGTAGGTGGCAAGAAAATTCAATTTTTCCAAGGAAGTGATTCCAGCAGGCAGAGGGAGCAGCAACACAACATTTTCACAGATCAGATTTCTTGCCTGGGCACAAAGGGTTTGCAGCGGTTTGGTAGAGCAGATTCAATGTCGCATGCAAAAGAAAGTACACACACAGAGGAAGTTTCTCTAAGTGGATTTCTAGATTCAAAAATCCAAACTTTCCAGTTGCAACAGGCAGATTTTCTCACTCAAGAAAGGATTGTGAATAGCAGTTCTAGCAGTCGAGCAAGTGAAACAGTAAGATTTCTACCTCAGATCGAGTTTTTGCAGAAATGGCCATAACATGGATTAGGGATCAGGATAGGTTGGATGGTGCATCCAACTATATCATCTGGAAGGCTAGGATGTCCTTTCTCTTAGATGAGCATGGTATAAAGACTTGTGCACATAACATTGTGGAAAAACCTACAAAGCAGCAGCAGCTAGCGAATTTCAAAAAGGAAATGGCCAAGGCAAAGCGGATTATTCTTGATGGAGTTCGAGATCATATAGTCGCACATATAGTGACCAAGATCACAACTAAGGAGATGTGGGATACTCTCGCAGGGTTATATCAGAATCCTTCTGAGCAGTAGAAGATGTTATTGAAAGAAAAGTTGTGGAATGCTAGGATGTAGAAGGGTGAAGGCATTAACCCCTTTCTCATGAGACTTCAGGATATCAAGGATGAGCTTGCAGCTATAGGAGAGATGCCTCCACCTACAAAAATGGTGAGGTTGGCCCTCAACAGTGTCACATAGAATTGGGAGAATTTCATCCAAAGCATTCTGGGACGAGATACGTTTCTTGGGTGGGACTGGATGTGGGCAGATCTATCACAAGAGGAGATGAGGCGAGCTCTAGTAAAGAGCTCCATTAGTGGCGGCAACAGCAAAGGATTAAAGGGTGTGAAGGAGGAAGACAATGTTGCCCCTACATCGAAGGTGAAAGCAAAAGGTCCCAATCATGGACAAATCTCGCAAGTAGAGAAGAAAAAGAAGGATATATCTAAGATCAAGTGCTTTAGGTGTGGCGAGTTTGGCCACTTCAGTACTCAGTATCCTCAAAACAAGGAAAAGAAGGAGAAGCAAGATCAGGCAGAAGCATCTACAGAGATAGACCAAGTGTCCTCCAAATTGGAGGAACAATTCACCATGTATGAAGATATACCTCCAGGAGAGGGGTGGGGTGATATGGAGCTTTAGTCCTAGAATTGCACAGAGATCTAGGTAAGGTCCATCGAGGTGAGCATCGAATGGTGTTTCCTCATGGATTAATAACTTATCTACAAGGGCCCACAACATTCAGTAGTAGGAGGATCAGTGTCAGTTGGTGCAATCAGTTTCAGAGTGACAGTTACATACTATTTGCAGTTAGATGCTGCAAAGTGCAAAGCAATGTTGATAGCAATGTAGGAGGCACAGTGCAGAGTCAATAATAACACAGATTTCCCAGCAGATAGTGCAAAGGCTAGCAGTAGTCAGAGACTCAAGAGACAATTGCAGCACAAAGACACAGTTGATTCAATATTTTGGATGTTTCTTAGTTGTAGTAGCAACAACAACAGTGAGAGGGAGTGTTAGTTGGGTTGTAATGCAAATGCAGAGTTGGCAACAGTACAAGATGTATAGTGCAGTGTCAACAACAACACATATGTAGCATGGTTCAGCTACAATCAATGGCAGATGAATCAGAGTTAGTGCAATGGTTGATGGATAGCGGTAAGCAGCTATAGTTTTCAGACATCAACAACATGTATGGGAGGATGATGCAGACACAAGGTGTTGTAGCAGTGCAACACTATAACACCTTCCTCGCTAGGAGGGAGGGTTAGTTTTTGTAGCATCAAATGGTGTTCTAGTCTCGAAACTTTGTGGAGAGGCTAAAACACTGGAGTTCTCCAAAACCCAAAAATCATTTATGGAAATTCCACCTATACATAGCTCAATTAAATTAATTGACCATCATTTAAATTTTCCTAAGTCTAACTTAGGAAAATTAGTTAATTAATAGTAATTAATTGAGAAAGGTGAGAATTCTCTAGAAACTCACACGAATCAACTTGGAGGTGATCTCAGCCATTGATTAGATTTTAATCTTGGTCGTTGGAGTCCCAACTAGAATTATAAGGAGGATTCGATGGGTAGATGAAGAAACATAGAGTGAGAGCCAGTAGTGCGAGTTCCTTGGCAAGTCGAGCTATCAAGCTTCAAAGGTCAAGCAGAGGAAGAGAGTTCAAGCCAAAAGGGGCACAGAGGGGTAGAGACAGTGATTCTGGAGGAGGATTCCAATTCTGGAGTGTCAGAAGAGGAGGACAAGTTTATTCTCCAGGAGGTTGCACAAGGGTTGCACAGTGCCTCGAGAGGAGCATTTCGATTTAGTTGTGGGGAAGTTCAATTCAGTTCCCAGAGGTCGAGAAGTCTTCCAGAAGGCCAAGGGGATCTTTCCACAACAACAGTAGGCAAGACGACTTGTTTGGAGAGGGTTTATCAGTCATACGTGTCGATGCCAGTGTAGGAGCAGCGCAGAGGGGTCTGCGCAGGGGTTGGATGGCTATCCTTTCAGAGGGAGTCAGTGGTTGGGATTGCTTGGAGAGGAGAGTATTTCCCTAAGTAAATTTTGCGAGTATTCCTCTTAGATAGAAAACGCCAATTTGGCATCATTTTATTGTACTCACTATTTCACTACTGCATTGGGTTTCTCCGGGGATAATTGTCCAAAAGTAATTGACATATTTTATGTGTGTGTGCTAGCATTTCTAGTTTCCAACATTTTTATTTCCGCGGTGTTTATTTTATTTGGTGAAGAAATTGCAGTGTGATTAATTCGATATTAATTAGAAAATTAATAAATTGTTAATCAGTTCATAGAATTATTTCAAGTTGTTGCATTTCAAGGAATTTTCACATCATTTTTGCCATCACCCTGTGTTGATTTTTGGTAGCATCGAATGTGCCATATGATGCCCTCCATACATGTCGATGCCAATGTAGGAGCAGCGCAAAGGGGTCTATGCAGGGGTTGGACTACTAGCCTTTTAGAGGGAGTCAGTTGTTGGGATTGCTTGGAGAGGAGAGTAATTTCCCTAAGTAAATTTTGCGAGTATTCCTCTTAGATAGAAAACGCCAGTTTGGCATCATTTCACTGCTGCATTGGGTTTCTCCAAGGACAATTGTCCAAAAGTAATTGACATATTTTATGTGTGTGCTAGAATTTCTAGTTTCCAACATTTTTATTCCACGATGTTTATTTTATTTGGTGAAGAAATTGCAGTGTAATTAATTCGATATTAATTAGAAAATTAATAAATTGTTAATCAGTTAGTAGAATTATTTCTAATTGTTGCATTTCAAGGAATTTTCACATCATTTTTTCCATCACCCTTGTGTTGATTTCTGGTAGCATCGAATGTGCTCTAAATCTCGAAATTTGTAGGGAGACTTAGACACATGTATTCCAAAGAACCCAGAAAGTGTTTTGGGAAATTCCACCCAGATTGTGTTTTATTAAAATAATTAATTATTTTTAATGGGTGTTTGAATCACAATTGTCGTTAGACCAAAACCCGCAGGTGTTAGTCTCCATTACAATCGCCAGAGTTAGGATCCACGAGAGGCGGTTATTCCATGTCGCGAAACACACGGGGAGCGTTGAATCCAATGTTCAACAATCTCCCCCCCAACGCGAGTCGAGTGAGTTTCGAACTCGAGACCTGTCGCTCTGATAAAAATTGTTGGAATCACGATTGTCATTAGACCAAAACCCACAGGTGTTAGTCTCTGTTACAATCGCCAGAGTTAGGATCCATGAGAGGCAGTTAGTCCATGTCGCGAAACACACAGGGAGCGTTGAACCCAATGTCCAACAATGGGAACCTAAAGTCTAAACTTAGGGAATTAAAATAATTGAAGGGTATTAATAAAATAGGGCATGAATCTTCTAGAAAAAGATACAGATCAAGTCAAGTTAATCTTAGCCATTGATTAGCGATTTAATCTCGGCTGTTGAAGTCTCAACGAGAAGATTATAAGGACTTGATGGCATTTGGAAATATACACCAAGTGAGCCTAGAGATCGAATTTCTCAAGAGAGCAGAGCAGAGTAGTTGGATTTAATTAACAAGTTATTTTCTGAATATTTAGTAAAATATCAAAGCAAACACAACTACAGCCAATGCGGGAAAACCGGTGCAACAACTCTTAGAGGGTTTGTTTATTAAGCAGAATATATGAATACAATTAAGGGCACCAATAATGGTTTGCCCAACAGAGAATTCACGTCAGATGTACCTCTAACAATCGGAGACAAAAAAATATGGTTGATTCAGCTGAGGCTTCACACCTTCTGAATAATGCTGAATACGAGCCCTTTCTGGCCCACTAGAAATCCCAGCGCTACCTCTCCCGACATTGCATCAGCTCTACATAGCTGCTAGAGCCTCTACGCAACACAATCTGCTCTTGCAGCACCCCTTTGGGCTCAGCATTGCCACTACATCACCTTGAAGGCACTGCGTCAGCTTCTATGCTGCCTCTGCATGAGCCTAACTGGGTTGCGTCCCTCCTGCTAGGCTCTGCGCTGCTTGGTACGGATCTGCCTCTCTGCCTATGTATTCACGGCCTCAGATCTGATAATCCCTTGTCGATCTACCCCTCACCAGCACTACAAGCTCACTCGAAAATTCTCAGCAAACCGCGCCCCAGAATTTCGACTTAGCTCAAGTGCTACCGCTCTGTGTGTCTTCTCTAACTGACCCCAAGCCTTCCTTTAATACTTTTCTCATTGAGAAATCAATGGCCATGATCTAATCTCTAATCAACGGTTAAGATTAGAAAATACTTGATTCATGTTAGTTAGAACATTCTCACCCGCATGTTTAAATGAATTCCCTTTAATTATTTAATTTCCCTAAGTTAGACTTAGGGTCTCCATTAAAATAATTAATTTATTGAATAACTTTCACACCGGGTGGAATTTATCCAAATGATTTATGGGTCTTGGAGATCTCATGTGTTCTATCCCTTCCACAAAGTATCGGAGCTAGAGCACATCCGATGCTACCCAAAATCTCAACAAGTTGCAGTGCAGATTCCTAGGGCTACCTTTCTTCAACCCTTGCTGCCTTTGTCCCTTAAATGCTAGGTCTGCATCTTCCTCCTCTTTCTTAATCTTGATTCCTCCACTGTTGAATTCCCTCTTGGTTATTCTCCTTATCTCCTCCTGTTGAAGGATTTCCCATATGTCCCCCCAGTTTGGAAGCTGTGCTATGCCCAAAATGCTTTGGACAAAGGTATCCCACTCATCAGTGATTGCATTTAGGGCATTCCTTACCATGAGTCCATCATCAGGAGTTGCCCCCATGGCAATAAGCTAGTCTCAGAACATCCACGTCTGTTCTCTGGAAGCATCTTCCTTTGGACGAAGCTACCTTGATACAACGTGGTTAATGTCGTCCACACCTCGTTTGTCGTCTTCTTCTCGGAAATATGCGGAACCATGTGATCTTTCACTCCATCCATGATCAAGCGTTTAGTCCGCGCCTTATTTTCATTAAACTTCTTTAAGAGCATCAGCATCGGTCGCCACAACCAGGACGTTCTCGGCATGGTCTATAATGCCATATTCATCAAGGACTGTCAGGATTCTGACTTTCCAACCTATCCTGATCTCTCTGTCCACACAGTGCCATCTCTCCTAAAACTGTCTAAGCAAGTGCTCTTCTCCCTTCTATTGCTGCTACACTTAGGAAAAGACCGGATTTGGGTTTCTTGGCGATAGAAACCCTCTAAAGAATATGCTCCCTCTGACAAATGATTTCCCTCCCAGAAATCCTTTACCAATTCTGTCGAATCAACCCTATACGATCACTCCACTTGATCAATCTGAAATTTCTTGGTGAAAAATCTACTGAGGAATTGTTTCCCCTTACTTTGTCAACCATAACAATGCCCCACCAGCAACTTCAAAAATGAGAAAACTACACTTTCAGCCACAGCAACCAGCACAACGTCACTCCCTCTTGGACTGCGTCACCCTCTTGGGCCTGCTTCAGCCTCTGCGTCAGCTCAATAGGCTCTGTGTCACCCTTTTGGGCCTGCGTCAGCCTCTGCGTGAGCAAACTGGCTCTGTGTCACCCCTGTAGGGCCTCTGCGATGTCCCTCTGGTGTTGCACTGCCTCTTTCTAAATCTGTGCAGCTTCAGCTACCCTCCTACAGCAAAACAATCTTCAGCCCTATGCTGATGGGTTTAGCCTGATCTGCAATCGCTCTTATACCATCTAAAAATTTTCAAATATAGAAACCCTACTGCAGCATCTTGATTTACTTCTCCTACTTGTTTGAATTAATTAACAAGTTATTTTTTGAATATTCAATAAAATATCAAAGCAAAAACATCAGTAGCCTACACATACATATAGATCATTTACTGAAGCATAACGCACACATGACAATGGACACAATATTTTTTGGACAATGTCCCCAAAAAAACCCAATGCGGGAAAACCGGTGCAACAGCTCTTTAGAGGGTCTGTTTATTAAGCAGAATGTATGAATACAATCAAGGGCACTAGTAATTGTTTTCCCAACAGAGAATTCACGTCAGATGTACCTCTAACACTCGGAGAAAGAAAATATGTTTGATTAAGCTGAGGCTTCACACCTTTTGAATAATGCTGAATACGAGCCCTTTCTAGCCCACTAGAAATCCCAGCGCTGCCTCTCTCGACACTGTGTCAGCTCTGCGTAGATGCTAGAGCCTTTGCACAGCACAGGCTACTCTTGTGTCACCCGTCTGGGCTCAGCGCTGCCTCTGCGTCCCCTTGAAGGGCCTGCGTCAACCTCTACGCTGCCTCTGCGCAAGCCTAGCTGGGTTGCATCCCTCCTGCTAAGCTTTGCGCTGCCTAATACGGATCTGCCTCTCTTCTTATGTATTCTCGGCCTCGGATCTGAATAATCCCTCGTCGATCTGCCCCTCACCAGCACTGCAAACTCACTCGAAAATCCTCAGCGAATCACACCCCAGAATTTCGACTTAGCTCAAGTGCTACCGCTCTGTGTGTCTTCTCCAACTAACCCCAAGCCTTCCTTTAATAATTTTCTCGTTGAGAAATCCACAGTCGTGATCTAATCTGTAATCAATGGCTAAGATTAGAAAATACTTGATCCATGTTACTTAGAACATTCTCACCCACATGTTTAAATTAATTCCCTTTACTTATTTAATTTCCCTAAGTTAGACTTAGGGTCTCCATTAAAATAATTGATTTATTGAATAAATTTCACACCGGGTGGAATTTCTCCAAACGATTTATGGTTCTTGGAGATCTCATGTGTTCTAGCCCTTCCACAAAGTATCAGAGCTAGAGCACACCTGATGCTACCCAAAATATCAACAAGTTGCAGTGCCGATTCAGTGTTAGCAGTGGCAGTGTTAGCAGCATAGAAGATGTAGCACTTGAGAGGGAGTTGTAGTAGAGATGCAGCAGTGGCAGTGTAATAGGCAGCGATACAGTGGAAGCAGAAGCATAGTGGTTGATGGACTTCAGTGGCGCGGAGGATGCTTTAGAGTCAGAGCAGTATGCCGCAGGCATAATTTCTAGAGAAATTTCCTCGCTAAGAGGGAGTGTTGATTTTTGTAGCATCAGAAATTGCTCTAAGCCCCAAATTTTGTGGAGAGGCTTAGACACTAGTATTCCAAAGAAACCAGAGAACGTTTGTCAAAATTCCACTTGGTTGATGTTTTATTAAAATTATTAATTATTTTAATGGAGACCCTAAGTCTAACTTAGGGAAATTAAATAATTAAAGGATATTAATAAAACAAAGTGAGAATAATCTAGAAAAGGCAGAGATAAAGTCTGTGAAAATTTCAAATCTGAAATTCTACCATAGCAACTGATTTATTTTCCCTACTTATTTTCCATAATAAGTTATTTACAAAAACCCTTCAGTAATCATCAAAAGAAATTATATTGTAGTTATCACATAATTTCATAGAGAAAATAATAGTGAAATATAAACACAAGAATTAATCACATCAACGCAGCTATTTTTGGACAATTGTCCCCAAAAAAACCCAATGCGGGAAAACCGGTCTAGCAGATGAAGGCTTATTTATTAATCTTCAGCAACAATCTCTTTACAAGGAATGAATGGCAGAATAACGGAGAAACTTTCATGAAAACACTAGAGATAATTTTCTCCCAAACTCTACGTGATCCTCTGCATAGGGACTGCGAGAGGACTGCGTTCTCAGTTGCGCTGCCTCTCTGCACTGTCCCTCTACGTTGTCCCTCTGCTGCTCTGCATCCCTCTTCCTCAGCCTCTGACTGATGTTGATACCCTCTTCTTCCCTCGCCCTACAACTATCCCTCTGAAATCGAATTCTAAATTCTGAAGAATCGCCTCCCCTTGGGTTTCTGAGAGTTTTCCCAGCCTCTCTTCAACTGACCCACAAGTATTCATTTATACTTTTCCTGTTGATAAATCAATGACCGTGATCTAATCCTTAATCAACAGCTAAGATTAAATTAGACTTGATCCTGGTCACTTAAAAGCTTCTCACCCACATGTTAAATTAATTCAATTTAATTATTTAAACTTACCTAAGTTTTAACTTGAGCTTCCTTTAAAAGAATTAATTATTTGAATAACTTTCACTCCAGGTGGAATTTCTCCTAATGATTTCTAGGTCTTGGAGATCAAATGTGTTCTAGCCCCTCCAAAAAGCTTTGAAGCTA
This sequence comes from Pinus albicaulis, assembly GCA_034641835.2. Taxonomy (NCBI): domain Eukaryota; kingdom Viridiplantae; phylum Streptophyta; class Pinopsida; order Pinales; family Pinaceae; genus Pinus; species Pinus albicaulis. Next base: position 491,798,132 of record CM076575.1, read on the forward strand.
GAGCACATCCGATGCTACCCAAAAATCAACAAAGTCATGTTATAATCTTAGTCATTGATTAGAGATCTAATTCGGTCGTTGATGTCTCAACAAGAAGACTATAAAGGAAGGCTTGAGGGCCATTTGGAAAAACACACCGAGTTGATCTAGAGTTCGAAATTTTTGGGGCATGGGTTTGCTGAGAAATTCGAGCTAGAGATATGAGTTGTGAGGGGCAGAGATAGCGTCCGGAGAAAGATAGTTTCTCAGCCGGTGGACCAACAGTCAGAGAGAGGTAGAGGTGATCTAACCAAGCCAGCGCTGAAGGAAGGACGACTAACGCAATGACTGCGTAGGGCTCACACAGAAGCAGCGTAGAGGCAGATGAGGGTTTCTGAATTTTTCTTCTAGATCAGTTTCAGAGGTCGGGATCTGGAGAGTGACACCGAGAGGCTGTTCCTCAAGGTCCACGGAGGCAAAAAAACTTGGTTGGGACTGAACATTGAGCTTGGAAGGGGGTGACGCAATGGCTGGAAGGTCCAGCGTTGCGACTACGCAGTGCCTCCCCAAGGAAGGGTTTTCTTCATCCGGAACAGCCGGGAACTCAATGATTGAGTGAGGTAAATCCTCACAAATTTTTCTGCCAACATTTCTCTCTATAACTGAATTACCCTAGGGGTATTTAGAGATGTATTTAGGCATTGCTACTGCTTATAATAAAACCCTCAGATCTGTTGCACCAGATTTCCCGCATTGGGTTTTTCCGGTGACTTAATTCAAAATAAAGGTGTCACATGTGTGATTGATTTCCTTGTTCAGTTTCCTTGTTTCAGAATCATGAGTATTATAGTGTAGGTTGCTTCAGTGATTGCTTCAGTATTTCATGCATGATTCAGAAATAATTGTGTAAAGTAAATTACATAATAGAAGTAATCCAGTTGGTTGCAGTAGGATTCCTTAGATTGTTCAGATCTAGGAATTTTCACACTCATTCCCTGGAGCCCCGAGCAGTTAAAAGAAGAAAAATCAATAAAAGGCAAAAGGCATATGAAGAAGGGTGGAAAAACAAAGATCAGTGTAACTCATGTACCATGATTGCTCCCTCCTACATTCATACACCGATGTGTGGGCTTCCCTCATTATAGCTACCCTTGTACCATGGCATGTGGCTTGGAACCTTCCCTTATACCCCACTCCATTTCACCATTATTTCACATGACAACTGCCATCTAAAATATGTACCATGGACCTCTCTCTCCCTTACAGGTTGAAACCACCTAATAGGGTCCTTTATTAACATTCTCTTGAGCTTGGGGACACATATACATTTTAAAGCCCACTTGGAAGGGCATGCCACTATGAAGTGTCCACCTTTGCCCATGGTTTGCACGCTGTTTTGCTCGATTGCACTAATGAATTGTTGTACTGGAAAGTGAGGAGACGCATTGGATCTTATATAGGAATGCATGAGGTGGGTCTTCATCTTGGCTTTTTCCTCCGTATACGGGATCCAATCCCTCCAGAGTGTCATGATTGCACTTGTAGGGTGGGCGTTCAGAGCCATGGGCCTCCACCATGGCAGAGCATTAACTACCATGCCATGGGATTCTTCAACACCACACTATGCTTGCTCATGCCCCAGCTATACAGAGATGATGATGCACTTGGACCACATTGCCCGACCAACCACATACTTGCACCACACACTTGGCAGTTGATCTAGGGCCCATACAGGATTTAGTCTCACTGTTGGATGGATAAATCGTTCTTGCGGACAAGACAGATCTCCCTAGTATCCTACGATAACTAACAACAAACAGACAGATGTAAACTACTTTCTCTAGATTATATTTGGTCTAGAATTATCTATAATGAAGGATTTAGGACTTACCTATAGTCCAGCGTTGATCGTAGTCTTCTTTCCTGTCGCTTTGAATATGTTTCCTTTCAGGATCTGCAATCAAAAACATGAAAAAATCAGAAGCACCTGCATAATATAGACTAATTCATAAACTATAAATCTATCTTGATGATCAAGGAATTCAAGAAATAAGCCATTTAAATAAACAACTCATTGAGAAAACAGGATCCATTTGTATTATCTTTGATGAAAGAAGGAGCCTTACAACTGTGTTCCCCTTGATGTCGTACATGTCCTTCTGAGGTCTGGAACAAGTGTTTCCTCTACTTTGACAAGCCTTTGCACTCTCTCGACTAACATGCACATGAGTGTGTAATCATTCCCATATGGTAATCAGTTAAGAGAGTCTGAGTTTTTCCAGCAATTCTCCTAAAAAAATCTCAAAGCCTAACTCCCTTTGAGGCTGAACTATGGCTTCAATTTATAGCAAAAGAGAAGAGGTTGCAGCTCCAAATAAGAGGGGATAGAATCCTCTTTCAAGGGATTAAGTTCCACATACCAAGGGGTAGGCTCCTTTAATGGAGAGATGAATGTACATGAAAGGAGTGAACTTTCCACCGAATAATTGCTTCTAGAAGCTTCCAGATTCAACCAGCTGGGCTTCCAAATTTTACTTCCGCCTTCATTTTACCTTTTACAGGGAACCAGACCTTTAATGAAGAAAAAGTGTGGTCAGTTTCGCATGTTCTAGAAGAAACAGATGCGACACCACAAGTAATACTAATAGAAAGTGCGGTACAAGTATTTTTATGACTTTTATAAGCTTTTCTCTCAATTTCAAGGCTTGATTTTAGGAACTTGATGTTTGTAGACTTCTAAGGGAGCACTGTATGAGTAATGATGAACCCATACAGACAGTAAAACATCATGGTGAGGGGTATGGAGATATGGCAGAGTTGAGTGGTGAGGCCGCTGGAGTGATAAGGGATTTGTTGGTAAGCAATGGCGTGGGGAATAGTGGGTTGGAACGACGTAGCGAAGATCCGAGAGGCCATGAGGGCCGAGGAGCCCAGTGCTCAGAATACTTTTTTTTATTTTTATTTTTAATGTTAAAACAATAGAGTAAGTAGAGCTGAAATTCTTCCAGATATACAGCGGAATTGGAAAAAATGTAGAAATGAGGGCAACAGTAGAATTTCAAGTACTGAAATGCAACAGCGGATTGCCAATAAAACCCAGAAATTTTTCCAATAGCTCCGCAGCAGAAAATATGGACTTTAAAAATGCAGAATTTTAAGCAGGCATACACAGCAGAATTTTTCTGGAAATTATAGTAGTAAAAATCCAGAATCTTCTTCAGAAACCCAATATAAATAGTATCCAGCAGCTCTTCAAATTGCAGATTTTAATAAGCAGAAATTGCAGAGAAAAATTAGAATGAAAACCTTCAGATGGGCAGTGCTGCCTTTCTTCAAAGCCAATGGCTGAGTGTTGCCAATTTTGAATGCTGCTCTTCTCCAAGATAAAATTTCTGAATGTGGCAAAATGTCTGTTGCAGAAACTCTGAGTGCTGCAAAAATGTCAAGAATTTTTGCAGATATGCACAGGCCATAAACACAAATGGCTCACTCAATTTGGAGCAGAGCCAGCGATCGCCCGCTCAGATACCATGTTAAAAACCATGTTGAACAAACACATGGTGTATGAGGAAGATGAACACACAAACACAAGAGACTCAACACACAATGAAGGATAAGCTTGAGGCTCTCTTATTTTCCATTATACAAAGATGTACATTTATAGTACAATGGTGTGACTCTTGGTTTCACATTCCAAGATCACTTGGAGTCCATTGTGACTTTTCGCATTCCACACCTACCCATAGAGGATTAGGTGTTCCAACAATTTTTAGTGTAACAGATTTCCCCCTAAAGTGCGAAGTCTGAGAGTATTCGAAGAGTGATGTACTTTATCATTTCGAGGATTAGCTTGTGGACACCCCAGTCGGAATCTTGTGAAAACATTCAATGCAAAACATATATATATATATATATATATATATAATCGTTGAAGTAGGCATTCTCATACTCAGATCAAACACTAACTAAAACTTGTTTTGATGTAGAAATGATTTTACTATCACATCAATAATGTAGACACAGTATGGATGCATCCATCTGTTATGAATAGTCTACTGCATAATGAATAATAAAACTCCTCGCAGCCTGGATGGTGGAAACTAGATCCAGGGTCTTGATTTCTGCTACCCGAACTAGTACGATTCTATCCATGCGATTGATTATGTCGAAGTTGAACATGGTAGAAACCACTTGATTACCAGTCAATGATGTAAACTGTTAACAAATGTGAGAGAAACCACCAATAATGACAATGGCTCACAAAGTACTCAGTACAATCCATGAAATGTGAATAAATGATTTGAAGTCGAACATCTCACGGAATCGTTCGATCGAAGGTCAATGATGCAACCTGTTGTCGAAGGCGAGAAACCTGCCATTAAGGCATGCAGATTCCAAGGTACTGAAGGATTCTAGATCAACTTCCTAGATGATGAGCTGTCGTCAATAGAAAGTGATCCGTCGTAGGAAAGCCCACGACACGAAACCATTAGATCAAGTTTTGTAAGAATATTTTGCAAGGACAGACTCAGGGATGGTCAACGCGAATGAAGACATATGTTTGCAAATGAATGGTTTATTTGAATTGTCCTCTTGAACACATAACGACATTGCAGATGGTTTGGTGACAATTGACCTAAGCTAATACCCAGAAACCAGCTGAAGACTTTCAATATGGCTTGATTAACTGATAGGCAAAGGATTTTCCCAACCCAAGTGGAAGTGTGACAAAAAGTGTCGTGTTCAAGAGTGGTAAACTACTTTTTAAACAAAGTGTGACAAATGGATTCGTTTTCTCTCTTTTCCCCCACCATTTCTGGCAAGTACCTCTTTATTTTTGACAAGCTTGAGAAGGATAACATTTGCTTGTTTATATAAGCTCATCCTTCGGATGAGTCCAACTTAGTTTAAAATCGAACCCTAAGAAGAAGTGGTCCGTTCTTGTTTGTAATCGACAAGTCCTTTACTGTTAAATTTTAATGAGTCCAGTATAGGAGAAACTCGGTGTTTTTCAATTTTAGGGAGTCAGAAGAAAAACTTAAGGAAACTCCGTGGGTGTACTTTTTCGTAAATTTAATCTCTCAGGCCCGAGAAAGGATAAAACAATACTGGAGAGAACTCTATTGACCATGATTAGTCAATGTATATCTTTTTCGTAAATAGTCCATTTCAGTCCGGAAAAAGGGTAAACTTATACTGAAGGGACGACTATTCATTTCCTTTACCGAGTTCAAATAGTCAAGTACTCGACAATCTTTTCATTTTTAGAGAGTTTGAAAAGGGCTTAAAAGAGAACTCCAAGGTTTTGCTTTTTCTTAATTGTTTAAGAGTCCAAAAAAGTGATAAAAGTGTACAAAGTAGTTTCGTTTTTTCTGTAAGTTTTAATGAGTTCAAAAAGGTAATAAAAATGTACTCATTCGCTTTTTCATAATTTTTACTGAGTTCGAAAAAGTGATAAAAAATATACTCCTTTGTCAAAATGACCATTTCACCCAAAAAATCTTGTATTACGCACAAAAACTCAAAAATTAAACATACCTGTTTATGATTAATAAAAATAATTTGGAAAACCACTTTTCAAAGTGAAAAATAAACAAAATATTATTTTATTTATTCAAAAAAATCTTATAAAAAAGAGTTTTTGTAAATCATTTTTACCATTTGACTTCAGAGTAAAAATTGAGAGCTTTTGGTAAATAACGTTCCGGAGGAGATTACGGAAGATTCGCCCGTCAAAATCGAAAACCGTCAGTTCCAGGTAATTCACATCATCTTTACCTTCAGTTTTGTCCATTTATTTTCTCATTTTAGGGTTTAAATTGTTTTTTAGGGAGGAAAATATGTTCAAAAAATCGCTTATGGGGGTCCGTAAGTAAAACACATGGAACCTGCGGACCCCGACAATTTTGCAATGGAAAAATTGTCGTGGTCCCGCAACTTACGCATAAGATACGTGCAGAACCACGCACTATTTTTATGCATAAAGTGCGGAGGAGATGTAAGAAAAAATAAAATGAATAAATCTCCCAATTTAAACCAAATTTTCCCACTCAAATTGTTTCTGACCTTTCAATTTGTCCATTGCAAGATATTTACAATGCTTGAGTGGAGAGAACGTGAGCATGAAGAAGTTGATGATGCGGCCATGTTACATCCGCCTACATTACGTGTTTTAAGATAATGCGATTTGTACAAATTTTGGGCCATTCAAGGTATGAGGGCTCAGGTAGATTTGTTTACCTGGCTAGTCAACAAATGGGATGTACAGGAACAATGCTTTATCATTGGAGGTCATCGGCTCGAAATTGAGCTGGAAGATATATAATTCCTCACTGGTTTATCAAAGAGGGGCGAGCCACTCTCTTTGTTTGGGGCTAGGGCAGGTGGCCAGTCTGTCGCTAGCCTTTAGGAAGAATTTTTCAATGAAAAAGCAAACCCCAAGGATAAACGCATTAACATAAAAACCATTATTCATCCTGAGCTAAAAGTGGTTGCTTTTACGGTAACCAGGTTGTGTGGGAGCGCAGCGCCACATGTCGCTACAAGATCCCAAATGCAGACTGTCGTTGACTGCTTTAGAGGCACCATTTTCAATTGGTGTGAGGCAATTTTGGCCAATGTCAAAGTCCAACTGACTAGAGAAAAAAACGTGAAGTTGAAAAACTTCGGATATGGAGCGATCGTGGTTACATTTGCTCTAGAGAGGATTCTTTTACTGGCCTCACAACTTATTTCAGTTGATCATGGTAGAGTTAAAGAGCCTCGAATGGTTCGATGGGTTGCATTGATGGCCCGTCACAGTGAAGGCAGCGAGGTTGTTCATTTTACTCCAACCTATTTCCATTCGTTGGAGAATCAAATCTTCGTGATAGAATATTTTCCTTATGCTGGGATAGATTTCCGCAGCAACCGAGAGATGTCTCTTTCTCCAGGGACACAATGGGATGAGTCAGGTAAGAATCATTTTGACATGTTCTAAATTCTAATTTTTATTTTGTTTTTTGAATCGTCCAAAACTGATGACAAAAATTTCAAATGCAGATGTGGGTCCACGTCGACCAGCCACTCTCAGTCCTTTTGATAGGAAACCAGCTGCAGGACCACCACCACCACAGGATCAGACAGCAGAGGTCCTTACTGATCTGGGGAACCATCTGGAGCGGTTGACCTTAGATATTCCAGAGACTACCATAGATGACATTCCGCTCCGTTTACAGAGATATGTTATCAGGGTTCAGGGACCGTTCAGGAGATTTCTGAGCAGGGTGGCACGGGCTGTAGTGTTTTATCAAGATCATCACCACAAATAGTGGATGATTGATATTGTAGACTTGTACCACTTTTTGTATCACTTTTTTCCGATCATAAGGCGTTTTGAACCTATGATCGAGGACGATGTAATATTTTTTAAAACACTACTTTTATGCTATGATATTACTACTATTTCCAGTTATATGTCTTAACATGTTATCGAATGTTATTTTGATCTACTGATTTAATTATCGCAAATGTATGTTTATAACAGTTGAAGCTACTGCATCAGCTAATGTGTTTAAATTTCTCGGAATATGTTGATACTCAATATAATCAAATTATCGTTCGAGGAGATGAACTTTCAAAAATAATCTTAACATTGGGTTTTTAATTGCATATACTCTATTCAATTGTAATACAATGAGTTCAAAATCTAACCTAATGATCAAACTTCGAATTCAAAATGAAATGGATTCAGACAATAACTCAATAACTGTGTTATACTCTGCAATATTGTTCATCGTTTGACCGAGGCTTACCCCGTGCATAGATACTAACTCATCAGTGGGTGAATAAATAACCCAAGCTGCGGAAGAAATGTTCCGTGTACTACGACAAGCACCATCAACAAAACCAATGTATGTTTGAAGGGACGTCGACATCTGCAACATCAAGAGTGATCCAGATAAGCAGGGATAGTAGTAAAAGCACACTTAAACTATGCACGCTCTCTAATCTACAACACACCAGTTTATGAAAATAACTAATATACAGGGAATATCTCCACACAAGAATCAAGCATAATATCTCTTCAGATAAAGCCAATTTCTGGGTTTGCCTAAAGAGACCCCGTCAAAGTCAATCAATTCATAGGCCCCTTTTGCAAGTTGTCACTTGACAATATAAGGAACATGCCACATGGGTTCAAATTTCCCAGCACCTAACTTATCGTTAGCTTGATCATAAACCAAGACTAGGTCTCCTTCTGAAAAAATACGAGGTGTAACACTTCTATCATACTGAGCTTTCATTCGTTTCGCATGAGTTTCGGTAGCTAATGTAGTGGTGCATGGATTCTCATCTAATTGAGCTAAGTATAAAAAGAGTTTCTCCCCTTCAGAAGTGGCTAGTAGTAACTCTATGGCTAGTTGGAGTGACAGTATCTCGCATTCAATTGGTAGTACCGCTTCTCTAAACCCAGAACAACAAAGGGGTAAAACGTGTTGATGTTTTTTACGAGGTTCGACATGCTCAAAGTGTTTAAAAAAGGCATGGTATGCCAACCGATTATGAATTTTAATGATTCAAGCATCTACAGGACTAAAACTTTATTTGATAATTTCAACCATACCATATTAGTCACATGGATACAGTATAGAATCGTCATGCATATTGTGCTGTTGATCACTTCACTTTGGTCATCATGATGTACTGGTAAAATGACCCCATGGCCGCAATTATCGTCCAACACAGAACAGAGCAATCACATGATTGAACACGAAAGAGCTTTTCACAGTTTTCTACACTATCATGTATTCCCACCGAAAATCACACTCGGAATATTTGATTTTTAAAGAAGCCTTTTAATACCATATGAATTAATGTAACAAAGTGAGAAAAGGGGTCTAACTCACTTAAATAAAATAAAGTGTTTCCCTAGTAGAGGCAACGTTGTAACTTAAAGGGGAAAGCCTAGGGGGTCCACACACACATGAGAGAGGCCTCACATAGACTCCTAAGGTAACTGCGCAGGTCAAAGAGGAACTCAAGGACGCAGTTAGGGTTTTGAGGGAGCTAGCACTATAAAAGGTGGGGATTTCACTCCATTTGGTATTATTGATATGTTATTGATATTGAGAGCTAGATCACCACTTGAAGACGCCTTGCCGTTGTTTATCGGTTCCATAAAGATTGGTTAGCGTTAACCCAGTGTTCTCCCACGGGAATGTCCACCGTTCCCAAATTTCCTAGTGCCACGTCGAGCAAGGTTTTTCCTTCGCTCGTTGATGATTTGCGATGATTTTTGGGTGGACGTTGGTGAGGAGTTGGTCTTTGGAGTGTTCGGCGTTAGCCCAGAGAGAGGACGGAAGCCAATAGTAGGAGACCCAGCTTTGCTGGCGCTGTTGTGTGGTGACTTGGCGTTGGTTTCCGGTTGCTTTTCAGCCTTGAGGAGGTTGGCTTCAGCTGAGAGAGCCAGCAGAGTGTTTTTCGTGCCCTTTCCTCGCCGGTGAATGTCTTCCGTCAACTTCAAATTTCCCCGGGAGGCACGCTGCTTTACAGAGGAGGGTTTCTGGGGGTGATTTTCGGAGGTGGTCCATTTCGTCTATGATTTCTAGGTTTTGTCCGGAGCAGCGAGTACAGGTGATCTGCAGATTTTTAGCTCATTCCGGCGAGGGGATTCGTCTTCAGTTCCGGGCTTCTTTCTGTGATGTTAAAATACTGCAGCTTTTTCCAAAACAACTGTAGCGTTTTCTCGTAGTAGCGATCGTTTCCAGAGGGTTCTTCACTTGCCTAGTGCAAGGATAGGTGCTCTTATTCTGATTATCCATTGTACCCATTTATATTCTCAAATTAATAAAATGGCTTAGCATTCCTGGCATTTTATGTGTGCTTGCTTTATATTCTGTTTCTGGCATTTGTCTATATAGTTGTATGCTTGTATCGCTGCCTATTTCCCGTTGGGGATATTACATACCGCAAATTTAGGCATCGTCTCGACCCATTTGGTAAAATAATTTACTGCGAGAATAATATACCCATGCCCCCGACCGAGTGAGGGTTACATGTAATGAAATCAATGCCCCAATTTGCAAAAGGACCAATAGCAATTATAGGGTGAAGAGGAGCAGGTGGTGCACGCATCTTGTGATCAAAGATTTGACAGTTGTGGCATTTTCGGATAGCAGAAATACAATCTTTAAATAAGGACAGCCAAAAATAGCCAGTGCGCAATATCTTTTGGGCTGCGGCATACCCAGACATATGACCGCCACATGCTCCAAAGTGACAGTTATTTAAAACCTTTTCAGCTTCGTCAAGAGTTAGACAACGTCGAAAAACAGAGTCCGCACCATGACGGTATAGTGTGTCACCAATAATATGATATTGCTGAGACTGGAAACGAATTTTTTGTCGTTCTGACCGTGAGAGTTCAGGCCGAAAAGTTTGGGTTTGGAGATAAATGATGATATCTCCATACCAAGGATGATGTTCTGCCACAGCTTCTGTGTCAGTACTTGGGAAGTCACACATAAGTTTAGCGAATACCAATGATTTCTTTGATTTGGATTTTTCAAATTCCAAGTCAAACCCCTATAGGATAACAATCCATTTGCAGTATTTGCCCCCTAGCAGTTGTTTGGTCAAAATATACATCATAGGGTTAAAATCAGAAATCACTGTTGTTTTGCGTAACAATATGTAATGACGAAATCGTTGGACAGCTTGAATGGCTGCCAAGGCCAATTTCTCCACATGTGAGTACTTGATTTCGGTCAGATGCAGATTGCGACTGAGATAATAAATCACATGTTCGTTGTGAAATTCATCTTCCTGAACTAGAACCATGCCAATCGTAGAATGGGAGGCTGCTAAGAATAAAAAGTAATCCTGGTTGTAATTGGGAGGATGTAATAATGGTGCATGGGTCAACGCGTGTTTAAGAGTATCTACTATCAAAAGATCGATCAGCGATCTTGTCCCAAAAGAAAGGAATAGTCTGCTTTAACAACCTGGTAAAACCTTTGGTTAACTCAACATAGTTAGGAATGAATCAACATAAAAAGTTCGCTTTCCCTTGCAAACTTTGGAGTTGGCGAAGAGTAGGAGGAGGAGGTAATTTGATGATAGCCTCAACCTTCGATGGGTTGACACGAATGCCTTCGTTTGAGACAAAAAATCCCAACAATCATCCAGATTCAACACAAAAGACACATTTGTGAGGATTCAAACAAATATTGTAATGCCTACATCTCATAAAGATAGCTCGTAGATGAGTAAGATGATCGGCTCTGCGTGATGAATGAGCAGGTAAATCATCGAGATAGGGTTGCATAATGTGTTTAATGTCATGAAATGCATAAGACATTGCCCTCTGAAAAGTTGCGCCAGCGTTCTTAAGTCCAAAAGGTAATTTGCAGTAAGCAAAAGTCCCCCACGAACAAATGAAAGTTGTTTTGGGTTGATCAGCGAAGAGTATGTTGATTTGATTGTAGCCCGAAAATCCATCTATAAACGAAAACATTTCACTTCCGGCACAATCGTTAATAATTTGATCGATATAAGGGGTTGGATAATTGTCTTTTGGACAAGCTCGATTTATATCCCTATAATCGATACATACTCGTATTGTCCCTTGTTTTTTATTGACAGGAACAATATTAAATACCCAATCCATTAAACGAATTGAATAAATAAAATCTGCACAAAGTAATTTCTCAACTTTTGCTTTAATAGCGGCAGCTTTTTGTGGATGTATCTGACGTAATCTCTGTCAGACAGGTTTAGCATCTGTGTATGTTTTAATTTCATGAACAACAATTGAAGGATCGATACCTGGCATTTCTTCGTATGACTAGGCAAAAATGTCACGGAATTCTTGAAATACGGCTTTATATGCTTGGATTTCATCTAGCGTACAAGAAGCACCTATATGAATGTTTTCAACAATTATGGGTTTCACTGAGATGTCAATAGGAACTGTCGTAGAAATGTTTGCTAAGTTCAATTCAGAATCAGAATTCGTGAGAGGATTCCGGGGTTCATAGACATAATCAGCGGTAAAAATGGAGGAAAAATCAGTTTCAAAATGATCGAGATCAGGTAAAAATGAAGATCGATGATGTAGATCTTCCCATGGTAATTCTTCTATAGAAAAAAATTCACGAATATGCTCATCAGTATTGAATACTTGTTGAACAGGATCTAGAATTGATGGAGAAGCTAAGCTTGGTATTGAAAATGATTCCTCATTAACCACACTCACTAGATCAGGTTTAGTTGAAGGAGTATCAGAAAATGACTGTACTGCCTGATATGCTAATTCAGAAGGACTCAAAGGCATCGCGCCATTGTAAGAATCCAGTTCTGAGTCTGAAGGTACTATCCAAGGATCATCAAAGGAAATAGTACTTGATGTAATCATATTGATATTAGTAATAGGAGATGGTACGTTGGGAGCAAGCAGGGAAAAAGTTCCTAGTAAAGCAGAATCTTTAATTAAACCTACTCCAACATCTTTATAAGGGATAGTCGATTTTCCGTCATGTTGGATACTATCAGTAGTGGCTGGGTCGGATGAATAATATGAGAGCTGATCTATTTTAACGATCTTTCCTTGATGAGGAAACATGATGAGACGAAAGACCGATGAGACAATAGCAGTCATGGCATAAGACCAACTGCGACCCAGGAGAAGGTTGTAGTCCAGAGGGGCATCAACCACTTCCACAACTAGATTAACAGTTTTTACTTCGACCTCTATAGGTAGATCCTATAAAATACCATACGAATGGAATCCTCTTCCATCAAAAGCTTTGAGGATAGTCGGCGATTGGTTAATTGTCAGAGAACCAAGTGATTTCCAACATTTTAACGACATGATACACATAGAAGCCCCTTCATCAACAACAGTACGAAAACAACATTTGTTTTTTACTATTACCGAAATTTGAAAAGCCATTTTATGGGGTAGGCGAAGTGTAAAATTCTCTAAATCGAAGATCATTAGGTTCAAATACTGAAGGTCTACGGCTCCTATGGCTGACAATAGTAATTTTCTTTGGGTTGGACATGATTGCAGTACTTCCAAAGCCAACATTGCTGAAGGGGAAATTGCCAAGTCTTCAACAATATTGTAGTTCTGAGCAGCTCTCGCATGTGGATTGAAAGCTAATTTATGAAGTACACCTTTAACAGGCGGTTTGATTACTAAGTCAGGATTTGGTTTCTCGATTTGTAGCGGATCAGAAACTAAGGGAGATGTAGTTGATGTTGAATTAGAATTTTCTGCTTCTTTACCACCAACAGGACTTTTACTATCATAATTTTGCGATCGCATCACAACCATCAAGATATCTTCTATCGCATTTGAGGAAGATCCAATCATGTTACTATCTTGAGCAGGAAAGGGATCCTTCAAGACAACAGTTATTGGCGAACTCTTAACGAATTTCGATACCTCGGCTCTATGCGGGCACTCTTTAGTAAAATGATCCTCATCACAGATTAGACAAGAATAACGAGGTTTTCGTTTATCGTCAGTTGGTTCAGTTTTATCGTTTTTATCTTTTGAAGATGATTTTTTGTTTTTATTCTTACCTTTCTTCTTACCACCAGTTTTAGGTTTGGCTGTAGATGATTCTACAACATGAATATCAACGGAAGCTTCAATGGAAGAATCTCCTTTTGGTGAATCAGGTAAAGTTATAATAGGAGAAGTCGTCTTGGAAGATTTCTTCTTACTCTTGCTAGTGCTAACAGAACCAATTACACCATCAGCGGCATGAGAGCCTGAAGGAGTTGTAGTGAACTGACCAAGTCTTGGTAAATCAGGGATTTTGTCATACAGAGTTCCTGACGATGTATACACAAGGTCAAGGTATTGAGCTTGAGCAATGACTTGCTCTTCTGTAACAACGCCTCCTTTGGCCACATCTTCAGTAATTTTGGGCAATAATGATTTGATAAACCATTCAGCCAAAATTTGATCCGGAATAAAGACTTTCACTAAAGTCTCCTACGTCTCCATTCATGAATGTGATCAAATATGTACGTAGACGTAGATTGTTTTAATGAGGTCAACAATTCCGCGCCATTGTCGTATCTGACAAACAACTGAAAATGGGTTAAGAAAGCAATAGCTAGTGCATTAAAATTATTAAATGAACCTCGTGGTAACTCAATGTACCATTTGGTAGCTAGACCAATGAGAGTTCTTTGAAAAAGACGTAATCAAATCGAATCATTGATTAGTGAATTGGATGCACACCAGAGATGATAAGTCATAACATGATTAGATGGATCTTCTCCTGACTTACCTTCAAACTTTGGAATATCACTAGGCAACTTATTAGGCATCGGCAGCCAATACGGAAGATAAAAGATAGGATCATTCGTAAGGCGCGATAAATCAGGTAAATCTAAAGTTGCTATAAACGGTAACCCACGGCTAGGGTCTTAATAACCTTGTGTGATCAAACCAATTCCAGGAGGAGGATATCCAGGATATCCTGGAATTGGATGCGCATTGAGAATTGTGAAACCAGTATTAACCGGACCAAACTGGGGTTGATGAGGTACTTGATAAGTATACCCAAGATACGACTGATACTGATATGTTGGATTCTGTGTAGCATGTCCAAATTGATACTGCCCCTGGTATGGTTGATAAGTAAATTGCGGTTGACTAGTGAGAACCGTACTTGTACCAGATTGACCTGTAGGCATCTAGATCATAGTCTGAATTGTAGGTCCTGACTGTGGCACAGATACTTGAGAAATTTGCACTGATACAGGGGTAGTAGAAACAGGAGCTACAGATACTCCAGAAATAGGTGTGGTAGGTTGAACAGAAGTTGCAGCAACAGCAGAAGTTTGAGGCGGAGTTCTAGGCGTACTAAGCCCAGGCTGATGAACAAAACGAGGTGCAGAGACTTGAATAGTAGGCTTGATAGGTTGCTGAGTTGGACCAGAACCTATGGACTGTCCAGGTTGATTAGGTAACTGCACATTGGGTTGTAAAGTCTGTTGAATTTGAGATGGATCCCACACCATATTAATTCCGAGATATTGACCCATAGAAGGTTGTGCATATGAAGGACCATAACTAGGTTGAACGTAAGTTTGATAATTAATTGGAAAATTTCCAGCTCCTTGTAATAATGGTTGACCTGAAGGAGGTTGAAAACCTTGAGCTGGGTACTGACCTTGAGGTTGATATTGACTCTGAGGCATGTACGGAATCTGGGGTTGATATTGACCCTGAGGTATGTATTGTCCTTTGGGTTGATATTGACCCTGAGGTATGTACTGTCTTTGGGGTTGACCTTGAGGTATGTACTGTCCTTGAGGTTGATATTGACCTCCAGGTGGTAAAAAATTACCCTGAGGTTCTTCAGCTAATTCACTGGTTGGAGAAGCAGTGTCAGTGATTTCGGAAATTGAAATTGGCTCTTGAATATATTCTGCTGTTTGTGATCGATTTATTTCATGATAATCAGGATGAGTAATTATGGATGATTCTCCTGGTTCTATCGATCTAATTCTGCTGATACTATGTGGTACCAGAGCTTTCAGTCCTTCAAGTTGGCTTGGTGTATACTCAGGGGGTTTCCCCTAAATTCTACGCGATTGTCTTGGTAATTCAGCCGCGATTAAAAATTATTAATCACATGCAAACAAAGAAAATTTCAATCAAAAATCCTAAAGTCACTAAGGAAACAATCAAATGATCAAACGCTTATAAAATCTAGGAGATCAAACCACACACAAACAGTGAATTCCCACACTAAAAACACTAGTTGGTGATGAAATCCAATATCGTAGTATTTAATGTAGAAATGGCGGTTGGAATAGTTACCCCGACAACCTGCTTAATGAAACAGACCAGTGCAAGTTTCTCCACTTAAACCATCTCGAGTGAAAATAACCCTCTGGAGAGTCCAAGTGAGTCTAGTCGACGTCTGCTCCAAGTACAGTGAGATCTTTCCTCCACCGTCACCTTAGGGAAAAAATCTTAAAGTTTATGGCCACTAAGGTCACCAACAGGAACAAATATACCTGGGGGAACAGTCTACGATCCGATATACGCGCAAGGGCAGAGTAACAAAGCTCAATCCCCTTGAAGGCTCCTTGACATAATCCAAGGTACACCGACAAGTGACCCCAGGCTCCTCGACAATCCGAGGTTTACCGTTGTTAATACGCGCACATCTTCTATCGTTCCCAATGAGATGGAATTGATCACCTCACTAGTTCGGATATGATCTCGTGCTTGACTCCTTTAGGAGGAGCTTCCCAGAGCATACAAGCTACTATTGGATTTTTCCTACCGCAAGATCGACTACTTGTTTGTTTTAACTGTCTCGGAGAGTTAATTACTTCCTACTCCAAGACACTAGCCTAAGCTATGTTGGTGAAAAGAGTTCTAGAAATATAAAAATTACTAGATTGATTTTAATTTAAGCATTGCTTTTAATAGGCTGTTTCTTAGGACAATAGGTGCGAAAGTGAAACTTTGATGATATGTAGTGACCCGACTCAAAACACACTAAAAATACATCTATTATGAGAACAATTCATTTCCTTTCAATGAATTCTATCTAAAAGAAAGAGTTGAGAAATGCAATCTTTTAAAACAATTCTTTCCTTCAAAACAACAACATACAAAAAGAAATCTTATGTTATGAGAACTCAGAATGATTAATAGCTCAAAAAACAAAATCCCTTTATTCTTCAAGATCGAAACTACAATCAACCATTCTCCAAAAGAAAACTACAATTTCTAGAAATAACACTCAAAACTAAAAACACTAATTTCGAGATCTAAAAATTCTACGAATTAAATCTGAAATCAAAACTTTAAATATTTTGAGGATGTTTTGCTTAGTTTGTAATCTAACTAAATCCTTTGCTGAAATCAGCAAAGACTCAAAAACATCCAATTATGGTTTTTTAAGTGAAATTCAAAACTTAATAAAAAAGTTTTTAAAGATTTGCAAATGAGAAAATGAGATCTAATTCTCATAAAGCAATTTCTGCTATGAAGTCAAAAACTCAGCAAGAAAACAATGAAATACTAGTGATCTAAGGTATACAGAAGTTTCTAATCTTTGAGTGACACAAAGACAAAGCAAAAATCACTTATAACATGCAGATCTTGTAGAAAATCATTCAAAACGTAAAAGCTGAAAGAAACTCTCACACAAAGCTTTCTGACAGAAAGTACAAGTCTGGGTATATACTAAGAACCTTGCAAGTTGATCCTAGAAAAGAGAAATTTAAGTTTTTCAAAAAAATTTCTCAAGGTCCGCAGGTTTTAGTGTAAACAGGTGCGGTGTCGCACTATGGATACAGAAAAAAAAACGGAGATGACCGCACTGTGCCTAAGGACAGAGTGCGGAGACCAGAAAACTTAAAGAAAAATAAAAAATTCTAACGCACTTTTCAGGGATTCTACAGGAATAAATTACCCAAGCTAGTATCAATCAATCAAAATCAGAAAAATAATTCCACAAGTCAAAAATAAAAGAAAACAAAGTTTAAGATCCAGTCCCTAGCGAAGTCGCCATTTTGTTGGACGGATAAATCGTTCTTGCGGACAAGACAGATCTCCCTAGTATCCTACGATAACTAGCAACAAACAGACAGATGTAAACTACTTTCTCTAAATTATATTTGGTCTAGAATTATCTATAATGAAGGATTTATGACTTACCTGTAGTCCAGCGTTGAACGTAGTCTTATTTCCTATCGCTTGGAATACGTTTCCTTTCGGGATCTGCAATCAAAAACATGAAAGAATCAGAAGCACCTGCATAATATAGACTAATTCATAAACCATAAATCTATCTTGATGATCAAGAAATTCAAGAAATAAGCCATTTAAATAAACAACTCATTGAGAAAACAGGATCCATTTGTATTATCTTTGATGAAAGGAGGAGCCTTACAACCATGTTCGCCTTGATGTCGTACAGGTCCTTCTGGGGTCTGGAACAAGCATTTCCTCTACTTTGACAAGCCTTTGCACTCTCTCGACTAACATACACATGAGTGTGTAATCATTCCCATATGGTAATTAGTTAAGAGAGTCTGAGTTTTTCCAGCAATGCTCCTCAAAAAATCTCAAAGCCTAACTCCCTTTGAGGCTGAACTATGGCCTCAATTTATAGCAAAAGAGAAGAGGTTGTAACTCCAAATAAGAGGGGATAGAATCCTCTTTCAAGGGATTAAGTTCCACATACCAAGGGGTAGGCTCCTTTAATGGAGGGATGAATGTACATGAAAGGAGCAAACTTTCCACCGAATAATTGCTTCCAGAAGCTTCCAGATTCAACCAACTGGGCTTCCAAATTTTACTTCCGCTTTCATTTTACCTTTTATAGGGAACCGCACCTTTAATGAAGAAAAAGTGCGGCCGATTCCGCATGTTCTAGAAGAAACAGATGCGGCACCGCAAGTAATACCAAGAGAAAGAGCGGTACAAGTATTTTTATGACTTTTATAAGCTTTTCTCTCAATTTCAAGGCTTGGTTTTAGGAACTTGATGTTTGTAGACTTTTAGGGGAGTATTGTATAAGTAATGATGAACCCATACAGACAGTAAAACGTCATGGTGACAATTTTTAGTGTAACACTCACCCAGTGAGAGATGAGAGGGCTTGCATCATCATTCTAGCCCTTATAAATTGAGCATCTACTTGTTTGATCAAGTTGGAGACCCATGAGACCATTCATTGTGCCCCACAACCACTTGGGAGCACCAAAAATGTTTTTCTTGAAAGTCTCGAGGGCAACCCCTTGGTCATCATTTTGAGGGCCCTCCTTTTCATCTTGGCACATGGAGGACTTCTCTAGGCCTTCCAACAGTCCTTTTGCACCACTATTTTATCATTTCAGTCTCGTTAGAAAGGCTTGTTGAGTACTTTTGAGCTATAATAATGAAAACCCTCTAGAGCTAACTGCACCGGTTTTCTCGCTTTGGGTTTTCCGAGGAAATTTGTCCATAAAATCTGTGTGTCACTTTGTCTATGAGAATGTTATTCAATGATTGATCTGTATGTGTAGGTTGCTATATGTATTTACTTCGATATTGTTTATGAATATTCAGAATAATAACTTGTGGATTTAATCAAGTAGGAGAAGTAAATCGAGTGTTAACATTAGGATTTCTTAGTTTAAGAAATTTTCACATGGTATCAAAGCGATTGCAGATCAAGTTGGATCTCTA
Organism: Pinus albicaulis; assembly: GCA_034641835.2. NCBI lineage: Eukaryota > Viridiplantae > Streptophyta > Pinopsida > Pinales > Pinaceae > Pinus > Pinus albicaulis. The sequence goes on from CM076575.1 coordinate 491,817,315, forward strand.
GCAAATCAGCTTAAGCAGCAAAGCATCCGGAGAGGGCAGCACAGCACCAAAAGGACGCAGAGGCAACAAGAGCCACGCAGGGGTTGATGCAATCCCAGCCGAGTGATGTAGAGACGACGCATTGCCTTCCAGAGGGACGTAGGAGCAACTTGCATTGCGTAGTCACTGCGCAGACGTTGTGTTGAGCCAGTCTGCTCACGCACACGCTAGTATGGGTGACGCAGTCTAGTATAGAGTGTTGTGCAGATTTTTCGTGGACCGAAAGCGAGGCTTCAAATCTTCAGTAGTTGTTGGTGGGGTGGAGATTCTTCCGGTGCAGAATCATGCCTAAGCTAAGTTGACAAAGAGCAGGAAGAGAAGAACTGCTCAACAGATTTCATTGCCAAAAGAAATTGAAGGATCGATCGTAGGGTGATCGAAGAGAGTTGATTCGTTGTGTTTTACATATTTCCAAGGAGGAAATCAATTGTCAGAGCGAGCAAAGGGTGCCTTTCGCCAAGGACCCTAGATCCGAGTATCTGTTGAGAAGCGAGGAGAGGAAGATCTGTTCTGAAGATCTGTTCTGACGGACTGTGTGATCAGGATAGGTTGGATGACATGTCCAACTTTGCTATCTAGAAAGCTAGAATCTTGGTAGTCCTAGAATCATAAAGCTTGAGGGAGCATGTAAAAAAAGTCTCGGCTACACCAACCGATACTCTTCTCCTGGCGAAGCATAATGAAGCAGCGGCACATGCCAAGCGCTTCATCATGGACGGGGTTAAAGATCATGTGGTACCACACATAGTCGAGAAGAATATAGCTAATGAGATGTGGAAAGCTTTAACCACACTGTATCAAGGGAAATCCGTTCAGAGAAAGATGCTTCTGGAGAACCAGCCTGAGGTTATTTATGATGACCAAGGGAGAGGAAATTGATCCTTTCCTCTTCAGGTTGCAGTCGATTCGAGATCAACTGACTGCCATTGGGGTCAAGGTGGAGGATGATATCATGGTGAGGACTGCTCCAAATGTAGTCACAGAGGACTGGGAAACATTTGTCCAAAGCATCTTGGGTAGAGTGGACCTTCCAAACTGGGACGATATGTGGGCTATCCTCCGACAAGAAGAGATTCGCCGAATGACCAAGAGGCAGACCAGCACTAGATTGGGCAAGGTGAAGGAGGGAGAGGAAGATGCAGCCCTAGCATCTGAGAAGCAGCAAGGGAAAAAAAGCGTGATCTATCTAAGATCAAATGTTTCCAATGTGGCGAACTTGGACACTTCGCCAACAATTGTCCTCAAAGGAAGAAAGGAAGCTTCTAGTTCCAAGGCTGTTGTAGCAGACGATGGCTTCGACGATGACATAGCCATGAGCGCTCATGAACCATGGAGGTGGGGCGATATTGATCTGTAGAGAAGCTACAGAGTGGTGGCGGGATCCTTGAGTATCCCAACTCTTGAATCACATTCGTGCTACGGGAACCTTAAGACAGTAGGAAAGCTTCTAGTTCCAAGGCTGTTGTAGCAGACGATGGCTCCGACAATGACATAACCATGAGTGCTCATGAACCACGGAGGTGGGGCGATATTGATCTGTAGAGAAGCTACAGAGTGGTGGTGGGATCCTTGAGTAGCCCAACTCTTGAATCACATTCGTGCTACGGGAACCTTAAGACAATAGGAGTGGGTGCATAGATCATTGATGAAGCAGAGGCAAAGGCTGGGATGTTGTAGAGGGAGCAACAGTAGCGTAGAGGCAGCAGCGCAGAGGGGTTGATGTGTCTTCAGCAGCGCATAGGAGGCATGCTTACGCAGTGCAGAGCTACGGCAACGCAGTGGCTTTAGGAGGACAGCGCAGAGCAGTAACCTATGGAGCTTCAGTGATGAGATGTAGCCCGACTGACTTGTTTGTCATTTGGGCAGGGGTCCTTCAATTGCTTACTCTCAGCAACTAAGTTGTAGTGCAGTAGTCGGTAACACGATGCAACAATTTGAGAGGGAGTTGCAGTACAGATGTAGCAGTGATGGTGGCAACATCATGGGCAGCAGTACAGAAAGCAGCAACAATGCAGTGATGAAGGGCAATAGGCCAAACATCAGCGCAGAGACTGATGCCAGAGCTTAGAGCACTACTTCAGGGTGAAGTTTATTGCTAGAGCACATTCCTTGCTAAGAGAGAGTGTTAAGATTTTGGGGTAGCATCAGATGTGCTCTAGCTCCCAAATTTTGTGAAGGAGCTGGAGTACATGAGATCTCCAAGACCCAAAAAGCATTTAGAAGAATTCCATCAGGTTTAAGAGATATTCAAATAATTAATCTTTTTAATTAAGGATCCCAAGTCTAACTAAGGAAAATTAAAAGATTAAAGTGAATTAAATTAAACATGTGATGAGAATGACTCAAGTGACGCGGATCAAGCAGCTTCTAATCTTAGTCGTCGATTAGAGATTAGATCACGATCGTTGGTTTTCCAACGATAAAAGTATAAGAGAAGGGCTTGGGGTCAGTTGGAGAACACACACATTAGCGGAGCACTGAAGCTAAGCTGAGATTCTAGGGCGTGGGTTGCTAAGAATTTCAGAAGTGTTTCAGCTGCAGCGAGGGGCAGTATTGTCAAGGGATGGTTTAATCCCAGGCAAGAATACAACAAGGGCAGAGAAGCAACATTCCAGACCTGCGCAAAGGCAGCCAGGTGATACGCAGTATAGCCAGAGCCCAGCAGGGGAAGCGCGGAGGCAACAAGAGCCACGTAGTCTAGTCAAAGCCCAGCAGGGGCAACGCAAAGGCAGCAAGAGCCACGCAGAGCTGATGCAAGCCCAGTCAAGGCAGTGTAAGCCCTTCAAGGGTGACGCAGGCCCTTCCTGAGCAGCGCAAAGGCTGACGCAGAGGACTTCAGAGCAGCGTTGGGGTTTTCGGTGGGCCAGAAAGTGCTCGTGTTCCGTAAATCTCGTTTGAGGGTGTGAATCGGCCATATTTTCTGTCTCCGAGGATAGAGGTATTGCTGCAGTTTTATTTCTCTGTCGGGTGAACCAGTGTTGGTGCCCAGGATTGTTGTACTTAGATTCTGCATAATAATGAAAGCCCTACAGAGCTAGCTGCACCGGTTTTCCATTTGTCTATGAGCATGTTATTCAGTGATTGATTCGTATGTGTAGGTTGTTATATGTATTTACTTCGATATTGTTTCAGAATAATAACTTGTGGATTTAATCAAGTAGCAGAAGTAAATCGAGTGTTAATAGTAGTATTTCTTCGTTTAAGAATTTTTCACACTATTTCTTTTAGATGCCTTGATCTATGTGTATCCCTTGTATTGACTATCCTTTCCTCCTAGGTCTATGACTCCTCCCCATAAGCCTTTCTTTAAGGGCCCTTATCTTGTTTTTGAAGCAAGTAAGCCATTATCTGAGGCTCTCCTTTGAATGGGCTTTGGAAATCACACCATACCTACTCATTTACCTTATAATTCTAGTGATTTCCTTCCTATTGAGACTCCTCCCATCGGTGAATGTTCGTAAAGAGCACGAGACATGGATTTGAGGTGACAGTGGATCTTTGCCCCATTGTTGTCATTTGGTCTAGTATTTTTCCCTTAGGTACCCCTGCTAGATTGTGTGGCAACACATTCTTCAACAATAGCTCGAAAATTGAATATCAACTCAACCCATGAGAGGATGATCTTGGCTCATAAAGATAAATTCAGCCTCCATAAAATCAAGGTAATTCGGCCTTCCAACGTCATGTTATTCAGCCCCCAAGATGAAGAAAAATTTGGTCCTCCTGTAATGATGAACTTGGCCCTTCTGCAAATATAATTTGGCCTCCAAGATGGAGATAAATTCAGACTCTATAATCCTCTGGCAAAAGTAATTTGGCATCTACGAATATGAGCTCGACCTTCTAAGAAAAATAGCAACCAATGAAGCAATTTGGCCTTCAAGGTAAATAACTCTGGCAAATGATGATCAAGTCAAACCACTGAAGAAATGCCCCTAAATAACTTGCAACGAGTTCAGATGGGAAATATGAATGATTCCCTTGCAACGCCAACTAGGGTGGCACTCGAAGTCCACCGAAATCCGCTGAATATTGGCTAGGGTGGCACTTTAAGTCCACTAAAACCAGTTTGAGAGCTTAACTTGAAACCCTTGAGCTAGACACACTTGAACCCCAATTCAATCACAAGACATAATGAATGAGGAATGGCCTCCTTTCCCTTTTTAAAACACTTGTCGGAACTTCTCCAATCTTCTAGAACTCCCTTTCTTTATTATTTTATCAATGAAATCACTCAGTTCCTTCAAGTGACTTTTTGCCCCTCTTTATTAATAATATTTTTCCCCTTTTATTGATGATAATAATAATAACAAAAGTGAAGTTGGGCAACTGGGATTGATAACTCCGTGTTCAAGAAATTGGGGACAATGCACAAGTTCCTTAGATAGCCATTTGGTTTAGGATCCCTTGGTCAATTAACATCTAAGCCTTGTTGAAGAAGCCTTCCTTGTGGGGATAATATCCAACCACAAAACAGCAGGGAAGAAGCCACTAAGGTGACAATGGTATCTGATCTCATTGTTGCCCTAAGACCGAGAGTACCTAGTGAGGCTTTGCACTAGGCTGCTAGATTTTGTAGTTACAGTTCCACCTTAAGAACCTAATAAGGACTTTAATGCGACTGCTAGTTTGGGCAATAATCATTGGACCATACAATTTCTGTAAATTTTGCTTCTTTTGCAACCAAACTAGCGTAATTGAATCTAATAGATCTTCTTTCTTGGTTTTACAAAAATCCATACAATTGCTTCTTTCTGGCTATATGGATCATCCCTTTTCTCAGCAAGTCATATTGTCTCTGTCTCCAATTTCTCTAGTGTGCTAATCCTTGTCTTAGACACAATACTTTGACATTGCCCCAGGCCACAATCAATGTGGCTCTAATCAACAATCAAGGTTGCCCCCTCTCCCCTACCCTATTTGGAATTTACATCGACAAGCTAGAAGGTTGTTTAGAGGAAGCAGGATGTGCTGGCACAATCTTAGCTAGGATAGTCATCATCCTTCTTCTCTATGCTGACGATATTGTTCTTCTTGCAAGGTGCCCATATGATCTTGATAAGCAACTTAGACTTCTTAAGGATTTCTGCTCTACCATGGGTATGTCTGTTAACACTAACAAAACAAAAGTTATGATTATCAAATCCAAGAAGTACACTTAACGCTAATTTTATGTATGACAATAGTAACTTGGAGGAAGTGTCTTCTTACAAGTACCTAGGAATTGATATTCATCACAAGCTTAACTGGAACTATAGCATTCAGAAAAGGATTAATGGGGGGTGAAAAGCTTATTTTGGTCTTGAAAATAATTGTAAAACGGCAAACCTTGTAATGTGGGATAAAAAGAAGTTCCTCTTTGAAACTTTAGTCACTCCTGTTATCTTATATGGATGTGAGGTTTGGGGTTGCAGCATCTCTAGAGAATCCTGGAGAAATATTGAGCAAATCCATAAGCTTTTTATAACTTATAACCTTAAAATTAAAAGCAATACACCCTATCCTATTCTCCTTATAGAAGTGGGTCTTTCCCCTATCGAGAGCCTAGCTATGACTAGGCTTTTGTTGTACAAGCACAACTATGACTAGGCTTTTGTTGTACAAGCACAAGCTCAATAGCATAGGAGACCATAGACTTCCTAAGCTAGCTTTAAATTCCAGCCAAAACCACCTAAGGCTTAAATGAGGTTGGTATAAAGACACCAGGACCTGGTTAAACCATTGGGAGATCGACAAGAATGTTGCATTGCAAAACATTAATAACATTAAAAAATTTGTTACTTCTAAGTGCAAAGGAAAAATGTGGTGTGAGAAAGATCTAGCAGCTTAAAGAAAATTAAGATATTATAAGGAGGTCATCAACCCCACCCTAGAAGATCAAAAGTATCTATCTGTTTTAACTAGCCCAAAGAAGAAAATTAATATAGCCAAGATTAGAACGAACTCTCATGAGCTCCATAGTGAAACAGGTCGTTGGAAAGTTCCTAAAACACCATGGATGGAAAGGATCTACCATCTCTGTGAGAATGAGAATATGAACATCGAGGATGAAAATCACTTCATCTTAGAGTGCCCCGCGTACAACCACATTAGAGCTCAATTTCATAATCTTTGTTGCAATACTGACCTTGCTAGCCTTTTAAGATGTAAAAATTATAGTGAGCTCGGGAGGCTTCTCTCCAAGCTTTTTGAGCATAGGAATAAAATCTTAAATCAAACTAAATAACTCTTTTCTTTAGGTCCGATAGGCCAAGGATTGGTCTCAGTGGACGTTAACCACCACCACCATTATCATGATCATAAAATATGCTATGGACAATATATGAGAGACAAGCAAGAGTTTGAATGAGAAAGATTTATTATATCAAATACATGTATATGATTACATAAGATGATGTTGTGTGTGTGTAAGTCGAATGCATCCGGGGCCGGAATGCATTGTGGTGGAGCTAGAGATATATGTGTGTGTGCACACACACGGACACTTGCACACACAACACCGTCTTATGTATTCGTATACATACCTTTGATATAATATATCTTTCTCATTCAAACTCACTCTTGTCTCTTATATATATATATATAGAGAGAGAGAGAGAATTATGTTATTCTCATTAGGAACTGCTTACCTATTTTCATAATCACTTTTTAACATAAATGTGATTTATTACAAATAACTTATTTCTACTTTATTACATTGTAAATTAATATATTAATATAATCATCTTTACAATATCTAACTGGTGTTTCAGACATGCTCTTGTGAAATGCATCTTTTATAATAATCACCATAATCCAACATACAATCCTTTATCGAAAAATAATGAGTTAAACCATCTTTACTGCGATTATGCTCAGTAAGAAAGATGAGCACAAAATCACAGCAAGCTGCACTCATCGCAAAGGAACTACAAGAAGACATGACATGGAATAAAATTTTGTCTCCACCCACACGGAAGTTTCTCACAACAAAAGGTTATAGAAAACACCTGTATTTATCATTTGTTAACACTTTGAAAGTAAAGATACATTGGCATTTTCATATGACAGTGACAAAACAAACTGAACGAACTCTAAGAAGTAATTACATCAGGGTAACAACTTTATCCCAAGATTATTCTTTTTTGTAAAGTCCATGAATAGAATGAGTCTCTACTTCAATTCTAATGTACACTACAAAGAGGATACTCCTGCTCTTTTTCTTTATGTCTATTTCGTTTGATTTTCACTTCTTACATGCAAAAAGACAACAGTTGTATGTATAAACAGCAAGAAGAATAATCTGATTTTTAGTTGCCAGAGTGATTCATTGTGAGAATTTATTTCCAGGAATGGAGGGACAAAAAATATTTGGACGCTTTTCGGCAAAATGACATGGAAAAGATTGCCCTTGGTACAGGCAAAAAAATAATGCAAAGAGCTAAACCTTAAGCTGGCATGTGTATATAGATGTTTAACTTCAGAGTTAAAATCATTCGGTAGCTTTATATGGATGTTCTGATAGTTCTCTCTCATCTAATCTGAAAACACGGTATTTTGAAAAAAACAAAAATGCAAGACAAAAAGACCAGGAAATAAAATTTCGAGAATACAAAGAAAAAAAAACACAGATTAGAATACACCTTCTTAAAGGAGATATGGAGCTTCTAGGATTACCTTGCTAAGTACATATGGATTTCCCACCACCACAAGCAGATACTTGGCTCGTGTAACAGCAACATTAAACAACTTAGGATTTCTTAAGAGTCCCAGGTTGTGTTCTTCAACATAGTCCTTGTAATTGTAACCAGATCGAACAGTTGATATAACTATCACACATTTCTCATCCCCTTCAAATTGTTCAACACTACCAACCTTGACATCATGTATAGTATTTGCAGTGAGAGCTTGCTTCAATTTGATGACTTGTTGATTGTAAGATGTTATTATTCCAATGTCTTTTCCTGTTATTGAGCCTCTGCTGCAATCTTTTAGATTTTTAACGATCTCAATAACTTTGCATACCTCCACTGTGTTGAACCACGAGGGACTTGACTCTTCTCTTTCATCACAACCCTCTGTGCCAATAAAAAGAACAGGAAACATTTTGTTTGGAAGTTCATCCCAGACGCAAAGTGATTCCTGCCTCTCTTTTGCTGCACAGGCAATCATTTCACTTCCAAAGAAGAGCCGGGAAGGAATTTCTAAGATTGCTGGATGTGAGCGATAATTTATGATGAGCTTTGTCATATATTCTTTATATTCCCCATCAAAAGAACAGATTTGGAAGTCTGAAAAAAGTTCTAAATAAGTTTTCCCCAATCCAAAATTTTCATGTTCGGAAGCACAAATGTGACCCAGTTGATCAGCATCAACTGCAAGCACAACTGTTGTGTCCACACTGGCAAGATTAGCAATGTGCGACTTTGACTCTGGCTGGGTAGCTTGCCCAGATTCGTCTAAGAAAATATGTGTAAAATGACCTGGAGGAACATCTTGGGCATAAATCACCGCAGCACCTGGGTATGTTGATATGACAATTTTATATTTTAAAAACCGTTCTTTGGGTGGGCAGTAAAATATTGAATCTCTATGGGAACACAATGGTAGAATTTGACACTGTACATCATGAAATGGACGAGAACATGTATTCAACCTAAATATATCTCTTTTATTGATGTATTCAAGCAACCTCTCCAGGAGTAAATCAGAAGCACCATCTGAAGGTGCCAATGCAAGAATATGGGCATTTGAGTTGATCCTGAGAGTTTGTGAGATTGCTTCTACCAATGTCGTTGTCTTGCCTGTACCAGGTGGTCCATAAACAAGGTACGACAAAGAACCATGGCAATTTGATATTTGATCTACAGCAGATAGCTGCTCCACACTTAGATACTTATTGAAAGGCCCATTTTTGGCAAGATTTCCGCAAGTCATTTTCATTTTATTTTTAATCCTATACTTGATTTGATTGGCCCTTCCAGTATTCCCATATGATGCAGATATTCCATTAGATTCATGGTATTTTAACTGTTGACAACTATGGAAATCATTCTGAGTCACTTTTACCTCCATTGGAGATGTTTTTACACGCCATTGCGATATGCGACCTGTAATGCCTTTGTTAACCTTGTGTCCAGCATCCACTTTCAATTTACAGTAATCTGGTCTCTCAGATTCTTTACAGCTTTGAATTTGTAGCTGTTTTCTCGATATATCTTCTGATTTTCTGGCTAAACCTGGCACTGTTTTGCCTTGATTAAATACCTCCGTCTCTTCAGTCTTATAAGTCAAGAGTGAGGAGACACCACCTATTCCTGAGATAGATTCATACATAATCTTTGCCTTCCTGGGATATTCCAGGTTCTCATGTGGGTTCCCATGCTTTGAAGCCCTAACTTCCTTCACTTCATATGTACCTCTCCTTTCAGATCCATTTACCAGTGCTTTGCTCTTATTTTTTTCATTCATTCTTGCAGGATTGTCTTTTCTGATGCTTTTATCTGGAGCAATGTTATTTGTTCCTGGATTCACTCTTCCTAACTGTTCTGGTGACCTTTCAACTTCTAAATTCCTTTTATGTCTCTGTTCAATTCTATCTTGAGCTTGGTTAGTGTTTCCTGAATTTAATTTTTGTTTCTGTTCATTTTTGTTTTTATCTGCAGCCCTGTCTTTACTCCCTGAACACCCCCTTTGTCCGCGTCCATTTTTATCTTGAGGCCCATCTTCAATTCTTTCTGCATTGTCAAGATCTGTGTGATGCCATTGTTCCGAAATGGAATTCTTAAAACTGCATTGAACTGCCATACCTATTTCGCAATGCAGGTCTTTTCCCTTTTGTGATTGTTTTAGCTCAAGTAGTCGTGCCAACGAAACATATCCTGAAGGAAGGGAGTGTTGGACTTTTACACTTGGTTTTGACATTTCAATCAAATATCTGGTATATCTGGGGAAGCTACAGAACAACCATTTATGGATAACTTTCCTGAGAGAACTCTCTTCTCACCCCATAAAATATTCTCACTGGAGTCTTTCAATGATGCACCATTGACATATAATTGAGTATCCACTTCCTGCCCTTTTACAGAACATTGTTTCACAAAGCCGCAGTCTATCTTGGAGATTGAACTACACATTTAATCCTCCATCTTACCTGCATCTAAATCAACACAATAGTCTTTGGAACTTTTCCTAAACATTACATCTTCAATCTTAACTGCACCTGTATCAACACAACTGTTTTTGCAACTTTTCCTGATAAGGTATCAGTACCCCACTCTTTCAATAGCACTCATTGCTTTCAAGTGTCTTTAAAAGTGTCCATGCATTGTAAGATGTGGTTGGAGTTCTGCATCTTTTACAAAAGAGATTGCACCTCAAACTAGATCATGTCTTATCTAGGGGTGCAATCCCTCATCCTCTTAAGAATTTCACAAAATCTACAATATCCCTGTAGCTTTCCTGTCTGAAGCACATCTATGCTGTTCAGAACAGAAACCTGACACTCGAGATTAATCCAGGGTCTTTGGAAAGTATCCACTATCACAGGTTTTTCAGAAATATATTTTGATCCACTCCAGGCTTTACATAGTTTGAATATCATGACATAGCATTCATATCATATTTCAGTGACAGGTAAGTTGACTGTTGTTTTGTGCAACAAATACTCACCCTGTCACCAACTTGTCTACTGGGAGGGCATATTAATTCAAATATAAATACTTTATATCCTTCATGCCAATCAAAAATATCCCTGTGAAGAAAAAGGCCACAAAGCAAGATTGAGTTAACAATGGAATGAGAAACCAACAATTGCTGAAAAGCAATTAAAGGTACCCATTATTTTCAGTTTAGCTGTATATTTCAACTGAAAGTTATTCTTTGTATTACATCAAATAAAATATATTACATTATTTTTTTAAAAGAACAGTTTCACTCCGTTACTGAAGTATCAGTATACTTCAGTACATATACGGTTTAAAATAAATTTACTCGGCATTGAAAGATAACAAACAGAAAAAAATTTAAGAAACAGAAGTGAGAAACAAACTATCTATTGAACCAGTAAAACTTGATTTACTACACAATTTGATGCTTCTAGAAGCTGGCCATTAAATTAGACACATTAGGAGGATATTTGACGTTCTAGTCCTGTTGACCACACTTTGTCAACAGTTAAGGAAACAGAATGCAAAGACGTGAAGAAATCTTCTCAAAAATCAAAGTCATCAGCCAGCACAATTTTATCATTGTAAACCCAATTTCTGCAAGTTGTATTGTAAATGATGCTAGTTTGGCCATTTAAATCTGTAACAACACCTAGGTAATTCTCTATTTTTGGCAAAGCATTTCATCCTAGGAAGTTTTTTAACCTCATTGAATTATGTGTGTTTCTAAATAGGATAATCGGCAGTCTTTCTTCCAGCTTAAATCCCAAAGCTAGGGTGGAATTCTTTGACAAGGTCTTAGGTGAGTCCTAATGTTATATTGAGTCTTTGTAAAATTGTGATTGGGATAATTTAAGCACATTTGGCTAAGTTATTTTATTATAAACACACTTGGTCTATACTATATCCTCTTGTATCGTAGAATTCAGTAAATTATTGAGGGTCTGATGTAGAAATTATATAACATATGCATGTATATATCCAGATTCTCCTAATCTAACAATATTTATCTTCTTGCTAAATACAGAATCCTTCCACTGTTAATCTTTTGCGGAAATTTAAAAACTCAATTGCAAACACATGAAGCAATAAAAACAATCGCACATAACATAGTTGTTTAACAGGAAAGCCTGAAGCTAAAAACTCCAACTATCATATATTATGTATCATGGAGATCATGTAACAATCTCATACAAAGCTTAGTACATCAAGCTCTCAGTACAATCAATCGTCACACACTAACATGAAGAAATCTACAAATCCATGCACTGATTTCTTACCACTTAATAGCATGCCTCCACTGCGCAATCCCTGCTGAAGAAGACCCCTAAATGAATTCAAATCTACCTTGCCTTGATTGCGCAATCCTCATTGGCAACTCCAATGTGTGTGTGATGCAATCAATACATCACTATAGTCACAACGGATAGTCCATATCACCCTTTCACCTATCTCTCCACTGGGTCTCCACTGGAACTGACGTGCACTGTAGTTAATTGTTGTTTCTGTTTAGTTGTTAGTGAGTTAATAGTTGTGAATTAATTCACTTAAATCTCACTAGTGTATCATTCAGTTAGACTAGATACAACTAGCTCAACTAAGTTTAACTCCATTCACTGAGTTAAACTGAATAACAACTCCATAAACTACTCTTCCAACTCTGTCATAACTTTGCCACTTCAGTTCTAACTGAGTCCTCATGCATGACCCACCAGTAAACCCTAGAAATCGCGTAATTCCTTCAGCCTACTGATTTTCCAAATTTGTATACTGAAATAAAGTGCTCCAAGAGAATAAGTTGATGTTTATGGTCGGATTATTATTAAGAGCTAATAATAATCGACATGCATCTATTTTCAGATCGACGATCTATAAATAGACTTCGCCCAATATTCTAAAAACAGAATTTCATCTATTTTTTCAACTTGACCAACCATCCACATATAGCATCCTGCAACTTTTGAAATATGATCACCATGTCTAAAAATAGACATAGTCTAAAAATAGACTTACACCTAAAAATAGCCTGCGAGCCCACTTAGTGAAGGTGACTGATTTTCACTAAGCTTCATCATCTTTTTGAATCTCAACACTCCCTTTCAACAAGATAGGGATTATCCTTCACCCTGTTGACCACACTTTGTCAACTACCCCATAGCAGTACACCCCCATTTTTTCAAATGGGATTCGTCATGTTTGACGTGGTTGCGCCATTCAGATTCCATCATCAGTCAACAGTCGACAGTTTTACAAATGATGTAAACCCATTCTGCATGTTATGATGTAAATGATCTAAGTAAGACCGTCAATGTATGTAACAACCTAGGTAAGCCTAGTATGTTGTTGATGATCTCTATCCTAGTAAGTTTTTTGTCTCACTGATTCACGAAAGTGATCGACAGAGTTTTTCCCTCCAGCCTCACCCCAAAGCTAGGGTGGATTTTGTCATCAACATGCTAAGTGAGTCCTAGTGTTCTCTATCGAGTCCTTGTAAAAGTAGTTTGAGCTACTTGGTCTATTAGATCATATTTTGAGTCGCAGAATTGGGTATTTATTTGAGGGTCTATACGAATGGGTTTTCCCCCTTCATGTATGTAAATGTATTATCTCATGCAAAATAGGGTTGGAAAAATAATTATAATCCCCTCTTAGTCAATTAATTAAATTTTCTGATCAATTAATTAATAAAATCTTAAACCAGAAATTTAATTAATTTAGAGTCCTAAGTTAGGATTAAATCTTTAAAGGCAAAATTTGTGGGTCCTTGGAAAATGATTTTGAAAGCCCCAGGCCAAGGGAATATTGAGAATTTTAAGAAATATTAGACCCTTGAGCCTTGGTGGTTTAGTCAAGGTCAAAATTTTGGGGTAATTAACTCAAAAATAATATTTTTGAGTTAATTAAAATTGAATTAAATGATAAATTCGTTTTTTCCCCAAAATTTTAATTTCAACGCTCCGAATTAAAAGATAATTGAATCTTTTGGACAGTTGAGATTATTTTGACAAGGATCATCCAAACTAGCCGTTAGATATTGTGTCCTATAAATTTAGAGGTCTTTGTCATTCTTGGGTCATCCGATCTCAGGATCGTGCACTTGCTTTTAGAAGCTCTTGTAAACTTTTGAGGAATAAAGCATAAAGACTTTGGGGTTACAAATCTGGATGTTCCTTCTCAGATCTATGTGGTGAATTGTCTCTAAACTCTGCTACTTTGTTTCTTGTATTTTATGGTTGATGGTCTTCATGGATTAATCTGCATATAGGTATCTTGTGCAGTTTTCTGGGTTTATAAAATAACATTCTGATTTTTTTTGCAAAGGTCTCGTGTTGTAAACTAGTTTGTATATTTGTAAATTTTTCAAGTCTGTAAGGGTTTATTCGTTTCTTGGTGTGTGTATCTTCAAATCTGACTGATTGTTGCAGGTTACAGGTTCAATCGGAAATTTTTTTTTAGATCTAAGGCAGATCTAGCCTCCAAAGGCCAGATCTGGCCTCAGAACCCCCACTGTGGGCAAATCTGGGCGTTATTGATTCAAAGAACTTTGAAAATCTGAATTTTGGAAAAATTTGAGGTTGCTGGATTTTTTTTGTTGTTGTACTGGGTTCACCTCTGCATACATCGATTTCCTTAAGCTGCCCAACGTTCTTTCTGCCGTCCCATTTCTCCCATTTGCATTACCTTTTCAAGCCGACGATCCGCAAACTTAACACCGCGTTTTTCTCTCATCTGCGTCCTTTCTCCGGGTTGCCACTGCAGTCAGCTACTCATCATCCGGCCAAACGTATGCTCCTCAATCTAATTTCACATCCTTTTGCCCTCCAAACCTACGCCTTTTGTCTCTTCGTCTGTCTCTTCTCACGCGCTATCCGCGTCCAATCTGACCTACGCATTTGAGCATTTTTCTACTAACCATTCGAACACCGAGTCTCATCCTTCTGCAAATTCGTCCAGCCTCGGCCAGCCCAAGTTGACTGCGGATACTCAAACAACGAGCAAACAAAACAAAAAACAAAAAAACACGCTTGAAATTTTTAGACCTTATGTATATTAATGTATATTTAAATCTGATTTGTGTTATTTTGATGCGGGTTCATTTTCATAGGTTTAGTTTAGACTTAGATTTTAAAATTGATTCTAAAGGTTAGCGTTAGTTTTAGATATTAAATAGATTTCGATTTTATTTTATTTTATTTTTTTTGTGTTATGTTAGTTTAGATATTAAATAGATTTCGATTTTTTATTTTATGTGTTATGTTAGTTTTAGTTTAAAGTTAAATTTTATTTTTGGTTTAGTTTAGATATAATTTTATTTAATTTAGTTAGTTTTAATTTAGCTTTTAATTTTTTTAGATTTTGGCTATTTTTTTAGATTTGTAATGTTTAGCTTTAGTTTCACTTAGTTTAATTTAGATCTAGTTTAATTCTAACTTGGTTTAGTTTTTAGTTTTTGTTTAATTTTTTAGATTCTAACTTTTAGCTTTAGTTTAGTTAGATCTCATTTTTTTAGCAAGTTAGATTTTAATTTAGTTTTTTCTTTAGAGTTAGTTTAATTTGCTTTAAAATAAAAATACAAAATATAAAAATTTAAAATCCTAAAAATCTAGAAAATACAAAAATATAAAATTTCAAATTTTCTATAGTCAAATGTGCTAAAATTTTTCTATCTAAAGGATTTATTTGTGGATTATTTTAATTTTCAAATGGGTAATATTGGAATATCTTAATTTCGGAAATTCTTTCAAGCATCTAGCATTCTCATATTATTGTGAGTTCAAGTTATTCATGGTTGTGACGTTTTTCCACTTTATATCATTGTGATCAATCGTGTTCTAATAAGCAGCAGTTAATTGTCACTTACTTGTTTATAGCGCAACGGAGTTTGGTTTGACTCCATAGAGCATTAGTCTTAAAGTGTAAATCTAGTTTAGATCTGTGGAATCTCGTTCATTTCTATCAAGTATTTGATGTTTTAGGCGTATTCTCCTGGATTTATCATCTTCATTTCCTATTAAGGTCCTCCCTTAGCCTGAGGAAGCGACTTAAACGGTTGGAGATAAGGTGACGACCCCCAGTACGTAGTTGTCGCGATTACTGAACAATGTGTGACAACATTTTTTTAGGCGCCCGTTACCCGAGGATAGGTTTTTTAAATCTTAATTACGCAACATTTTATAATCTTCGGATATTCTTTCGCCATTCATTAGCGATCGCAAGGGATCACATTTTCTGGCGACTTTTCATCTCTTCATATTTTCATAGTCTTATCTTTCGTCACCTCACTAATCATTTCATCATCGTATCTTTAGCACCTAGACATTCGGTTTGGCTTCTTGTTTGGGTGGCGACTCCACTTATTCATCTTTTTACTCCTAGACAAAATCCAGTGATATCCATCTTTGCTATCTCTCGATTATTTGTTTTAGAATTGATTTCCATGTTCAGTGGCGACTCCAATTCTTTCATTTCCTACAGAGTTTGCTAAGTTCGCTTCTTGAGGACCTTTTGACTATTCTTGAACACGGATCTATTTCTTAGAATTTTAATGAGATCATCATGGATGACACCTTTCATGACATGCTAGAAGAGCCCTTCAAAAAATTGCCTTTTTTCTCGAGGTGGTGATCAGACCTTGCTCTATTACATCTAGACCCAGTCAGCCTTTTTATACATAAATATTGTCGTCCTTCACAATATAATCATGAAGATGTCAAGATACGTGTCTTTGGCTATTCTTTGAAAGGTGATGCTATCGATTGGTTTTGAAATTGTCTGAAAAGAGTATTATTTTACAAGACATCATCAATGCTTTTAGAGATAAATATATAAAACAAAATGACTCGCCTTGTGTTTCCGATTATGCAAAATAATAAAATTGATCTTGTAGAAGATTCGGCTACATAGCGAGAGTTTTCAGACAATTCTCAAGAAGAATCCGCCTTCACCACGACATCACAAACCAAGCGATAGTGGTGAAACAAAAACAAGTTGTGAATCGGTGTTGACAATGATAAAATCTTGTTAGCGAGTGTGATTCAAATGGTTAAGGATATCTGACTAAATCAAGCTCGGTGTCAAATATGGAGGTCAACCGAGGCTCAAATCATTAAGAATATGGAATTTAATCAAGAAAAAATAGCGGATCACGCCGGGAAATTGGTTCTATGCGAGCGGGTTATTGGCCTTAGAAGAAAAACATAAGAAAGAGATGCATTTGTATACAGAACTACTTCCAGCCTTGAAACGAGATAATGATAAAATGATTCAAAACATGGAAGCTAACTTGAATCAATCTTCAAATCGGATAATACCAAAGAAGGAAGTCCTTTACTAGGGAAATAAATGTCATGGAAAATAGGTTAAAAATGATGGAAGTTAATCATTCTAATGAAATGTCTCTTCAACACAATTTGTCAACTATTGAAGAAAGGCATGCCAGGAGATGATTTCCTTACAAAAGAAATTGGAAAAAATGGAAGAATTACAAAAAAGTTTTGACCAAAATTTGATTATGAAGATTCATCAGATCATAGGAGCTTCTTGTGCTAAGGCCATTCCATTTCATCTGCCGGAGGATTTCACTATGGTTTCAAAGGATGTTGAAAGACTAAGCTCATGTATCACCATTGGCCGAGTATATCCGAATAACATTGGTCATGCTCCGGGGTTCTTGAATATTTTGTACAAACATCTTCAAGATGAAGACAAGGAATATCTGATTGATCTCATTGCTAACATCACAACCCACTGAGAAGAAGAGAAAGAAGCAAAAAAAAGTAAGTGGTTTGATTCGTTTGATGGTCGAGTAGCTTGACAATCGAGATAAGACAAAGTCCCTACATTGTGCAAGGGTGGACATGGCACATAAAGCGACCTGAGACTTGCACGAAACGGAGCAAATGCCGACATGCACTATGTGAGCACATCGATGCCATTTGGGCATCCTACAGCAATGTATTTCTAACCCCTATTCCTTGTATTTAAATGACATTTCATTTGTAGTTAGAGTAAGTTTACTTTTCATGTTAAGTAGAATAATAAATAAAAGAAGAGCTTCTTATTTTCATGAGCTTAGTGGTATATGATATTTGGATGGACGCTACTTATGTAATCTTGTGTGTTGCTTGAATCTTGGTCTGATTCTCACATTCCTTCAATGAAGCAACGTGTCCCCAAGTAGAGCAGTCAATTAGCCACACTTTGTCAACTACCCCATAATTACACCCCCATTTTTTCAAATGGGATTAGAGTCATGTTCGACGTGGTTGCGCCATTAGATTCCATCATCGGTCAACGGTCAGCAGTTTTACAAATGATGTAAACCCATTCGCATGTTATGATGTAAATGATCTACAAGTAAGAGCGTCGTCTTGTGTAACAACCTAGGTAAGCCTAGTATGTTGTTGATGATCTATCTGAGTTTTTTGTCTCCTTGATTCACGAAGTGATCGGCGAGTTTTTCCCTCCACGGCCTCACCCTAAGCTAGGGTGGATTTTGTCATCTGACATGCTAAGTGAGTCCTAGTGTTCTCTATAGGAGTCCTTGTAAAAGTAGTTTGAGCTACTTGGTCTACTAGATCATATTTTGAGTCGCATAATTGGGTATTTATTTGAGGTCTATACGAATGGAGTTTCCCCCTTCATGTATGTAAATGTATTATCTCATCTGAAAATAGGGTTGGAAAAATAATTATAATCCCTTTTAGTCAATTAATTAAATTTTTTACGGTCAATTAATTAATAAAATCTTAAACCGGAAATTTAATTAATTTAGAGATCCCTAAGTTAGGATTAAATCTTTAAAGAGCCAAAATTTGTGGGTCCTTGGAAAATGATTTTGAAAGGCCATGAGAATATTGAGAATTTTAAGAAATATTGGACCCTTGGGCCTTGGTGGTTTAGTCAAGGTCAAAATTTTGGGGTAATTAACTCAAAAATATTAATTTTTGGGTAATTAACTCAAAAATAATATTTTTGAGTTAATTAAAATTGAATTAAATGATAAATTCGTTTTTTCCCCAAAATTTTAATTTCAACGCTCAGTTAAAAAGATAATTAAATCTTTTCGACGGTTGAGATTATTTTGACAAGGATCATCCAACCTAGCTAGTTAGAGATTTTGTCCTATAAATTTGAGGTCTTTGTCATTCTTGGGTCATAGATCTACCGGGATCGTTGCACTTGCTCTTAGAAGCTCTTGTAAACTTTTGAGAATAAAGCATAAAGACTTTGGGGTTACAAATACGGATGTTCCTTCTGGATCACGTGGTGAATTGTCTCTAAACCTACTGCTACTTTGTTTCTTGTATTTTGTGGTTGAAGTGGTCTTCATGGATTAATACGCTTCTGGTATCTTGTGCGATTTCGAGTTTACAAAATAACATTCTAATTTTTTTTGCAAAGGTCTCATGTTGTTTTCTTAAATCTCTATGATCTAAGATTAAGATCTAAGTGTGCGAAATAAGATTGGGCGTACGGGGAAATCTTGGGTTGGATGGTAGCTCTCAGTAAACATAAATACGATAAGCTCTTTATTTGTTAAATTCCAAGTCTATCTTACGATATTTGTGATTTGCGAGTTTCGAGCTTGTGCCTCTCATTTAAAAATTTTTAATTTCTAAATTGTGCTAAAAACGGGTCGGATACGACCATGAGGGTTTTAAATTTGTAAACTAGTTTGTATATTTGTAAATTTTTCAAGTCTGTAAGGGTTTATTCTGTAATATTCCCAATTAGCTTTGCTAATTGGAATATTTCATTTTTGCTTAATTTTGCTGCTTTAGATAGAAATAATAAATAAGTGAGAAATAAGAGAGTCACCTCACTTTAGTCACCTCACTTTATAAATAAAGTGTTCTTTCCTAGTTGATTGACGGTGTAACCCAGAGGGGGGGGCCTTGGGGGTCACGTGAGTATGATGGGGAGGCATCGGGCTAACCCAAGATTAGCTGCATGAGGCCAAAGTGAAGACGCGATTAAGGTTTTAGGAGGAGACTAGCATTATAAAAGGTGGGGTTCTCACCTCATTTGGACATGCATGATTTTGATATTGATATTGAGCTAGACACATGCCGCCCCCGGCCACGTAGGTTGTTTAGTCGGTGCACGCCTTGTTTGGTGCAATAGAATTGTCTCGTTCGGAGATCTCACCCTTAGCCACGGGGGACTTCGAGTGCACCTTTTGGTAAGGTTGTTTGCAGTTTCACCCTTGGCCCGAGAGAGACCGGGCATACAAGTAAGGTTATTTTACGAGTAACATCCTTCGATTTCGGTGAGGTGGTAACGATTTGGGTGGAGATTTGGAGAGGAAGAAACCCTCTTGTGTTTACAACGCAGTCTAGCAGTGAACGTTGTTCAGAGAAGAAAGAGCCTTGATTCCGAATCACCGAAGAGAGAACTGACATTCCCGGGGAAAAGGGCAGCGGATCAGAGACTTAAGAGAGGAGAGACGATCATTCCCGGAGGAAGAAGAGACACGAGATACGAAGGCACATTAGCCAGATCCGGCCTTGGAATTGCGAGATCTTGAGAGGAATATTGGCGAGATCTGACCTAGATACGGAAGATAACATCGAGATCCGACCTTGGAGGTTGCCGTCACGAGGAGATATTGGCGAGATCCGACATAGATCTGAAGAGATACTTGATGATCGAGAGCTAGGGAGGACGCGAGATGCGGTGGGATAGAAGACGCGGTCCGGATTGGAAGCCGAGACAGTAGATGCGAGCATATAGGACGCTGATACGATGAGCATGATCTTGTGAGTGGGCCTTGGCCGGCGTTTTTCCGGCATTTCTAGTCTTGAAGGCTGATCTATTCATCTGGAGGTTTTGTGACTAGTACTCCTCGTTTACAACGTTGTCACTAAGCGAGAGACGAGCGTTTTTATTGGTGAGGAGTTTGGAGGATTGAGATCAACCATCTTCCAGGTCTTCGATTTGCGACTCCATTGCATTCAGCCCGGCAGCTCTTCTTCGGCCAGCTAGGGCTGGTGTCCTTATTTGTAGCCATTATCGGTGCGAGAGGTCTCCACTTGCCTAGAGGCAAGGATAGGTGCACTCATTGTTTGGTTATCTTGTACTCCTCTCTATGTACTCGGATTAATAAAATGGCTCGATTTTCGGCATTCTATGTGTACTTGTTCCATGATCTGGTTTCAAACCATTCAACATTTTCATCATAAGCATATTTGCATTGTATTACAGTTATTTCCTTTGGGAATATTTACGATGAGTATCGAGCAAAATTACAGCTCGGCCTTTGTGGTCGATGACATCGGGAAGATCATCTGAGAGCAATAACGTTGCAATGCAGGCTTGATTGGAAAAAGGGCCAAAATAAAAAGGGGTCAAATTTTGAAGTTTGGAATTAGGAAAAACGTTTTAGGTTTTTAAAGGCTTTGGACAGAGATTACCTTCCCAGTTCTTGGAAATTTTACGAGTAGTTTTGAGTGGGTAAATCAAAGGTCCGAAGTTAAGCGGCGGTATGGTTTTGCGGCTGACCGTCTTGATTCCCGAAACACAGTAGACACATACCCGAGAAAGAGCGATGGCGGAGTCATGAGAAAGAGGTTAGAAGGTGCTCCTCCAAATGCGGGATCATCCCTGAGAGACTCGCTGTGGAGGTTAGGCGGCGGGGAAACCTTGAAATTTCCGGATTGGTGAGGGATCGGGCACATCCCACCATTTGCGAGGCTATGATGCCACTCGGCATATGGCATCACATACACTTACCTTCTAATGCCTACCTTCTTGCCGAGCGCGGAACGACAACACGGCGAGAGATAGATGCGGGTCGGATGGGCGACATTCTTTGCGAGTACCGAGACTTTCGGACCCCGGCATTCATGGATACTCTCCTTCGAGGCGCTATCTCCGATATCCGATGCGGCATCAAACCCCCAGGCAGCACAGGGACACGGATACCCTTAGTGATGACCACGCACGACTGGTAAGTTATGTTCGGCTCATTTGTGATGGTGAACCTCACAACTTTCACGGAGGACAAGCACTCACATGATGAGAACTACAGTGCACGGTGGGCCAATTCCATCTCACAGGCAGTGACGAGGTCATCCGAGCGCTCGAGAAAAGCTTGGGTGGACAAGATGGATACCTCTTTCCGACGATCGGGTAATGGAGAGAATCATTAAAATGGATGCACTGCCGCACTTGGAGGATGAGGACACACGGGATTGCGGGGGTCAGGACCCCTAGTGTGACACAGGACTCACCATCCTTAGAGACCTCCCCTTGGCCAGATGCAGGTTGATATCGTAGTGGAGGAGGTAGAGCCTACCGTGGGAGCCATCCTTGAGGTGATGAGCTGAGGCCATGTCGAGTCCTCGGATAGTGGCGGCACCACGACCAGATGGGTGAGGTATCGGAGATATATCCATTATCGATGAAGCTTTTAGAATACGAGTATTGGATGATGGTGCGACACAGTATCATCGACTTCGGACGGACAACCGAGTTTTTGAGAAGGCAGCGTCGGCTCTGAGGGGAGACCATTTTGTTGCGGGGACCGGGCCCAGGGTATGAGAGTGACTTGTGTCAAGTCGGCGGCCAAGTTGGTCCGCGTGGGGAGTTTCTTGGATTCCCTTTGATGGTACAACCGGAGGGCACGAGGAGCGTCGGATGTTCCCCTTCGGGCATGCATGGATGGGACTAGCGATATTGTTGGGTCATCTCTTCCCATTAGAGAGAGGCGAAGAGCCACCTAGTCGGGTCTCATATATTGACTTGGATAATGGGATGAGGCGATTAGGCGCACGGAGGTACATCAGCCATGTGTTGAGGTTGGATGGCGAGAGATTTTGAGTTGGTACTCGATGAAGGAAGCAGGAATATGGATGAAGAGGAGGTCTCAAGGAAGATCTCTTGGAATGCACTTGACACACCATGGGGTGCGATGACTTTCTTCCTTCTCACAGGCTTGAGATAGAAGATGGACATCTTGGGATGGATAACATCTCTCATGCTTGTGTTGGACATTCCTTGAGCCACACACATCATGATGGGAGGTTTTTGCCTACCACCTATTTGATTCTTGATAGGGTCTCATTGATCCTTGAGAAGTTTATGCTTCAAAATCCCATGAAGTGCAAAATCAGAAATTTAATTTGGGAGGATGGTAGCCCTCATGGGAGGAGCAGCCGGATGAGGAAGAAGGAGGCATCCACAAGTGATTAGTGGATGGGGATGATGAGCAAGGAGCTAGGAGGCTACTTGCAGATACGTAACTACCGAGACGACGGGGAGGCTTGGCGTGGCCCAGTTTACTCTTGAAAAAGAGTTTGGCCATCTCTTGGTAAACACTCTTCACCGAGAGTCAGGAGAAGGTGGAGGGAAAGATGGTGGATACTTGCATCATGGAGCAGCGTGAAGTATGTATGCATGGTGTCGCTATGATACTCGTTATGTCTTCATCACATGAGTTGTATGAGGGAAGTATGGGGAGCGGCTTAAATTGTTTGGTTTGCTTGGTTTGTTTTTGGGAGAGCAAGGCTTGATTTGCTCTCACACTTTTACATGATGTTGCAGAGAGGAAGAGGATGGCACTTTCTCCTTGATCTTTGATGATAATGACACTTCCATCTTGGGGAGTATTCCACCTGACTATGACATTATTAGAGAGGAGTCTTTGACAAGGAGGCATGTCAAGAAGCGGAGTGCAGTATTGACGGGAGCTTATTTGCATGAGCTCAGCGTTGTCACCTTGGAAGCGAACATTATGGATGAAGTGTGCGTGTGAGTATAGTGGATCTATAACCCATAGGTCCCGGGATCACTTCATATTGTTGCACAAAGAGGAGGTAATGATGATAGAGACATCTATGGCATATTCTTCTTGACTTGGGTTTCCAAGCATGAGGAGGATTATCTTCTTGCGGCACATGGTTCATTCTTCTTCATAGCATGCCAAAACACTATGGAGGACTCATTTGTGGATCCATGTACCATCTTACTTCAGCCTGTAAGTCCAGTTGTACTTCAGGAGGCTTGATTATGAAGACACATGAGAAATTTGAATGTGCCTTTGAGTATTTTACACTTTTCCACATGTTCTAATAGGAGCATGGGAGGAGGCATGGCCACCACTACTACATATGTGTTCTCCACTGAAATTTTGGGCCTTGATTGATATTCATCATTGTACGTATGGGCAGAATGTCAGCCTTATGTTGTTGTCATATTCCGGCCATTTACTATCCATTAGTAGATGTGATGAGAATCTTGTACATGCTTGCCATGTAATTTCTGAAGTTGCGATGGATGAGGCTACGTTTGTATACTTGTGAAGATTGTTTGCATTATGTATCCTCATGTAGAACCTTCGTACGACATCTCATTAGGGTGATCCATGATGACCATGTCATATTCTTCATGGATGGTTTATTTTAGACGACTTGTTCTTCATTGATAGAGGAACCTTCTATGGTGGATTGTTTTTCACTTTGCCATTGGAGAACAATGTTTTTGCGACCAGGATCGGCCTGGCTCTACCCCTTGTCATGAGTGGAGAGAGGGACGACATGGGGTAGCTATGGTCTTTGCCAAGTCATATTTTGACCACCTTCATTACGAGCTTGAGGAGTGGAAGGAGATTTCGAGTTGCCTTGTTGGGGAGGTAGCTCATTTTGGTGGATGTGTGCTTGGAGATGGAGGATCCACGAGATATTCCTCATTATATTTTCAACTCCATGCCTTGATTGGAGGAGGTGTGAGTTAGTTCCTGATTGGTGAGCCGGCTGCAACGATCATAGATGCGGAAAACGGCGACGGTCATGAGTCTTCGGTCATAGCCCGGAGAGCGATGCATGGTCAGCCGCTGGGACTTAGGCTATTATTGGCCATGGTGGCGATGGGACCGGGCGGGTGTTGGTTGCATTTGGTATCATGAGAAATCGGTTGGGATCAGCATTGAGATATCCCTTCATATCGGGGTGATGCGGGGAGATAGAGAGAGGTTTCGGTGGGACCCAGGCATTTTGCGACATCGGTGAGGAGCATCGACAAGTAGGCTTGTTCAAGCCTTTGGCAGGAGACAAACAATTTTGTGAATGAGGATACCACTTGGGAGCGAAGCGGACTTTACGACATCCATCACTTCGATTTAGCGAGGATATTCTTGTTTTGCTGAGGAAGGCTATGTATTCCCAGTGGCTTGCTAGTTGGAATATTTCATTTTTGCTTAATTTTCTTTAGCAGATAGAAATAATAAATAAAGTGAAATAAGAGGGTCACCTCACTTTAGTCACCTCACTTTATAAATAAAGTGTTATTTTTCTAGTTGATTGACGTTGTAGCAGAGAGGGCAGGGAGGTCACGTGGTATGATGAGGAAGGCATCATTTAACCCAAGATAGCTATGTGGTACCAAGGAGAGTGAAGGACGCGGTTAAGGTTTTGGAGGAGTTAGCATTATAAAAGTGGGATTCTCACCTCATTTGGACTATCTGTGATTTGATATTGATAATAAGAGGCTAGACTACATGCGCCCCCGGCCACCTTGATTGTTTAGTCGGTCTGACCCATTTGGAGTACAACCAAGATGTCTCCGATTGATCTCACCCTTAGCTCGGGGGACCCCAGTGCCTTACAGTAAGATTATTTACAGGTTTCACCCTTAGCTTCGAGGGGGACTTCGAGTGCAGCCTAGTAAAGGTTATTTTGAGTAACATCCTTCGATTTGATTAGAGGTGGTAACGATTTGGTGGAAATTTGGAGAGGAAGAAGCCCTCTTGTGGCTGCGAATCTAGCGAAGCGAAACTTGGCCCCGTTTGAGGAAGAGAGCCTGCGGTTCCAGTCCCGAAGGAAGGGCGTTGTTCGAGGGGAAAGGACCTGGTCAGACTTAGAGAGAAGAGCGTTGTTCCCGAGGAAGAAGGGCCGGTTCAGATCCCGAAGGAGAACTGACATTCCGAGGAAAAGGAGCGCAGATCAGACTTCCAGAGCCAATTCAGGGAGGAAGAGGACGCAGTCTGAAAGGCACATTAGTAGATCCCGACCTTGGAGATTGCAGAATCGCGAGAGACTATTTGCAGATCTGATTCGGCAGGTGCGAGATCTGGAAAGGCAACGTAGATCGACTGGGGGTGCGGATACGAGGAGATATTGGCGAGATCCGACCTAGATAAGAGGAATAACATCGGATCCGGCCTTGGAGGTTACGGATACGAGGAGATATTGGCGGATCCGGCCATAGATACGAAGAGATAACGATGTCGTCCCCGAGGAGCTAGGAGGACGCGGTCTGGGTGGGATAGGACGCAGATCTGGATTGGAGGCTTCAGAACCAGTAGATCTGAGCATATAGGACGCTGATCTGATGAGCATGATCTTGTGAGTGGGCCTTGACAGCGTTTTCCAGCATTTCTAGTCTTGAGAGGCTGATCTATTCATCTGGAGGTTTTGTGACTAGTACTCCATCTGTTTCTGCGCTGTCACTAGCAGAGACAGCGTTTTATTGGTGAGGGTTTGGAGGATCGAGATCAGCGATCTTCCAAGGTCTTCGGTTGCGGCTCCATTGCATTCCCGCGGCCGGCTCTTCTTCGACTGACTGGAGCCTTTGTCCTTGTTGTAGCCATTATCGGATACGGCTGGGTCTCCACTTGCCTAGGGCAAGGATAGAGTGCCTCATTACGGTTATCTTGTACTCCTCTCTATGTACTTTCAGATTAATAAAATGGCTCAGTTTTCTGGCATTCTATGTGTACTTGTTCCATGATCTGGTTCCAGCATTGTATTTTCTATATCTGTCTGGCATATTTCTGTGTATTACTGGTTATTTCCCTTTGGGAATATTACATATTCGTTTCTTGGTGTGTGTATCTTCAGATCTGACTGATTGTTGCAGGTTACAGGTTCAATCGGAAATTTTTTTTTAGATCTAAGGCAGATCTAGCCTCCAAAGGCCAGATCTGGCCTCAGAACCCCCACTGTGGGCAAATCTGGGCGTTATTGATTCAAAGAACTTTGAAAATCTGAATTTTGGAAAAATTTGAGGTTGCTGGATTTTTTTTGTTGTTGTACTGGGTTCACCTCTGCATACATCGATTTCCTTAAGCTGCCCAGCGTTCTTTCTATCGTCCCATTTCTCCCATTTGCATTACCTTTCAAGCCAGCGATCCTGCAAACTTAACACCTGCGTTTTTCTCTCATCTCTGCGTCCTTCCTCCCATTGCCACACGATCCTTCTCATCATCCGGCCAACGTCTGCTCCTCAATCTAATTTCACATCCCTTTGCCGTCCAAACCTACGCCTTTTATATCTTTCGATATGTCTCTTCTCACGCTGCTATCCGCGTCCAATCCAGCTCTACATTTGAGCATTTTTCTCTGCCATTCGAACACCAGTCTCATCCTTCTCTGCAAATTCGTCCAACCTCAGCCTGTCGTCCAAGTTGACCTGCGGATACTCAAACAACAGAGCAAAGAAAAACAAAAAAAAAACACGCTTAGAAATTTTTTAGACCTTATGTATATTAATGTATATTTAAATCTGATTTGTGTTATTTTGATGTGGGTTCATTTTCATAGGTTTAGTTTAGACTTAGATTTTAAAATTGGATTCTAAAGGTTAGAATTAGTTTAGATATTAAATAGATTTCGATTTTTTTTATTTTTATTTTTTTGTGTTATGTTAGTTTTAGTTTAAAGTTAAATTTTATTTTCGTTTAGTTTAGATATAATTTTATTTAATTCGATTGGTTTAATTTAGCTTTTATTTTTTTTTTAGATTTTGGCTATTTTTTTAGATTTGTAATGTTTAGCTTTAGTTTCACTTAGTTTAATTTAGATCTAGTTTAATTCTAACTTAGTTTAGTTTTTAGTTTTTGTTTAATTTTTAGATTCTAACTTTTAGCTTTAGTTTAGTTAGATCTCATTTTTTGTATAGTTAGATTTTAATTTTAGTTTTTCTTTAGAGTTAGTTTAAATTTTGCTTTAAAATAAAAAATATAAAAATATAAAAATTTCAAAATCCTAAAAATCTAGAAAATACAAAAATATAAAAAAAATTTCAAATTTTCTATAGTCAAATGTGCTAAATTTTTTCTATCTAAAGTTTGACTGTGGATTATTTTAATTTTCGAACTGGGTAATATTGGAATATCTTGATTTCGGAAATTCTTTCAAGCATCTGGCATTCTCATATTATTGTGAGTTCAAGTTATTCATGGTTGTGACGTTTTCACTTTTATATCATTGTGATCAATCATGTTCTAATAAGCAGCAGTTAATTGTCACTTACTTGTTTATAACTGCATAACGGGATTTGGTTTGACTCCATAAGGCACTGGTCTTAAAGTGTGAAATCTAGTTTAGATCTGTGGAATCTCGTTCATTTCTATCAAGTATTTGATGTTTTAGCTGTGTCTCCTGGATTTATCATCTTCATTTCTAATAGGGTCTACCTCCCTTAGCTTGCAAGGAGACAGCTTAAACAGAGAGGTTGGGGATAAAGGTGTCAGCCCCCAATCTGAGCCGTTGTCGCGGTGCCTGAACAATCTGTGCGACAACACACCCCAATCCTGCCTTTATGGTATTCGAATTTGCTCCTGGTGAGCACCTTCGTCAGAATATCCGCATCCTGATCTTCCGTAGGAATGTACTGAAGCAACATGATCTTCCGCTGCACACAATCTTTGATATGATGATACCGGATATCAATATGTTTAGATCTATCATGAAACACAGGATTAATCGAGAGTTTAATGCAACTCTGATTATCACAATGTATCACTGTAGGATCTAAATGTGAACCGAATAAACCGACCAGGATCTTCCTCATCCAGATAGCCTCACATGCAGCGTGACTTGCTGCCATGTATTCTGCTTCCACTGAACTGAGTGCCACGAATCTTTGTTTCCTACTGTACCAAAAAACTTTTGTAGATCCGATACTGAAAACCCCTCCTGATGTGCTCTTTTTGTTTGTTGGGTTGCCTGCCCAATCTGCATCCGTGAAGCCATGCAACTTCACCTCATCCGTCTGTCTGCACCATAAGCCATACTCAGATGTGCCCCTGAGATACCTCAGGACATGCTTGTCTGCCTTCCAAAAGAGCTTGGTAGGCTTAACCATCACTTGTGAAAGTTGGTTTACCGCATAGCATATGTCCGGTCTTGTATTAACTAAATACATGAGCGAACCCACCAACTGTCGATAAACAGTGGCATCCACTACCTCTGCCGATGTAGCATCCTATTTCCTCCAATTTCCTAGAAGAGGAGTATCAACAGGCTTGCATCCTTACATGTGAAACTTCTCAAGTATCTCCCGAGCATACTTGCCTTGAGACACAAACAGTTCACCTTCCCGCTGCCATATTTCCAATCCAAGGAAATAATGAAGGAGACCCAAATCCTTCATCTCAAACTCCTTTGCAAGATCTGCCTTGCATGAGTGTATCAACTGCTCATCACCCGTTAGTATTAAATCATCAACATAAAGAACAATGATTAAAAGCTTACCCTCCACCACAATTTGGTACAGGTTTGCATCCGCCGCAGCCTTGGTGAAGCCAAGTCCGGTGAAATAGTTGTCAATCCGAGTGTACCAAGCACGTGGTGCTTACTTCAGCCCATACAACGCTCTTTTGAGCCTGCACACATGCGACTCGCTACTGAAGATCTCAAATCCTTCACGCTACTCAATGTACACATCTTCCTCAATGATCCCATTAAGGAACGTAGTCTTCACATCCATTTGATAAATGTGCCAACCCATCTACGCTGAGAGAGCAAGGATGGCCCTTATAGAAGAATACCGTGTGACAGGTGCAAAGGTTTCTTCATAATCAATCCCCTCGATTTGTGAGAAGCCCTGGGCAACAAATCTTACCTTATACTTCTCGACGCTCCCATCAGCAGCTTGCTTTACCTTGTAGATCCATCTTGATCCTACCACTGATTTACCCACTAGCCTTGGAATAATCTCCCAAGCACTGTTTCTGACAATGGAGTCATACTCCACCATGGCATCTACCCATGTGGGCTCCTGCACTGCTTCTTCAAAAGAAGATGGCTCTGTCACGATACACTTGCTCATGAGAGCCATGTATCTAGTAAATCAGTCAGGTGACTGTCTCTGTCTACGCTGTGATGTAGGGACTCCTACATTCTATGCCACATCAAGCTTCAGTCTTTCAGCTTTTGTGGTACGCTTTCTGCCTTGTCTGATGTTTGGTTTTGCATGAGTGGACTCCTCCACTCCATGAATCTCCTCCTGTGTTTGATCCACATCTAGAGGCTCATTTTTGGGAACAAGTAGCTCCTCCTCTACATGCAAGTGTAGCTCCCTCTCAAGCGACAACTTCATGGCTTTCACCTCATTGAATTTTATATCCCGTCACACCACAGTCATTCGATTGTTTGGTAAATACACACGATAATTATGGAGTGTTTCTGTGTACCCCACAAATATCCCAACTTCTGCAGTCGACTCCAACTTCTTCTTGGCGTCCTTTGTCACATGAATGTAAACAGATGAGCCAAAAATCTTCAAATGAGAAATATCAGACTTCTTACCAGTAAAAGCTTCTTCAGGTGTACTCATGCCAAGTACTCTATGAGGACAAAAATTTTGCACATAAACCGCAGTGTTGCATGCTTCTGCCCACAAGTGCATCGATAGGCCCTGGTCATGCAGCATTGCTCGTGCAACACCCACGATCGTTCTGTTCTTCCTCTCCGCGACCCCATTTTGCTATGGGTTATGAGGCGCTATGAGTTCTCTTCGAATTCCTTTTTTGCTACAGAAGTCTTTGAATTCGCCCGAGATATATTCACCACCATTATCGCTCCGTAGAGCCTTCACTTGCTTCCCTGACTCCTTCTCCACCAATGCTTTAAACTTGTTGACCACACTTTGTCAACGACCCCCTAGCAGTACACCCCCATTTTTTCAAATGAAGCTTATCATCTTCGAGGTTCACGTCATCCAGATTTCATCGATAGACGACATTTTGTTATAAATGATGTAAACCCATTCTGCATGTTATGATGTAAATAATCTAAGTAAGACTGTCAATGTATGTAACAACCTAAGTAAGCCTAGTCTGTTGTTGATAATTTCTATCCTAGGAGGTTTTTTGTCTCACTGATTCACGTAAGTGATCGGCAGAGTTTTTCCCTCCAGCCTCACCTCAAAGCTAGGGTGAATTTTGTCATCAGCATGCTAAGTGAGTCCTAATGTTTTTTATCGAGTCCTTGTAAATGTAGTTTGGGAATAATCCTAGCTATTTGGCTAGATTATTTTATTACAAGCTACTTGGTCTACTAGATCATGTTTTGAGTCGCAGAATTGGGTATTTATTTGAGGGTCTAAACGAATGGGTATTCCCCCTTCATATGTCTAAATGTATTATCTTATGTAAAGAGGGTTGGAAAAAATAATTAAAATCCCCTCAGTCAATTAATTAAAATTTCTGGTCAAATTAATTAAAAATTTTAAGCCAGAGATTTAATTAATTTTAGGTCCTAGGTGAGGATAAGATTCTTCAAAGACAAAATTAGTTGGTCCTTAAAAATTGAATTTTTAAAAGACCCAGATAAAAGGAATATTGAGAATTTTAAGAAATTTTAGACCCTTGGGCCTAGGTAGTTAAGTCAAAGTCTAAAATTTGAGGTAATTAATTAAAAAATAGTATTTTTGAGTTAATTAAAATGAATTTAAATGATAAATTCGTTTTTCTCCAAATTTATAATTTCGACCGTTCAGATTAAAAGATAATCAAATCTTATCAACGGTCGAGATTATTTTGACATGGATCAACCGAACTAGCCGTTGGAGATTTTGTCCTATAAATTAAGAGGTCTTTGTCAGTCTTGGATTATCCGATCTTAGGATCGTGCACTTGTCTTGGAAGCTCTTGTAATTTATTTTGATGAATAAAGCATAAAGACTTTGGGGTTACAAACTTTGGTGTTCCTTTTCGATATCTATGTGGTGATTCATTTTTAAACTCTGCTACTTTATTTTTGCATTTTTATGGTTGATGGCCTTTATGGATTAATCTGCATACAAGTATTTTGTGCAGTTTTCTGGGTTCATAAAACGACATTTTGATTTTTCTGAAGGATCTCATGTTATTTTCTTAAATCTCTATCAATCTAAAGTTCAAATCTAAGTGCGCAGGGAAATTTTTTTTAAAGATTTGAGCATCTGGGGAAGTCTTCAGTTGGACCAGCCGACTCTCAGATTCGTAAATCTGAAAAAGCCCATTTTTTTTTAATTTCCTGAATCTATCTTACGAATTTGTGTTTTTACAGGGTTTTTAAGGCTTGTGCCTCTCTTTAAAACTTCAAAATTCTAAAAATTGTGCTGAAATGGGTTTAAATCTGGCCATGAGGGCCTCAGATTTGTAAATTAGTTTGTAAATTTGTATATTTGTTGTAAGCGGTAAGGGTTTAATAATATTCTTGGTGTATATATTTTCAGGATCTGACTAGTTTTGCAGGTTGCAGGGTCTTATTCAAAATTTTTTTTTAAAAGATCTGAACCAAATCCAGCCCCCAAGGGCCAGATCTGGCCTCAGAATCAATTTTGTGGACAAATCTGAACGTTATATAAATGAAGGAGCATTTAAATCTGAATTTGAAGGGAGAATTTTTAATTTGAAGGGGGGAATTTTAATTTGACTGGGTTCTCCTTACGCTGATCTTCGCTCCTCTGCCTGACGCCCTCATATCCTTAACGTTACCTTTGTCCCAGCCTTTATATGAATCCCTATTCCTCTGCGTTAAGCTTTCTCTGCCTTTTTCCTTCACACTGACCAGCTTCTCCTTCCCTGCTGCCGTCCTCTTTTTTCCTGCCATCGATTTTCCTAAGCCTCCTTCGTTGCCTTGACCTGCTCCTCGATTTCCTCGTTGCCATCAAATCGTGCTTCCTCTCCATCTGCATTTGATGCGTTACCTTGCTCTCCCTTCTGCCTCCGCCATCCAACAATTCTCTGCCTTTTTTCACACTGCATAACCCTTCCATCGAACTCAGCCTTCTCCACTCAGCCTTTCCCGTCCGAGCTTCATTTCCGTCGACCCTTTCCTGCACACAAATTCGCTCTCTTAGCTTTCAACTTCCCTTCTCTTTCCCTCTGCGGCCAGCTCCTTGCATCTACTGTGCCCATCCCTTAAACCTTCGTCGACTTCGTCCAGCGCTTCCGCAGTCGACCTTTCCTCCTGCCGCTGTCCAAGCCATCTTGTCCTCGCTCGTTGACTTGCATTATTCTTACGTCGTTGGCTTCTTTTCTTCTCGACGTGCAAGTAAAACCATTAAAACGCATTGCAAAAAAAAACAAAAAATCGAAGAGCCCTTACACATGCGTTTGACATTTTTTATGCAGATTCATTTTTTTTTATATAGTTTGATCTTAGTTTAGATTTTTTTTTTTTTATTCGATTTTGATTAGTTCAGTTAGCATTAGCGTAGGTTTTAATTTCGATTTTTTTAAATTATTTGAGGTATATGTATAAATAGATTTCGATTTTAGTTTAGTCGTAGTGTTAGATCTAGGTTTAGTTTAGCTTTAAATTTAATTTGATTTCTTTTAACTTTTAGTTTTAATTTGCCTTGTTTTAATTTGTTTAGCTTTAGTTTGTTTGGTTTTAGCTTTTAGTTTTAGATTTAGCATTTTAAATTTCAAAATTTTTGTTTTAGGATTTAAAAGAAAAATAATAAAAAATAAAAATTCCCAAAAAAATATATAAAATTTTCAAAATTTTAAATTTTTTTAAAAAGTTCTAAATCCTATAGTCAAATGAGCTTTTAATTTTCTATCTGAAGTTGCCTATATAGAAGCATTTCAATTTCTGCACTGGGTTATATTGAGATATCATAAATTCGGAAATATTGCAATGATCTGACATTTAATTTCGATGGTACCTTCATGATTATATTTTTCATCTCGAATTTAAATCGTTGGTTCAAAGTTTAATGCTTAGCTATGGTTAATGATTTTTGAGCTATCCTTAATTGTGATTTTAAGTTGCTTGAAATTGACATATAATTGTTTAAAGTTCACTTTGGAAAATTTTCAAGTAATGATAAATCGCATATTTTTATCAAACATGGTTAATGCATAATTGTGAGTGTGTTTCATCAAATATCATTGTGGTCAAATTTTATAGCAGCAGTTATACATCTATTACTTGGCTTTAATTGCATAACGGGATCTTCTTTAACTCCATAAGGCACTGGTTTTAATATAATTTTGGAAATCTTGTTAATCTTATCAAGTATTTGGTGTTTTAGCTGTCTCTCCTAGATTGGTTGATTTGCAACCAATTATTATCCTTCATTTCTGTTAGGGTCTACCTCCCTTAGCTTACAAGGAAACAGCTTAGATAGAGAGATTGGGGATAAAGGTGGCAGCCCCCGATCTGAGACGTTGTCGCGGTGCCTAGACATTTTGTGCAACAACACAGCTAATTCTCAAGCCTTTCTCTTATACATTTTCATTGATCTCATCAACGACTGAGATTAAAACACTGCTTGATCCATGTCTTTTAGAACATTTTAACACGTGTTAATTAATTCACTTTAATTATTTAATTTTCCTAAGTTTAGACTTAGGAAATCCATTAAAATAATTAATTATTTGAGTAGCTTGAACATCAGCTGAAATTTCTCAAAACACTTTTTGGGTTTTGGAGTTAAAGTGTGTCCTAGCCCCTCCACAAAATTTCAGGGCTAGAGCACACCAGATGCTACACCAACTATATAGAATCTCAACAATTACTGCATTTGTATTTATTTTCAGAATTCACTGGAAGAAATTTGTAAATAACTTATCATAATAATAAGTAGGCGAAATAAATCCGTCACTGAAGTAGTATTTCAGATTTGAAATTTTCACACTTAACACTTGCCATGGCACATTAGAAGCCTCATATCTCACCTCCATTCTTCGGTTCTAACTTGCTATTGTTTCATCGGGATTTGGCACCCATATGTTCATAGTCCTAGAATAGGGACAAAAAATTATTTCCCTAGAGGTTAATGCAGTTAAAAGAATGAAAAAGCATATCATGGCTACAACGAAAGAAAAAGAAGAAAGTCCAAAATGCAAAAGATGGTCACGACATAAGATTAGCACGTGGGCTAAAGCTTATCATGAGTTCTACCCTCCTCATTTGGCCATCACTGTTGAGCAGGCAAATCCCCTCTGGAGACAAAGGCGATCCCTCTAGCCTTAGGGTGGGTCTAGTAATAAGGGAAAATGATGGACTCCTGAATTCCTAGCTTATAAATGAAATATGGACCAGAATAGATATCCTACCTTAGTCCAATGCTTTTGTCGTGGCACGCGGCAGCGATCCCTCGATCTTTGTTTTCACGCCTTGTGCTCCGTGTTGGTGATGATGTTCATGCGTCTACACAAAGATCAAACAAACGATAACAACATACACGCATATACATTCATCTACAGTTATTCAACTAGTCAAGGAGAGCTAAACACTTTGCATATAAATAGAAACAAAGTTTGGAACCAGAAACCAGTCATGTATTATTAATAGAGAAAAAGAAGTTTACGACCTTATGCCTTGACGTTGTAAATCTCCTTTGACGGGTTTAGTCGGGTGCGTCTCAAGCATTCGTTTGGCATTCGACTCAATGAGGCAATGGGCTTAAACTCTCTCTCAACAATGGATTCTTCTCTGCTTTGTTCAACACACCAGCGATAGTAATGATTGTTCAGCTAGCTGAATCAATGTGAGAAGGAAGAATTTATAGGAGAGGAGGAGGTGGTTTGGGATCCCACATAAGGTGGAGGAGAGTTCTATCCCTTTGGGGTGTTGCACAATTGTAGGAACTAACAAGCCAAAGGGAGGAACTCGACTTGATTCAGTCGAACAAACCATGATGACTCCACTCACGACGCTGTTAAGCATGGAAGCTTCATTTCTATTTTATAAAACTTTCCAAAAGCAGCTCGGCGCAGGTGCCCATCTGGGACAGAGCGCCAAAGGGCATGGGGCTTAGTGTTAATTTATCCATGGGCGCGAAGCCATAACTGCCTACCAGTGCCAACCCAAAATCATATGTTTTTGAAGGTCTGCTTGAGGAATGATCAATAGAGATTATGATCTTGACATGCCAAAGGATGCAATGACATTTATGGCAATGTATGATATTACACAGAGGTCACTGAAACGGTCCTCCAATGTTCGGGATGAGGATTGCAGGGACGGTGACAAAATACTGTATAACAGATGCCCCCTAAAGCATGAAGTCTGAGAGAGAGGGAGGGGTGAAATGCTTTACGAGAACATGCCCAAACCAAAAAACAGTCGTCGAAAGACCTGCAAGAACAAGTACAACTGATATCTCTGATACATGAATATGTGGTATATGCGCAACCATCCACAATAGAGTACATACAACAAGAAGATCCGAGGTATGGGCGCAACCATCTAGTAAGAAGGATCATCAAATAGACTGGGGTATGGTCGCAGCCATCCAATCAAAAGAGTCATGCATATAGTCATGAAAAACCAAATTGTCTCACAACCTGGATTTTATCAGAGAAAATCCAAGGTCTTGCGCTCCATCTCGACCCGAACAAGTACAAGTTCAGGCATGCAAATGAATGAGATGAAGTCAAACATGCAAGAAAATCATTTGATTACCAACTAATGATGAAAGCTGTTAACAGGGGCGAGAGAAATCACCAATAATGACAATGGTTCTCAAGGTACAAGTAGTACAATCCGCGGAATGTGAACAATGAGTTGGAGTCGAACACCCACGAAATCACTCGATCGAAGGTCAATAATGGGAACCTGTAGTCGAATGCAAAGAACTTGCTATTGAGGCATGCAAGCTCTAAGGTACCAGAAGGGAGTCTCTAGATCAACTTCCTAGATAATGAGCTGAAGTCGACAGTTAGTTACCGGTCGAAGGAGGGCCGTAATGTTTCCCACATCATCGACATGAGACAGAGGAATAAGACAATAGTGATACAGGACTAAACAGAGGATTAGGGGTTGAAAAATGCATAAGGAACTTCTCTTGAACATAATGGCGACACAACTCTGAAATTTGGCAGTATTTGACATCAAGGGATCTGAGGTCATGGTGACGTGGCAAAGAGCAGATGAGAGGTCAAAACGGATAAACCAAACCCGTGGAGGCAAAATGATGAATGTGGGATGTCCCCAACCCGACACGAACTGCAAACAAGTGTCATGTTCAAGAGCGACATACTACCGACACGACTGAGAACTGATTCATTTTCCCCCACCATTTCTGGCGAGTACCCCAATTATTTTTGGAAACAAGATTGAAAGGGATAGCATATGCTTGTCATATAAGTTTGTCATTCGGAAAAATCCATCCTACTATGTAATATTCCTAATTAGCTATGGCTAATTGGAATATTCGATTTTGCTCAATTTTGTCGTCTATAGTTTATTCATAAATAAAAAGGTGAGTAGACATAACTCACTTTATAAATAAATTTCACTCCCTAGTAGCACAACGTTGTAACTTAAGTGAGCCAAGGGAGGCCAAGAGACCACGCAGAGAAGGGGCCCACGTAGACACATGGAGGGACTGCGTAGGCCAAGAGGGAGCATGTGGCAACGTTGGAGGTGAGCATTAGGGTTGAGAGGGGCTCATGCTATATAGAGGGGAGAGCCTCCTCATTTTATTGATTCGTTGTCGATGATATTGAGCTGGTCATTTTGACTTCTTGAGCACGCTGGCTGTTTAGCCTGTTTGCAGCATTGTTTAGTGTGTTGAGTGTCTCCGATCAGAGATCTCGCCCTTAGCCCCGGGAGACTTCGAGTGCCTGCTCGAGCAAGGTAGTTTCTTCAGCATTTTGTGGGAATATTGGTGTTTGGGTTTTGTTGCAGAGCTGTGCATTCAGAGACTGCGCAGTCATTGAGAGGGAGGACGCAGTCCATTCAGGAGGAGCTCCGGATTGAGTTTCTTGCAGGGGTTTTGAGCCTGGAGATTGAGCAGAGGATCAACATTTGCCTTTGGGAGGATTTTGGGGGAGTTTGAGGCCGTATTTCAGTGGTTCCTATTTAGCCTCTGCGCCGAGCCTTGGAGGGCAGCGTAATTCCCCAAGGGGGTGATTTACGGGGGTCAGCGATTTCAGATATGATTTCTGGGTTTTGCTGTGGTTGGTGAGTAGAGGTGGATTCCAAATTTTCAGCTCATTCCGGTGAGGGGATCAGCCCCAAGTCATTAGTTCATTTCAACAGTAGCAACTACACGGCAATTTTCCAATAGCTGGGACGCAGTTTAGAGAGCAGCCATTTCTTGGATATTCTGAGAGTATTTCTTCACTTGCCTTGAGAAAGTCTAGGTGCCATCACTCTAATCACCTATTGTACTTAATTATATTTCTCAGTATAATAAAATGGCTTAGCTTTCTCTCTCTATATTTCTGGATGATTTGCCGTACATTCTGTCTATGCTATTGTGTATCTGCTTTACTGTTATCTTTATGTATTTTTGAGCATTCCAGTTCTATACCATTTGGTGTGTTTATCTCATACTCTTAGATAGAGTCTAGAAAGGGCCAAGTAGCCTCCAGATCTCACCCTCTTCCCAGAGGTGAAATATTTGGTAAACGCCCTCCCAGTCCATCTCTGGTTGGAGTTTGCTTGTGTTTTAGAGATATCCCTGAAACGAGATATTACAGTGGTATCAGAGCATAGTTCTGGCTCAGCCTGTGGAGCTAGTTGTCTATGACACCAGGGAAGAGGCCCTACATTTGTTACAGAGACAGAAAGTACAGAGATCGTGAGCGTAGGTTGGAGAACACCTACGGAGAGGGAGACTGTGTTTGGGTGGTGGACACAGAACAGGAGGAGCCTGTGACAGACGTAGAGCAGAAGGAGCCTGTGCTAGATTCAGAGCAGAGAGAGCCGATGGCAGATGATAGTGAGGCAAAACAGTTTGGGGAGGCACTCCTCAAATCAGTGCAGGATCTAGCGAGACAGATTGAGGTGATGGGTCAGAGATTCACCGCTGTGGAGGCTAGACAGCGTGAGACCCCACGGGTTTTCCAGGTAGGAGAGGGATCGAGTACATCCCACCATTTGCCGAAGCATGGCACTACTCAGCATGATACTACTCAGCCGTTGGCTTCACATGCACCTACACGCTCTACCATGCCCACTTTCTTGGGAGCAGACACAGGGGCAGGAGCCCAGCAGGAGGCAGAGCCCAGACATATGAGTGATTATTTTGCAGAGTATCAGGCATATGGGCAGGAGTTTAGGGATGCTCTCTCATTCAGAGATTTTGTTCAGCTTCAGCGGGACAGTAGACCTATCGACCATCATAGAGGGCACCGGCGTTATCATGACAGAGATACCCACCGCACAGCTAGCAGATTCCATTTGCTTACGTTTGATGGCTCATCAAACAGTTCGGCAAAGTCTTGGGTGGAGAAGCTGGACATCTATTTCCAACTTAACCAGATGTCGGAGACGGAGGCCATCAAGGTGGCGACATTACATTTGGATGGTGAGGCCTAGGACTGGTGGTTTCATGGGATGGTTACACTTGGACATTCTACAGTGACGACATATGCTGAGTTTACCAGGAGGTTGATATAGAGGTTTGACCAGAGGGATCCAGAACAACGCTTTGTTGAGCTGACGAGGCTTAAACAGACCGGGAGCCCAGAGACATACATGGCAGACTTCTTGACGGTTTCAGTGATGGTGCCAGATCTATCCGCGGCACGGATGATCTATATGTTTGTGGAGGGGTTAGCAGAGCCACTTCGAGGTCTAGTCAGATCTACTAGGCCAGCCACACTCCAGGATGCTATTAGCAGGACCCGGGATTTACAGGATGCATTGCCCAGGACTCGGACACCTTACCCCCAGAGATGGGGCTTCCAGCCCAAGGGGAAGGATGTGAGGATTCTGCCTCCAAAGGGGAATCCAGGACGGGCACAGATGGATGATGATGCCAGGAGAGAGCTGAAGAAGAAGCGGTTGTGCTTTCCCTGTCAGGAGCCGTGGGCACCAGGACATAGATGTGTTGCTGACAAAGCACACTTCATTGAGGTCTTCTCCGAGAGAAGCGGGGAAGAGGATGAGGAGGATGACGTGGAGGCAAGAGACAGTCAGACACCCCAGGATCAGTTGCCACCACCACCTCCAGGAGCAGGAGGTGCAGCTTTTGCACCCACAGGGGGAACCCTTGCAGAGTTGCGAGGAGTTCCTAAGTATTTGACGCTGCGCGTACGGGGGACAGTACGTGGTCAGCGAGTATCAGTTCTGGTTGACAGTGGGGAAACCCACAACTTCATCAATGCACAGATGGTTGAGCAGAGAGGTATACCGACCGAGAGCTTCGATGGATTTTCAGTTTTAGTCCCAGGAGCTCAGACGATGCAGTGTGTCTGGTATGTTCCAGAGTTGGCAGTGACGATGGGTACCTACACTGTGACCGACCACTTTTTCGTGGTCAACATACCGAATACCAATGTGGTATTGGGTGTTCAGTGGTTGATTACTCTGGGGAAGGTCACCACAAATTGGGAGGCCTTGGAGATGGAGTGGGATGATAAGAAGATCGGGAAGCATGAGAAGATCCGCGGGATGCACACTTACCCACCTCAGACTGTTTCGGCTCACCGGATGGAGGCAGATTTCCGGAAGCGAGACATAGAGTGGACGGTTGAGTTGTGGGTATTGCGGAAGTTTGTACTGGTGTTCTTTGATGATATCCTCATTTATAGCAGGACTTGGGAGGAGCATCTCTAGCACATTGAGGTAGTGTTGCGCATTTTAGAGGAGCGGCAGTTCTATGCCAAGCTCTCCAAGTGTGAGTTTGGGTTGTCGGAGATGTTGTACTTGGGACATATCATAGGGGTGGACGGAGTGAGAGTCCACGAGGACAAGATCAGGGCCATCAGAGATTGGTCGGAGCTGAGGAATGTGACGGAACTTCGGGGATTCATTGGTATTTGTACTTATTACAGGAAGTTTGTCAGGAGTTTCTCAGAGCTTGCTGCACCCCTTACGGATTTGACGAAGAAGGGGGCATTCAGTTGGTCGGATACAGCGCAGCGAGCCTTTGATAGGCTCAAGGAGGTGATGAGCAGTTGCCCAGTGCTTGCATTACCGGATTTTACGCAGCCATTTTTTTTGGAGTGCGATGCGTCGGGAGAGGATATCGACGCAGTATTGATGCAGGGAGGACACCCTATAGCCTTTGAGAGCCGGAAGCTCCTTCCACACGAGAGGTTGTATTCTATATACGACAAGGAGATGTTGGCCATTATGCATGCATTGGCCAAATTCCGGCAGTACTTAGTGGGCAACAGGTTCAGGGTGAGGACTGATCACAACAACCTCAAGTTCTTTTTGGAGCAGAAACAGCTACAGGAGAGGCAGCAGAAGTGGATCAGTAACATCCAGGCATATGACTTTGACATTGAGTATGTCAAGGGTAAGAACAACGTGGTAGCAGATGCCCTTTCACGTAGACCAGCCGCATTGTCTCTTATGAGCATGGATACAAATTGGAGGGCTCGACTTTTAGTAGAGTACTCCAAGGGCAGATTTGCATGTGAGGTTCTGGATGGACAGGTGACAGATGACAGGTATAGGGTGGTTGATGAGATCATCTACTACAGGGACCAGATCTTCTTGACTGAGGGATCTCCGCTCAAGAAGAAGATACTTCAGGCATCACATGATTCACCTTTGGCTGGCCACCAGGGGTTTACCAAAACCTACAAGGCCATTAGAGAGAGGTTCTCATGGAAGGGCCTCAAGGAGGACGTACTCCAGTACATCAGGGAGTGCGATGTTTGCCGGAGGAACAAGGGGGAGATGAGCCATCCTGCAGGATTATTGCAGCCTATTCCCATTCTTCAGGGGAAATGGGAGAGTATTTCGATGGACTTCATCACAGGGTTGCCCATGGTGCAGGGCAAGGATTGTATCTTTGTCGTCGTTGATCGACTGACAAAGTATGCGCATTTTTTTGCCATATCCACGCATTACACGGCAGCACAGGTAGCCGAGCTGTTCTTCAGAGAGGTTTTTAGGCTACATGGTCTTCCTAAGACCATCATCAGTGACAGGGACAACCGCTTCATGGGCGGGTTTTAGCAGGAGCTTTTCTGGTTGGTGGGGACAGAGTTGACACCGAGTACCAGTTATCACCCACAGACGGATGGACAGACAGAGATAGTTAA
Organism: Pinus albicaulis; assembly: GCA_034641835.2. Classification (NCBI taxonomy): domain Eukaryota; kingdom Viridiplantae; phylum Streptophyta; class Pinopsida; order Pinales; family Pinaceae; genus Pinus; species Pinus albicaulis. Next base: position 491,859,180 of record CM076575.1, read on the forward strand.
CAAGTGGTTGGAGGGCTACATGCGTAACTATGTCAGTGGGCAGCAGCGAGCATGGCTGAAGTGGTTGCATCTGGGGGAGTACTACTATAACACTACACATCACATGTCCATTGGTATGTCACCATTTTATGCTTTGTATGAGTATCATTCTTTATCTTTTGCTGATGTGATGTTCGGTGTTAGCAAGGCTCCTAGAGCCAAGATTTTGATCCAAGAGAGTCAGGACATTCTCCGAGCTCTCAAGGATAATATGGCTACAGCACAAAACCAGCAGAAGCAGTATGCCGACAGAGGTCGAGTGGAGAGACAGTTTGAGGTAGGGGACTTGGTCTACCTACGATTACAACCATACCGACAATCGTCACTGAAGCAGAAAAGAGCTGAGAAGCTCAAGCCTCGCTTTTACGGGCCATACAGGGTGATACGCAGGATTGGACAGGTTGCATATGAATTGGAGCTGCCCCAAGGCAGCAAGATTCATAATGTTTTTCATGTATCATGCCTGAAAAAGGCACTGGGGCAGCAGGTGACAGTGACAGATGAGCTACCACCCACGGATGATGAGGGGCATTTGGTGTTGCAACCAGAGGCTATTATTGATACCAAGGAGAGGCAGCTACGGAGTAGGACAGTGCGTGAATTCTTGGTGAGATGGAGGAATTTGCCAGATGAGGATGCCACTTGGGAGAGTGAGAAAATTTTGTAACATCCATCACTTCAGTTGCTTGAGGACAAGCAACATTTTGCCAGGGGAGACTGTAATATTCCTAATTAGCTATGGCTAATTGGAATATTCGATTTTGCTCAATTTTGCTATCTATAGTTTATTCATAAATAAAAAGGTGAGTAGAGAAGACATAACTCACTTTATAAATAAATTTCACTCCCTAGTAGCACAACGTTGTAACTTAAGTGAGCCAAGGGGGGCCAAGAGACCACGCAGAGAGGGGGCCCACATAGACACATGGAGGGACTACGCAGGCCAAGAGGGAGCACGTGGCAACGTTGGAGGAGGTGAACATTATGGTTGAGAGGGGCTCATGCTATATAGAGGGGAGAGCATCCTCATTTTATTCATTAGTTGTTGATGATATTGAGCTGGTCGTTTTGACTTCTTGAGCACACTGGCTGTTTAGCCTGTCTGCATCACTATTTAGTGCGTTGAGTGTCTCCGATCGGAGATCTCGCCATTAGCCCCGGGGGACTTCGAGTGCCTGCTCGGGCAGGTAGTTTCTTCAGCGTTTTGTGGGAGGGTTGGTGTTTGGGTTTTGTTGCGGAGCTGTGCATTCAGAGACTACGCAGTCATTGAGAGGGAGGACGCAGTCCATTCAGGAGGAGCTCCGGATTGAGTTTCTTGCAGGGGTTTTGAGCCTGGAGATTGAGCAGAGGATCAGCCTTTGCCTTTGGGAGGATTTTGGGGGAGTTTGAGGCCATATTTCGGTTGTTCCTATTCAGCCTCTATGCCGAGCCTTGGAGGGCAGCGTAATTCCCCAAGGGGGTGATTTACGGGGGTCAGCCATTTCAGATATGATTTCTGGGTTTTGCTGTGGTTGGTGAGTAGAGGTGGATTCCATATTTTCAGCTCATTCCAGTGAGGGGATCAGCCCCAAGTCATCAGTTCATTTCAGCAGTAGCAACTACACGGCAATTTTCCAATAGCTGGAACGCAGTTCAGAGAGCAGCCATTTCTTGGATATTCTGAGAGTATTTCTTCACTTGCCTTGAGCAAGTCTTGGTGCCATCACTCTGATCACCTATTGTACTTCATTATATTTCTCTGTATAATAAAATGGCTTAGCTTTCTCTCTCTATATTTCTAGATGATTTGCCGTACATTCTGTCTATGCTATTGTGTATCTTCTATACTGTTATCTTTATGTATTTTCGAGCATTCCAGTGCTATACCATTTGGCTTGTTTATCTCATACTCTTAGACAGAGTCTGGAAAGGGCTAGGTAGCTTCCAGATCTCATCCTCTTCTCAGAGTTGAAATATCTGGTAAACACCCTCCCAGTCCATCTCTGGTTGGAGTTTGCTTGTGTTTTAGAGATATCCCTGAAACGGGATATTACATAGTACATTTTACGAGCCCTAGGAATGAGGAACTCGATAACGTCATAGTGACGATTTCCGATGTCATTAGGTTTTAACGAGTCTGACAAAGGAAGAACTCGGTGTCTTTTCATATTTAGAGAGTTTGAAAATAAGCAGAAAAGAAAACTCCAGTAGGTCCCTTTTCGTAGATAGTCCCAGAGATCCGAAAAGGTAGAAAACATTATCTGGGAGAACCTCTTAGCCATGTTCAACTAAGGTATTCCTTTTTCATAAATAATCTGTCCTAGCCCGAAAAAGGGGTAAACATATACTAGGCAGATGACGTTTTGCAACCTTTAATGAGTTCAAAACGACAAGAGTCTCGACAATCTTTTCAATTTTTGAGGGTCAAAAAAGAGCCGAAAGTTGACTCTAGGGGGTGACTTTTTCGTGTTTTTACCGAGTCCGAAAAAGGAATAAAATAAAACTCATCACTTCATCATCGTCATCATCTAGGACCTGTTGTTGCACAAGAAACAAACATAAAACCCAATTTTCGAGATAAAATAATAAAATAATCAAAAAATAAGCTTGAAAACCTAATTAGGGTTTCAAAAAGTTTATAAAATGACGAGAATAGTAAAAACAAATTACTTTTCACCTTTTCTCTTTCTTGTGAGCATTTTACCATTTTTAACTATGATCTTGTGGAGCTAATAGCAGGAAATCCAGGAGGCCATTTGCAAATCCGCTTTCTCCAGGTAAGAGCTCTCACCTTTTCCTGCATTTAAACCATGTTTCATTCCTTGCATTTTAGTTTTTGATGCATTTTGGGGGAAGTTTTTCATCGGTTGGTTGTGGCAGTCAACGCAGGTTCCAGACACGAGGTTGCACCAACCTGCCTAAAATTTCAAAGGGGAGGCGCCAATCAGCTCCATAAACACACAAAAATTCTCCTAAAACGCCCAATCTAAACTATTCAAAAGTCAATCATGTGGCTAATGGGAGCCTCAATTATGGTTTTTCAGAAAAATCAATAGCCAAAATTGTCATCGATTAGAAAGAACGAGAACATGGGGAGGAAGATGAACAAGCCATGGAAAATGATGCATGTATGAATGCCCTGAGGAATTGTGGGCTCTAGAAATTCTTCCTAACACCGTGTCTACGAGCTTAGCTGGAACTATTACAGTATTTGACCAGTGTGTGGGACACCGATCAAGAAATATTTCTGATTCATGACCAAGAGTTGGTGATAGAAGTCTCTGACATTTATTTCATCACAAGATTATCACGGAGGGGAGCGAAACCGATCTTGACCGGTACTCAGCCCCTTGGCGAGAGCATGGGCATGCTAATAGACAGAGTCTGCCCAGGAGCAAAGAAAGGATCAATGAGTGGCAAGGTGGATATTTAGACAATACCTGATTTGGCATTACAGGCAGTGCTACACACTATAACTCAAGCCGCTGGATCTCAGGCCCCTCACGAAGCTATAAAGACACAGCTTCAACTTGTTGTGGATTGCATGGCTCCAACCATTTACAACTGGGTGGAAGCCATAACAATCAACCTAAAGCATTTGTTAACGAAGTGCAAGAACGACAAGCTAAAACAATTTGGATACGGGTCCATCTTAATACCGTTCATCCTAGAGCAGTTGCCGATATCCCAACGCCAGGAGGTGATAGTACCTACACCACCAGCATGAGAGCCACACATGGTCCGTTGGGCGAAGTTGATGCCTCGATCAGGAGGTGGTCAACATATGTCATGGAAGCCAGAATTCTTCGACTGGCTCCGCCAACAACTCATCATCGTAGAGGATTGGCCGTACACCAGCACTAATTTTAGGGGTGATCCAGACCTTCCACTCTCGGAAGGAGAGGACTGGGATGAAGCTTTAGGTAAAAACTCATTTTTATTTTATTTTGATGAGTATTATGATTTTTTGTTTATATATGTTATGATATTTATCCATGTATTGCAGGTGTTGGCCTAGAGAGACTTGCGGGGATGTCCCCCATAGCACGGAAGGTCCCACGCGATTTCGAGGCGGCCCCTCAAGGTGAGGGAAACGACGAAGAAGAGATCACGCGCAACTTGGAGGAAATCGCGAGTGGGATCCCAGATTACGTGAGATTTGAGGATGTTCCTCGTGCTATCAGAGACAAACTATAGGGGTGTCTAACCGCATCCACTGATTACTGAGGTGGGTTGTACGTGTAGTGACATGCTATCATGATCACCATGTTGATTAGACACCTAGGTTTTATTTCTACATATTTTTTGAGACACGTGATGTCTCGGGATGTAACCAAAACACACATATTTTGTGAACTTATGATGCACGTGGATGCAAACAATCGATATATATATATATATATGCTTGTTTTCCTATCTAAATCTTATTATGTGATGATGATGCTTTTACAAATTACGCAAATGTCTATCTAAAACAATATTGGCTACTGCATCAGTTAACGCATTCATTCTTCTGGGAATATGTCGATACATGATATAATCAAAATTCCTTTCCAATAAACGAACACGCAAATACAACCTTAAAATATGAGGATTTCTAACAGAGTAATGCCCATCGAGCTGGAAAACAAGCTGAGAGTCTAGGTTCACAATTAATTCATGAATGTCGAGAGCAATGGCTTCGGTTAAGAGTTCAATGAGTGTATTGTATTCAACAACATTGTTGGTTGTTCGTCCTAGACAAATACCTTGAAGTTCTATTAACTCACCAATAGGATCATAAATCACCTAGGCTGCAGAAGACAGATTACTGGTACTGCGAGAGGTACCATCCGCGAAACTCACATAAGGAGTGACAGACATCTACATAGTAAGCAACGACATAATAAGCAGGAAAAACTGCTCGCAAAGCACACCAAGCCAAAAAATGTACAAAAACGAAAACCACACTTATGTACAAAAGGACGTGCACGAGAGACTCATGCATAGTATTTTTTGAGGTACAGCCCATTTCTGGGTTGATTCAAAGGATAACCTTCATATTCAATTAGCTCATAGGCCCCATTCTGCAAAACACGTTTAACGATGTAGGGCCCATGCCACATGGGTTCGAATTTACCTGCCCCCAGCTTATCATAAGCTTGATCATACAAGAGGACTAGGTCTCCTTCTACAAAGGTACGAGGGGAAACTGTCTGATCAAAGTGAGCTTTGACCCGCCCTTTTTGTGCCTCAATGACTAGAGCAACAAAGCGGCAAGTTTCATCTAACCTTTCCAAATATAGAAGACGTTCTTCCTCTGGCGAGGTATTAGGTAGTAATTCAACAACTATCTTGAGAGAAGGGATTTCGCATTCAATTGGAAGGGTAGCTTCTAGACCATAAACAGGGTGGAATGGGGTGAATCCGGTTGCATCCTTCATCGAGGTTCGCTAAGCCCAGAGAGATGAAAACAACATGAGATGCCAAGTGGACTTGTGCATCCCAATCGTAAGCTGAAGCATAGTGACTAGAACCTTATTCATGTATTCAACCTGGCATTGGCCTGGGGCTAGTACGGCATTGAGCTGTTGTGACGCAAACCCAACTTAGAAGTCAACTCAGCCATCATATAATGACGAAAATGAGAGCCATGATCAGTGACAATGGCTTGAGGGACACCAATCTTGGTAATCGCATGATTGAAAATAAATTGTGCAGCTGTCTTACCATTAGCTGTGAGTGTAGGCATTACTTCGGCCCATTTAGTGAAGTAGTCCATGGCTACGATAATATAAGAATGCCCCCTGGCTGAGTGAGGGTTACACGTCATAAAATCGATGCACCACTTTGCAAAGGGACCAACGATAATGACAGGATGGAGGTGAGCGAGTGGCGTGTGCATCTTGCGCTGGTAAATCTGACAATCATGACATTTACAGACAACGACAATACAGTCTTTGAAAATTGTAGGCCAGAAATATCTAGCACGAAGGATTTTTTAAGTAGTAGCATACCCAGACATGTGACCGCCACATGCGCCAGAATGCAGTCATTGAGGAATTTTTCAGCTTCCTCGAGGGTTAAACATCAGTGGAGAATGGAATCAGCTCTAATGCGGTATAGAGTATCTCCAACTATGTGATAAAGTTGTGAATGATGACGGATACGTCGACGAGCATCTTTCGTCAACTCAGACCGGAAGGTGGAAGTTCAAAGATAAATGATAATATCACCGTACCATGGATCGAGGGCGCTAACCAAAAAAATGTGTCATCTGGAATGCGTTCCTCAGAACCAGAGGGAGCAGAGGCAGAAGGTAAAAAGCAGATCAAATCGGCAAAAACCAATGACTTCTTCGATTTGGCAGTAGTGAACTCCAAATCGAACTCTTGGAGGATAACTATCCACTTTGAGTATTTTCCACCCAACAATTGTCGAGTCAATATATAGGTCATGGGGTTGCAATAAAAAATCACAGTTACTGTGTGAAGTAAAATATAACGGCGAAAACGTTGGACGGCTTGAACATCAGCCAACGCCAATTTCACGATATGTGCGTAACGTGTTTCGGTACCAAGAAGATTGCGGCTCAAATAGTAAATGACGTGCTCGTGACCATCGTCGTCGTCGTGTACCAGAACCATGGCAATAGTGCTAAATGCAGTAGCCAAGTAGAGGGAATAGTTGCGATGATAATTGGGTGGACGCAAAAGAGGAGAATTAACAAGCAATGTTTTCAATGCATCGAAAGATTTATGGGCAATCTCATCCCAGAGGAACGGGACACCTTGTTTAAGCAATCGCATGAATACTTTTGCTACTTCAGCATAGTTCAGTATAAAACAGCGCAGGAAATTAGCTTTCCCTTTCAAAATTTGCAACTGATGTAAAGAGGAAGGGGAGGGGAGATTGACAATAGCTTTGACCTTAAGAGGGTCTAGACGAATTCTATCTTTAGAAACGATAAACCCAAGGAGTCTAAACCGGAATCGACGTAGAAGACACATTTATGCGGATTGAGCCGAATGTTGTAGCATCTACAGCGAAGAAAGATTGGACGGAGGTGAGCCGGATGATCCTTACGCTTAGCGAAATGAGTCGGAAGGTCATCCAGGTAAGGTTGAACAATGTTCTTAATATCATGAAAAGCGTATGACATTGCTCGCTGGAAAGTGGCACCAGCATTCTTAAGGCCAAAAGGGAGCCTCTTGTATGCGAAGGTGCCACACAGACAGATAAAGGAGGTCTTGTGTTGATCAATTGATAGAATATTGATTTGGTTGTAACCAGAAAACCCGTACATAAGGGAAAAAATCTCACTCCCAGCACATTCATCAATGATCTGGTCGATGAAAGGAGTGGGATAGTTATCCTTAGGACAAGCGCGATTGATGTCTGAGTAATCCACACAGACTCGAATAGTACCCTGCTTTTTATCCACAGGAACGATGTTAGAGACCCAATTTGTCAAGGGGATCGAATAAATGAAGCCAGCTTTGAGAAGTTTCTTAACTTCTCCCTTGATGGCGGCTGCCTTTCTAGGGTGCACGGGACGAAGACGTTGGCGAACAGCCTTCACGTCAGGATAAGTAGGGATCTCGTGCACAACTATACTCGGATCGATGCCGGGCATTTCTTCGTAGGACCAAGCGAAAACGTCTCGAAACTCTCGAAAGAGACTAGTATAGACCTTGATCTCATCAGGAGAACAAGTCACCCCAACGTGGATGTTCTCGACAACCTCCAGTTTAACGGAGATGTCAATAGGCATCGTTTGTGTAATGTTTCCCATGTTACCTTCTGCAAAAACTTCATGTGTCAAGACGGGCGTCTGAAGCGGATGGGAATGAGCTTGGGAAGCGAATTTCTCAAGACAAGTAGACATGGCCCCAAGGCCACGCATAAAGGAGGAATGATGATGACTATCGTCCCAAGGAGGATCCTCAAGAGACATGGTTTCCACGATGGCCTCATCGGTGGGAAATATCTCATTCAAGGGATCAGGATATTCTGAAGCGCGGAGCCAAGAGGATTGAGAATACGTGTCGAGAGACGCACTCAAAGGAGTATGATCAGAGGGAGGAGAAGCCGAAGCCGAGATAACTTCACAATAATCAATTTCTATTGGGCTTAACAGCATCACGTCACCAAACAAATCAACCTGCTCAGGCGAAGGGATGATCCACGAATCAGAAGACGTGGAGATCATGTTGACCTGAGCAGTATTGGGCGAAGGAAGAGAAAAAAGGCCCATAAGAGTGGGATCTTTGAAAAGTCTCGACCCGATGCTCTCATAAGGCGTAGGAATATGATCTACATATGAAACGTTGCTCTCGAAGCAGGTGGAAGTGAAAAAGGATAACTGATCGATAATAACGATCTTTCCTTCGTGCTGAAATCAAAGAACATGAAAGAGAGTGGACGGGACGCATAGCATGGCGTGAGTCCAAATGCAACCAAGGAGAAGATTATAATTGAGCTTGGCGTCAACGACTTCAACCTCAACATTAACCGTTTTTCCTTCCAACGTTATAGGTAAGATGGCGAGAACACCAAGAGGGCGAGATTCCCTTCCGTCGAAAGCTTCTAAAGCATTTGGAGATTAACTCACTAACTCACTGCTGCTCTCTGACCCTGATCTCGATCACCACTGACCTCCTGCTTTTGCAACTTCTCACCCTGCAACTCTCCTGCTGAAATCGAATTCTACATCAGAATGGATCTCCTTCGGGTACTGAGTGTGTGCCCGACTTGTCTTCCAAGTGACTCTCAGTCTTCTTTTATAATCTTCTTGTTGGAGAACCAACGACCCAGATTAAAAGATTAATCAATGGCTAAGATTAAATCTTGACTTGATCCATGTTTTTTAGAAGATTCACACTCTGAATTATTAATGCCATTTAATTATTTCCTATTCCTAAGTTTGGACTTAGGGTCTTCATTAAAATAATTAATTATTTTAATAATTCTTAAATCGAGTGGAATTTCCACAAACTATTTCTGGGTTCTTTGGAATGCGGCTGTCCAAGCCTCCCCGCAAAGTTTGAGACTCGGAACACTTCCAGATGTTACAAAAGTCAATATGGCTTTCTTCAACCTGCAAACATGGGTGTCCCGATCCTGGACTTCGAACCCAAGAGGTTGCTCCACATACACCTCTTCCTTTATCGCACCATGCTGAAATGCGGTCTTCACATCCATCTGATGAAGACTCCATCCTTGCGTAGCAGCAAGGGCTATGATAGATCGGATGGTGGTATATCAGGCCATAGGTGAAAATACATCATCATAGTCTATGCCTTCCTTTTAAGAGAAGCCACAGGCAATGAATCTTGCCTTGAAGTTTTCAGTACTTCCATCAGATCCATGCTGGATCTTGTAGAGCCATTTCGAGGTGACAACTGCTTTGTCCTCCAGTCTTGGAACCACATCCCAGACATCATTCTTCATTATGGACTCATATTCTTCGTGCATAGCATCGTTCCAAACTTGATGCTTACGGGCTTCCTCAAAAGATCCAGGCTCAGATTATACGATAGTACTCATGGCTGCTAGATACCCTTGTTATCTATTCAGCTTCTTGCTTTCATGGAATGTCCCCCTTGGGGCCATATGTCCCTCGGCATCCTCAAGAGTGTCCCTGAGCCATGATGGTCTCTTCCTCATTGAAGGAGGTGGATCAATAGGGTCCATCGATCCTTCAACATCGGGCATCGTCTCATCCTTCGGTTCTTCTTGGTTTCCAGGCCTTGCTTCATGATCTTCCTCAAATCTCGGAAGATTGACTACTTTCCTCAAGGAAGCATCTTCGTCAAAGGTAACATCGTGGCATATCTCCACTTCCCTTTGACCAAGCACATAGACTCTATAGGCCTTTAAAGTCTCGCTATAGCCCACAAACACTCCCTTCTTTTCGGAAGCATCCAACTTGCTCCTCTTCTCCTTCGGTACATGAAAATAAACAAGACATCCAAAAACTCTAAAATGTAAGACGTCAGGTCTCTTACAAGAGAAAACCTCTTCGGGAGTTTTGGAGTCCAGAGCGGAATGCAGGCATCGATTTTGTATGTACACAGCAGTGTTCGCAGCTTCTCCCCACAGAAACTTTGGAAGACCTTGGTCACATAGCATGGCACGGACAACTTTCACAATGGTCCTGTTCTTTCGTTCAGCAACGCCATTCTACTCAGGAGTATAGACAGTTGTGGTCTCCCTTTTGATGCCAGCTTCTCTGCAAAAGTTCTTGAACTCGTTCATCTCATATTCAATGCCATTATCGGTTCTCAATGTCTTGATCTTCTTCCCCGTCAGATTTTCCACCAAGGCTTTGAAGGTATAGAACCACATGAAAGCCTCATCCTTCTTCTTTAAGAAGTATATCCAGGTTTTGCGAGAGAAGTCATATATGAATGTCATATAATAAGAACATCCTCCCAAGGATGTCACGCGCAGCATACAAGATAGATCAGAATGTATCAATTGCAAGACATCTTATGTCTTTGTGACACTTGAGGGGAAATGTCCCCTTATATGCTTTCCTTCGGCACAACCCTGACATACACCTTCTTGATTATTTGTGAACTCAGGCATCTCCGTCACCACCTTCCTTGCTTCGGGAAGGGCCTTGTAGTGAAGGTGTCCAAACCTCCGGTGCCATAGTTCAGTCTGTCAGACAGTATCACACGTCATCGATCCCAGTGGACTTCCTCCAACTTGGTAGAGTGTATCAACTCTAAACCTAATCGTGATAGCTTCCTTGAAACTATTCTTCCACATACGCACCTTTCCATCAACAAATGCCACATTGAAACCTTTGTCTTCCATGGCCGATATAGACACAAGGTTCTTCTTTAAGTCAGGTACATATAGTACATCTTGCAAGCGGAAGACTTGACCTTGAGACAAGTGGAGGGTCATAGTCCCTGTCCCTTTCACGGGATATGTCGCATTATCTCCAAGGATAATTTCCAGATTAGTATCCTTCTCAACCATATCAGAAAGTGCTTCCTTGAACGCAGTGATGTGCCTTGAGGCACCACTATCTATCAACCAGATATCGATAGTGTCGGGTGGAGATGCATCAGAGAGGGCAGATACAAGAATGAATTCATTTCTTTTATCAACAACATTTGATTCCTCATACCTGGAATTTCTCGACCTTTTGAAAGGTTGCCCATTTCCGCCAGACGAAGCCTTCATCTTTCCTTTGAACCTGTTGTTCCTTTGATTGCCATTCCTTCGGTTATTGTTGTTGTCATCATCATTGAAAGGGCATTCTCTAGCATAGTGTCCAGGCTTGTGGCAAGTATAACATTTGCCTTTCTTTCCTTGGGCCTCTCCACTTCCTTTGTTCCTCGGACCACCAAAGTTCTTCTTCTTAGTATGAAGAGTGAAGGGCAACATTTCCTTCATTTTCATATTCCTTCATCCTTGTCTCTTCTTGTATGCATCTCAAAAATACTTTATCAAAATCAGGTATGACATTGTTATTGAGAATGGTAGTGTTGAATACATGCCATTTAAATGGGAAACCTCCAAGTGCAGTGAGAACCATCTCTCGATCAGCTATTGTCTCCCCAACAGCCAATAGATTATTCCTGTTCTCGATCAACTTCAAAAAATATGATTGAACAGACTCATCCCTGCCTTTCTTCAGATTCTTTAATTGGTTCTTGAAGAATAGGACTTGATTCACATTGTTGGCCTTGAACATGTTGACCAACTTATCATACATCTCCTTGGATGTGCCCAACTCAGAGATGAAGGCAACCAGACCCTTATGACTTGAGTCCCTAATCATTATCTTTTCTTTGATTTCCCCCTTCTTGTACTTTGATTTGGCAGCAGCAGTTGCAGTGGATGGAGGCTCTTGGATTTTACCCTGCACATAGTCCATGACATATTGGTCTTCCAAATTAAGATCCAGTGTCATCTTCTAGGCATGGAAGTCTTCCTTCCCAGTCAATTTGTCATCAGCCTTAAAGCCATTGTAGTTTGAGGAACCCATCCTCTTCTTCGGTGACTGCTACAAACTAGGGCTTTGTCTTCACCTCAGCTCTGAAACCATGTAAATTTGTGTAGATGTTCTAAGCTTGATGCAACTTTACTTTTTATACCAATATCAGACAACAATCACATAAACAAGAAAGTAAAATGCTGATAGAACATACCAGTAGATCGACATAAGACAAGCCAAAAATATATGTGTTGGTGCGTTACGGCGGTCAACGGGATGCTTCAACCAACAAAGTCTCAATATGGTCGGCCAACCAGAAGTGTCGCAAAACAATCTAGGACAGCCATAATAGTCAACTCCAAAAGGCAACAAAAGTCAACGCTGTCAGTCAACGGTCAACGCAAATAACAGCAGCAGCAAGGTCAACGCAGGCAAGTCAAAGTCAACATCAAGCCTCAAGAATAGTGCCAAAAAAAGCAGATTGAGGAAATCAAAGGGATGTGAGAGTTTCAAGTCAATTTGACCTTGCGTTGACCAAAGACAACGTTGGTCGACGCTGTGGTAGAAACCCTAGGCCGAAAACAGAATTTGTTGCTTGCTGATCTTTCCCACCTGTGAAGAGAAGAGCCTACAAGGTGATCGAACCAATCAAATGATGAGAGAGAATGTGTGAGGATGTGATGAGTGAAAATGTCCTCCAACGTTGACCAATTTATATCCATCAATGAGGGTGTGTGACACAACTGTTGGGGCTTCAAACCTTCAGGCCGACCTGCACATATTTTGAATAAATTCAAGTTAAATGTTCTACTCATCGGATCAGATGATCTTTAGATTGATCTTGCACCTCTCCAAAGAGGAGTCCAATAAAAATATTGGAATCTTCATCTAAGCATCACAACATGGAGTTTGGACCTAGTTGTCCAAAATTAACAGGAGGGAGTCGGTAACCCCTTACACAGGGTTCGAGGCAATGCCCCAGGATTTTTTTTTATGCTATATGGATTAGGAAGCTACTTTTTAGCTTGTTCAGACAGACGATGGGAGCGACCAATGTCTATTGTGATAATCAGAGTTGCATAAAGCTCTCTGAGAATCCAATGTTTCATGACAGGTTCTAACAAATAGTTATTAGAAGCCCATTTCATCAGAGACTGTGTACATCATGGGGCAGTCCAACTACAATATGTTCCCACAAGAGAGCAGGTGGGAGACATACTCACAAAAGCTCTAGGGAGAGTTCAGTTCATCCAGTTTGTTATCGCTTGCCGCCTACACCTACCTACAATTAGCGGGAAAAGCCTTTAACCCCACAAGGTGTGGTTGATGGCAAGGAACTCAAAGAAGGGGTTGTCACCTATTTCCGACTCTCTCCGTTAAGCTATCTCCTAGGTTAGTTATGGGGGGTGGTCCCTAAAGAAAAACAAAGTTAAAGATGTGAGTTTTCTAGGAGAATATTAGAGTGAGATTGGTTTACTTTTGAAGATTCATGAGCATTTATGAGCAACTTTGATAATGACAAACCATTTAACCAGTGCCTTCACAAATAATATGCTCAAAAATAAAAGAAATACTCAAAGAGATGAGAACACAGTAATCCTGAAATGGAAACAAAAGACTGTTAGCACAAGATATCAGAAATGCTCTCAAGATAAATAGATTTATGAATCAAAGCATGAGAAACTATCTTTCTCATAAGGAAACAATTAGTGTTCTACTTTTGGAGAATGTAAATGAGATGATAGAAAAATTCAAATGTTAGACCAAGATCACAACATGCAATTAAATTTTCAACACCAAATAAGGGTATTTGCCAATGAAACAAGATATATCAATCATCCATAAGCATAAAAATCATTAAAATGACGACATGCAATGAAGTTGCAAAAGTAAGCAAATTTCCAAGTACCATAGAATTAAACTTGTTGCAAAATTTAAGGAATTAAAATGCTTGCCTCCAAAGTGCTTCTTGAGATAATATTTTCATGTGAATCTTTAAACCGTCAAGATAGCAAAAAATTTGGGAACTTTGCAAGTAAATGTGATGAGATAGTGCTCTTGGTTTATTTTATTAATTAGTTCTAAAGAAAGGTTACAATTGAACTCTAATCCTCAGACCTCAGCCTCGCCCAAATACTTGGATCTCACAGTGAGGAGTCCATAGAGATAGAGGGTCCCTAAAAGTTAAAACATCTATTCAACCAACTTAAATTGGAGGTAAATTTTAGAGATGCAAGTCTAGTATGAAAAGTGAAATGCCTAAATGATATGAAAGTGAGTTTGCAAGTGCTATGTAAAAAATGGAGATGATTCAACTAAATATGCTCCATAGTTAGAAAAATAACTCAAGTTGTCATAAATTGAAAGTGCTATGCTTCTTTACTTGTAGTATATTGTGAAACTTATCCAAATGAGAAATAGATCACAAAACAGAAGTGATGGCAAATGAGATTGCAAATTAAGAAATTAAAGGACTATGCGATTTGTGTTACTTCCCAATTAGAGCATGCATATGTGATGTGAAAGAAAATGGAAATGTTGAAAACATTAAGTCAATCCATCTACAAATTCTCTCCTTTGAAATGGAGAGATACGGATGCCAATTGGTAAAACCCACGCTCCCACTACAAAAACATAAATTTTATTAATTTTACAAAAATGAAATGACCATGATGTGTTTTCTAAACCAAGGAAAGTCTTCAAATATTGAGACCATAGACTTTTCCTTGGTGAGAATTTGTTTTTTTAAAACTCAAAAGAACTCAAACTTTACAAAAGGAGAAGAGAAGCTAAGCCTATTCAATTCCCACAACCAAAGAAGAGAGAGTTATCTTTCTCATTTGAAATTCAGAGCCCAAAGGTCCTGCAACAATTTGTTAGTAATTTCTTGTAGTTGTCCGCTCAAGCTGTCACAAGAAAAAGTTCAGAAAGAGGGCTACAAAACCAATCAAATATTAGATAGATAAAATTACAAAATATTGCACAACAATTTACAAAGGGCTAAGTCAAAGAGTTCGAGTAAACTTTTCTCTTTGCTTAGTCATCTTCAAGCTCTTAGATAGCAAATGAAAGCAATGAAGTATAATGTTTTAAAAGATATTCAAATTTAGAAGTATTCAGCTTGTATACAGGCTATGTCCCAAAACCCCCGCAAAACCACTTTGTAAGACTATGAAGGTTCAAAGAACAAATGAGAGCTCCTTTGAGAATGTATCAAGAGTGGGTTGGTCTCTCCAAGGACTTCACCCAACACTTGATTCTTTGATTCTAACAAGATGTTTCCTCTGCAAAACTTCAAACAAGAATTAGTTCCATATAGATCTAACAATAAACAATGATAAGAAACTCTAAAGATTTATTTGAAACCAACTAGAGCATACTCCTAAATCAAATGTCAATGTAAGATAGCTATACATTAACAAATCTACAAGAGCATATGGAAACAAATTAGATCAAAGCATGAGTAAAAGAAATTATACCAATGATCAACAATTCATCACACTCCAAAAGGAGGAACACCTCATGAATGAAACCCCAAAGTCTTTATTGATATTTCTAAAAGTGTATAAGGCAGCAGCGCTTCCGCAAGCACAATAGCTAATAAACAATGATACAATATGAGAGCCCATGGCTCCATTATATAAAAAATTGGGAGCAAATCCCAATGAAGAACCATATGCCAAGTGGTGAGAGGGGGGAGATTTCAAGGCAAATTTGAATTTGGTAAGTGGAGCTCCAATGCCAAGTGTAAAAATCGAATTCTGGCAAGTGAACATCATTTTCTTCTTCTTTTATGTGCCAAATTCGAATATTATGATGGAATGACATGTGGGGACAATTTCCCACAAAAATCTCCACCAAATATTCTCCCAAATATGCACTAACTTCACAAATTCGAATTTCCAAGTAAGCAATTCTCATTTAATGCCGGAAATTCAATTTTATTTGAGCACATCTTTTCCTTGATTTTAGGAGTTCACATCACCTTGGGACTTCACTTTAACTCCTCCATAATTTTCCACCTCGTTTCCACCTTATTTAGCATATGTGGATATTTATTTTTCTCCATTTATTCATTTTCTGGCTTAATTAATTGCCAGATTTCCCACTAAACCTAGGAAAAGTGGGTTTTGAAGGTTCAAAACACATTTTTAACCCCTCAAAGTGTGTCATAGAAGAAACTTGAGCGTGAGAGGTGTAATTTTGATTACTCATACCCCATACAACTTCTCTAGGCAACACTTGTTACAATTCAATTACAATTTTTATTGCAATTTTCAACTTGCAGGAAATCTAAAAAATTAAAAAATCACTACCTAGACCTAACCAAATTCCACGAAATTTTGTGTGATCTAGTATGGTAATATACATTGAGTCTAGAGACTAGGATTCACCCAAGGCCTCACCATCAAGCCGTACTCCGGCTTTGGGGTAAAATTGAAGGAAAAAACTCAATTAATTATTAACTCCTGGTAGGGAGATGATAATTAACCAAGTAAAAAAAAAACTCCTAGAGTAATACTCACTTGTTGGCAAGGTCCCAGGCTACCTAGACCTGTTACAGACTCAATACTAACTCAAAACTCATCATTACTAGCATCACTTATTACAATTCCCGGTAGGGCATGGAATCTGGGTACAAGAGAAAATGATAAGAAGTAGAAGTAGAGTTTAAAAACTCTGTTGAACTGATGATATCTGATGGTACAAATGTCTTCTGGTTCATCCTTGGGCATGGAGTCTTCTCATTATCATCAAGTGCCACTACAGTGGTCAACATAGTTCACGAAACATATGCGTATGGTGGTGAACCCATTTCAGTAGTATGGAAAATTTATTTTGAATGAATATCAGTTGTAGATGTTGCAGTTGTTGCCGCAGTAGATGAGAGGGAGTTGCAACACAGATGCAGTGTTGGCAACAGTTCAGCAAGGTCAGCAGCAACACAGATGCAACTCATATCAAAGTAGTGCAGTAGTTGGTGGGAAACAGTAGCTAGACATCAACAACGTGAGAGGAAATGATGCAAAGGCAATGTGTTGTGACAACAAGTGCAATTTTAATTTTGTAGCATCGAATGTGTTCTAGCCACGAGATTCGGTGGAGAGGCTAGGATACATGTATTCTCCAATACCCATAAATCATTTCTGGAAATTCCACCTAGAGACGACTTTATTAGATTTATTAGTTAGTTTTTAATGTTTGCTAAGTCTAAACTTAGGGAATATGATTAATTAATCAGAATTAATTAAGTCATGGTGTGAATGTTCTAGAAACTCACACGGAACGACGGGGAAACAATCTGGGCCGTTGATTATATTTTAATCTTGATCGTTGGTGCTCCAACAAAAAATTGTAAGAAGAAGTCGATGGGTAGATGGAGAACACACCAGTGCAGTTACTCAGTTGTGTTGATTTTTGGCAGCATCGGATGTGCTCTAGCTTAGAAACTTTGTGGAGGAGCTGGGACACATGAGATCTCCAAGACCCAGAAAGCATTTCGAGAAATTCCATCTGGCGTACAAGATATTCAAATAATTAAATTTTTTAATGAGGACCCTAAGTCTAACTTAGGGAAATTAAAAATTAAAGTGAATTAAATTACACATGTGATGAGAACATTCTAAGTGACGAGGATTAAGCTTCTTCTAATCTTCGTCGTTGATTAGAGATTAGATCATGGGCCATGGCCATTGGTTTTCCAACGAGAAAAGTATAAAGGAAAGGCTTGTGGTCAGTTGGAGAATACACATAGCAGAAGCACTGAAGCTAAGTCGAAATTCTGGGGCGAGGTTTGCTAAGGATTTCGAAGTGAGTTTGCAGTGTAGTGAGAGGCAGAGATCGACAAGGGATGATCCGATCCAAGGTCGAAAATACAGCAACAGAGAAGCAACATCGTACCAGGCAGCACAAAGGCCAGCGAGAGGGACGCATACTAGCCAGGACCATGCAGAGAACTACATAGAGGCAACGTAAGCCCAGTCAGAGTTGATGCAGGCCCAGTCATGGCAACGCAAGCCCAACCAAGGCAGTGCAAAGGCAACACAGACCCAATCAGGGTGACGCAGTGGGTACGTTGGCCAGTAGTGGTTGACACAGAGGCTGGAGGAGCAGCACTAGGGTTCCAGTGGGCCAGAAAGGGCTTGAATTCGTAATTCCCCGCAGAGGGTTGGATGAGCCATATTTTCTATCTTTGAGTGATAAGGTACAACAGCTGTGTAATTTCTCTTTAGGGAAAACTGTTTCTGGTGCCCAGAACTTTTTATTCAGATTCTGCATAATAATAAAACACTCTAGAGCTGCTGCACCAATTTTCTCGCATTGTGTTTTTCCAGAGACATTTGTCTGAAAAATCATGTGTCCTTTGTTACATGTGCGCTATGCTTCAGTGAATGATCTGTATATGTGTAGGCTGCAGTTTGTATCTGCTTTAATGTTTTCCTAAATATTTTAGTTAAATAACTTGTTAATTAATCAAACAAGTAGGCGAAGTAGATCAAGCCATTGTAGTAGGGTTTTTGTTTTCAAACATTTTCACATGGTATCATAGCATTGCAGATCAAGCTAAAGCCATCAACAAGAGACTGAAGAATTTTGCTGTAGAAAGGAAGTTGAAGCTCTCAAATGCAGGAAGAAGGCAGCACAACGCCAGGAGGGACGCAGAGCTAGTCTGCTCACGCAGTGCCAGTTTGCTCACGCAATGGTTGACGTAGGCCCTAGAGGGTGACACAGTCCAAGTTGTAGTGATGCTGTGTAGATTGCAGGGGTTGGAAGTGCAGTTTCCGATCTTCAAAAGTGCTGGTGGGACATTGGTTCTGTCGGTTCAGAACAATGTCTAGCAAAGGTAACAAAGTAAGGGGAAACAGTCCCTCCGCAGATTCTCTAGCCAAGGAATCTGAGTTTGATCAAGAGGAGTTATCATAGAGGATTAATTCATCAAAATTGGTGAAGGATTTTTGAGAGGGAGATCATTTGTCAGAGGGAGCATGTTCTCTATAGGGGTTCTTTCGCCAAGAAGCCCAGATGCAGTCTTTCGCTGAGTTTAGCAGCAGTAGAAAGGAGAAGAGTTTTTGGTTTGACAAATTGAGCAGAGATGGCTTCTCATGGACTAAGAGATCAGGATAGGTTAGACCGTGTGTCCAATGTTTTCATCTGGAGATCCAGAATCCTGGCAGTCCTGGATGAGTACGACATCAGAGACCATGCAAAAAATGTCTTAGTTGTTCCAACCAATGCAGATCCTCTCCAGAAGTTCAATGAGAATCAGGCGCGGGCTAAGCGATTGATCATGGATGGAGTAAAAGATGTCCCACATATTGCCAGAAAGAACACGACAAACGAGATGTGGACAACATTAAACACAATGTATTAGGGAAGCTTCGTCTGGAGGAAGATGCTTTTGGAGAATCATATGCAGTTGTTCCAAATGAAAAAGGGAGAGGAAATTGATCCCTTCCTCTTTAGATTGCAGACAATCCGAGACCAGCTGATTGTCGTGGGGTCAACTCCGGATGAAGGGCTCAGGATGAGGACTTCCCTGAATGCAGTCACCAATGAATGGGAGACATTTGTCCAAAGCACCTTGGGCAGAGCAACGCTACCATCCTGGGTAGACATGTGGGCAATCCTCCGTTAGGAAGAAATAAGGAGGATAACCAAGAAGCAAAGCAACAACGGAGGAGTCAAGGTAAAGAAAGAGGAGGAGGAATATGCAATCCTAGCATCTAAGGGAACCTCTCCAAGGTCCGTTGCTTCAGATGTGGTCCGTTGCTTCAGATGTGGTGAACTTGGACATTTCGCCAACACTTATCCTAAGCAAAAGGAAAAGGAAGCCTCTGATTCCAACGCAGCAACTGAAGATGGATCTCAACGCAGAAATACACTTCCGGCTAGTACGTGTTCTCCATCAACACTTGCCAATCATAGCAAGTTGTTTTTTCCTATGCAATCTGCAAAAACACAGTGTAAACATCACTTCATAACTCCTCAACCAAGGATAATATTGCAAAATCGCTTGCAAGTTATCAAATAGACCTTGTTCTGCATAAAACCCAGATGACGGAATTTCAAAATTTGTCTTCCTTTGATCATAAATCAACCCGCAAGTTTGATGACGGTTTCTCCATACGAATTTCCCTCTTCTGCTAAGAAATTCTCTTTCTTCTCTGTCTGAAACAGAATTCCCTTTGGCGGAGAAGACTCAGGCGTTATGAAAAGAACTTAGTCCATGGATATTAGTGAATTATTGAAGACTTCCATCGTGTGGTGAAGTGATGGAGCTTGGTCACATTCATGGTGGACATAAACCCGAGTAAAAACCCGACCGACAATGACAAATCTCACCGCAGAATGAAAAGCATTAAAACAATGATGTATAATCTTTACCTTTTTCCTCAAAATCAGTCTGTGTGATCAATTGTTTGATTTTCCTACTACGATGGTCAAATGCATTTCGATGTCGACTGTGGATGGCTCACAAATATTCTAGTTTGGGTATTCATATTCAAAAGTACCCAAAGGTTATCACCATTCCCAAACCTTTGATGTTCTTGCCATGATCTTTGATTTGGTTAAAGGGTAGCATAATGCTTCAGCCATTAAAACCATAGAGACTTGCCTTTCCATCAATTGTTCAAATTGATTATCACATGATTTCTGCACAGAGATTTAGTTTACCTTTTAAGCAAACCTCCAAACATGACTTCACAAGAGAAAAATTTCAGCATATTAGTAATAAATAATTTCATCAATATTTCTCAACGTAGAGTGATCTTCTCATTACTACAAATTCCCATTTCAATGCATTCTTATACTCTATTTTCTTCACGCAGAAACTCTCTTGGGTTTGAATTCCGATCTGATTCACAATGCCTTATCTAAATAGTCACAAATACATTCACTTTACCACTCCTGGATTCAGAGATTCAACAATTTCTAATCACGTTTCACGTAGAGGCACACACCATAATATTAACAATATACAGAGATAATTTTCAGATTGATTTAAAAACAAACCAATTCTATAAACAGATTCAAAATTAAATAGCGTGATATACAATATATATATATATATATATATGGGCATATCGAGCCCTTGAACCTCTACCTATCTTATCATTCTCAAACACACTCACTCTCACCCTCACTTCTATATGCAAGCTTACATTTATAGGAACAATTACATAGTTATGGATCATTCTAGATCCATGATCTTCTCTATAGATCACTGAACTAATTCCCTATTCTAGGATCTCTTAATCCCTAAGATCTCTATGAGATCTTCACAAGGCAAATATCTCTCGGATTCTCAATTATGTGAGAATATTTACATTTAAAAACCTCACATATATATTTCTCACCCAAATTATTAAAAATATACAAATTTCCTATTAATAAATTAAATTCCTTATCAAACATTAGACCCCCTAAGTCAACCAAATATACAATGATTTTTCAAAACCAGGATGCTTCTGCATCAGCAACAGCTAAAGGGGATGATGGCAGCAAAGATGACTTGTCCATGAGTGCTCATGAACCAAGGAAGTGGGGCGATATAGATCTGTAGAGCAGCTACAGATGGTAAGATAGGATCCTTGAGGTGCCCAAACTCTTGGATCACATACGAGCTACGGGAGCCTTATGAAAGTCGCAGGATGACTGGAGTTAGTGGGCGCAGAAGATCATGGAGAAGCAAAGACAAAGTTGGACGCTGAAGTCTGGAGCAGCACAGAGGAGAGCTAGCAGCAGTGCAGAGCAGCAGACAACAAAGTGCTTCAGAGAGACAACGCAAAGCGACAGCAGAGGGTGATTTAGTGATGAGATACAACCAGACTGACATGTCTGTCAGTGTATTGGGTGAGTCCTTCAGTTGCTTACTTCTCAGCAATTGAGTTGCAGTGCAGCAGTTAGCAATGGTAGTGCTACAGGCAGCGTGATGTACCAATTTGAGACGGAGCTGCAGTACAGATGTGGCAGAGTCATGGGCAGCAGTACAAATGTGGCAGAGTCCTGGGAAACAATACAGAAAGCAACAACAAAGTGGATGGAGGACAACAAGCCAAGCATCAACAGCACAGGGGACTGATGTTTAGGATCAGGGTGATGCTTCAGTGGTGAAGTGTTCCAAGAGCACATTCCTCGCTAAGAGGGAGTGTTGATTTTTGGTAGCATCGGATGTGCTCTAGCTTTGAAACTTTGTGGAGGAGTTGGGACACATAAGATCTGCAAGACCCAACAAGCATTTGGAGAAATTCTATCTGGTGTAAAATATATTCAAATAATAATTTTTTTTAATGAGGACCCTAAGTCTAACTTAGGGAAATTAAAGAATTAAAGTGAATTAATTTACACATGTGATGAGAACATTCTAAGTGACGTGGATCAAGATTTTTCTAATCTTAGTCGTTGATTCGAGATTAGATCACGGCTGTTGGTTTTCCAACAAGAAAAGTATAAAGAAAAGACTTGGGGTCAATTGGAGAATACACACATAGCAAAAGCAATGAAGCTAAGTCGAAATCCTGGGGCAGGGTTCGCTGAGGATTTCGAAGTGAGTTTGTAGTGCAGTGAGGGGCAAATATCGATAAGGGATGATCTGATCCAAGGTCGAGAATACAATAGTAGAGAGGCAACATCGTACCAAGCAGCGCAGAGGCCATCTAGAGGGACGCAGTCCAACCAAGACCACGCATAGGACTGCGCAGAGGCAGCGTAAGCCTAATCAGAGTGACGCAAGCCCACCCAGGGCAGCGTAGAGGCAACACAGACTCATTCAGGGTGATGCAGTGGGTACGCTGGCCAGTGGAGGCTGGAGAAGCAACGTTGGGGTTCTAGTGGGCCAGAAAGGGCTCGAATTCATAATTCCCCGCAAAGTGTTGGATCAGCCATATTTTCTGTCTCCGAGTGATAAGGTATAGTTGCCGTGTAATTTCTCTGTAGGGAAAATCATTTTTGGTGCCCAGAATGTTGTATTCAGAATGTGCATAATAATAAAACCCTCTAGAGTTGTTGCACTGGTTTTCCCGCATTGGGTTTTTCTGGGGACATTTGTCCGAAAAATCATGTGTGTCCTTTGTTACATGTGTGCTATGCTTCAGTAAATGATCTATATCTGTGTAGGTTGTAGTTTGTATCTGCTTTAATGTTTTCCTGAATATTTCAGTTAAATAACTTGTTAATTAATCAAACATGTAGGAGAAGTAGATCAAGACACTGCAATAGGGTTTCTATTTTCAGAAATTTTCACAAGATGCCTAGGTAGATCGATTTTCTCAATGGTTGTGATTCAGTAGAGGAGACAGAGCCAGAGGGTGAGTAGAAAGTGAGAGAGAGGGTAGCAGCAAATGTATAGAAGGTAGATTTCCGAATTCAAGAAGAGGCAACGGGAGGAAGAGCGTAGTCCACTAGAGCTCTACACAGTCACTATGTAGAGAGTGATGAAGAGGCACCAACGAATGGGCAAAGGGTCCATCTCAGGGTCAGGAAGTCGCTGTCGAGAAAAAATTTCTCAGAAAATTTCTCCAAGTATTTTCTTTTGTTTAAATTGTCAGAATTCTTGTACTCAGATTTAGTGCAGAAGATTAATAAGAAAACCCTCATCTGCTGCACCGGTTTTCCCACATTGGGTTTTTCCGGGGACAATTGTCCAAAAATAACTGTGTGAATGTTTTTTACGTGTGTGCTAGAATTTCTCTATTTCCAACATTTTTATTTTCCACAGTAATTTATTGTGAAAATTGTAGTAAATTTATTCGATATTTGTTGTAGCAAATACACTGCATAATCAAATTGATAGTTATAAGAATATTTTTTAGTTATTGCAATAGATGAAATTTTCACAGTAGCTACAGCTCTAGAACACATTCCTCGCTAAGAGGGAGTGTTAGTTTTTGTATTATCGGATGTGTTTTGTGAAAAATTCTGAATCTAAGTTACAGAAATCCTACTGCAGAAATCTGATTGTCTTATTAAATTACAAGTTATTTTTCTAAATATTCAGTAAAAATATTAATGCAAATACACTGTAGCCTACACAATTATACAGATCAAGTTCTGAAAAATAAGTAAAGCACTCAGCCAAAGGACACATGTATTTTTCGGACAAATGACCATGTAAAAACCTAATGTGGGAAAACTGGTGCAGCAGATCTGAGGGTTTATATTATTAAGCAACAGTATTCTGAGGACATCTAGGGTGCCACAATCTGACTCACCCAACAGAGAAATCCTTGGCAGAAAAAAATAAATCATGAGTTTTACCTCACTCTACAAGTCCTGGCTGATCCATATCAGAAACTGGTGAAGCCGCAGTTGCCTCTTCGCAGTAGATGTGTAGGCCTGCGTGGGTCTAGTTGAGGACTACGTCACCCCTTCTATGCGTTGATCTACCTCTCAGACACTGAGTTTCAGCCCTCCCGGATCGGAAACCCCAGTGTCCAGCTAAATTTGGACTCTCTCGGATTCATTGCGCAGCCCCTGCTTGAGCCCTGCGTGGGCCTACATCACCCTCTCTGGGGTCTGCGTCACCTCTCCTAGAGGCTGCGTTGGTCCCTCTACTGCTTCTGCTACCCTTGCTCTGCTATGTACTCTTGATCCTCCGACCAATTACTACGTCTGCCCCTCAGTGCTTCTTTGAATCACTCAGATCTGATCTTCATCCGAGCACTGCTCGATTAGAAGAATTCGATCTCTAGATTTAGACTTTGTGTGTGCTCTCCAACTAGCCCTCAAGCCTGTTAAAAATGTGACAACGAATATTGTAATTTACCTATGTAGTTAGAATAACTAAAAATGTAGGTTGAATAACAAAATATGGTTGTAATAACGAAATAAACTAAGTTTAAAGAGATGGGCCGAGAGGCTTGTAGACACGGAGAATTTATCAATAAAGTTTCTAAGTGATTTATCTTTCAGTTGTTAAGTTCAGTTTCATTTCTCCAATTCTATTTCTTTCCCACAACAAGTGGTATCGGAGTTAATCGAGAGGCTGCCTAAAGATTGAGCCCACTGTCCACTGTACGAAGCAAGTCGTGCGAACAAAACGCTGTTGGAGAAGAGGAGCCGTCTGCCATTGAGTTTCCATTGATTCCGCTGTTGTGATAATAAATAAAAAAACCCAGCTGCCGAACGCAAAGAGAAGGCCACGAGAGCTTCTGCCGGAGCATAAGGAAGCCGTCAAACGCTGTTGAGTGAATTGGCAGACCCTTGTGCTGGGTTGACCGTCTGCTGCAAAGAGGAAGCCACAAGACGTGCCTGGAAAAAGAACGCTGAAAAGAAGTTCCAGAGATTTGCTCGAGTCTGTTTGCACGCTGGAGAGCCTGAGGCTGCAGTGCTGGTGAAGAAGCCTGTTGTGGGTTGGTGCTGGAGAAACCGTTTCCCTGAAAAAAGGAGAATCCGCCAGACATTGACAAGGAGAGAAGCCCAGAAACAATTTCCAGCCAAAGCACTGAGAATCTGGAGTGAATGTCTGGAGTGAACGGGTAATTTTAAACAGAACTATTCTTTGTTTTTTTATAGAAAAAAATTCAAGTCAAGCAATCAACGTTTGTTGAAAAGGGCTGTTTTTTGAACTGAAATTGGTTGAAGGGTTTGAACAGAAATTTAAGAAGAAAGGGAGAATAGTTTTTGAAGGTTTTTTATTGTGAGAAGTAATAGTTGGGGTTTGTCTTTATTTTTAGAAATTGAAAAAGAAGGGGGTTCAGTTTTCAAGAATTGATAGAGATTTATATTTCTCTGAAAAATTAGTAGAAGAAGAAAATATTTGAAACCCTTGAAACCCTAGGAAAAGAGGGGAAATTTTTTTTTGTAGGAGGAGGGAAAACAGAAACCCTAGGAGGGAGAAATGGCGAAAATGACAAACGCAAGATTTGAGGTGGAGAAATTCGCCGGGAAAAACAATTTTGCTCTGTGGAAACTGAAGGTTAGGGATTTGCTGGTGCAACAAGGGTTGCACAAGGCACTTGACGGGGTAACTAAAAAACCAGCAAGCATGTCAAACTCGGACTGGGAGGACATGGATGCCCGAGCTCTCAGTACCGTTCGGTTGTGTTTGGCAGACGAAGTACTCTTCAATATTGTTGGAGAGAGTACAACCGCAGGGTTGTGGAAGAAATTGGAAACTCTCTATATGACAAAATCTTTGACTAACAGAATCTATTTAAAGAGACAACTGTACAGTCTTCGGATGAAGGAGGGTACGAAAATTGCAGATCACTTGAATGTTTTTAATATGCTTATTTGTCAGTTGTCCAATATGGAAGTAAAGATGGAGGAAGAAGACAAGGCAATAACCTTGTTGTGTTCCTTGCCTGAGTCATGGGATCACTTTGTGACCTCAGTCAGTTTGAGCACTGTCGATTCATTAAATTTTGAATCTGTCGTGGGTGCTCTCTTATCTGAAGAGGTACGAAGACAATCTAGCATTGAGACTTCTGCAACTAAAGCCATGGTAGCTAGAGGTCGCTCAAAGGAACAGGGGGAGAAGACAAGAGGTTCTTCCAGATCGAAGTCAAAGGGCGGCAAGAAGAGTAAAGCAAAATGCTGGTACTGCAACAAACCGGGACATCTCATAAAGGATTGCTGGAAACGGAAGGAGGCGGAAAACAACAAGGAAGCAAATCAGGTCAATTCAGGTATGGATGATGAGGTTTTAATTGCTGAAGCACTCCCTGTATGTAATATCTCACAAGATGCTGACTATTGGCTATTAGACTCTGGTGCTTCTCATCATATGAGTCCGCACCGGAATTGGTTTTCATCATATGAAACTGTAGATGGTAATTCTGTTTTCATGGGAAATAACGCATCTTGTCAGAGTGTTGGGATTGGAAATGTGCGAATAAAAATGTATGATGGTACAATTAAAACCTTAACTGATGTTAGGCATGTACCTGAACTAAAGAAAAACTTGATTTCCTTGGGAGTTTTGGATTCGAATGGTTATAAGTTTATAGGTCAGAATGGAGTGCTGAAAGTCTCGAAAGGAGCCTTGGTTGTTATGAAGGCTGACAAGGTCGGAAACCTGTACAGACTCAAGGGAAGCACTCAAGTCAGTGAAGCAGCGATCGTGTCAGATAAAGCAGAAGAAGGTTCTCGTCTATGGCATCAGCGGTTGGGTCACATGAGCGAGAAAGGTCTTCAGGTACTGATGAATCGCAAGCTACTTCCTAATTTGAAATCCTTGAAGTTGGATTTTTGTAAATATTGTGTGTTTGGCAAACAATGTAAACAAAGATTCAAGTCTGGCAATCATAATAGCAAGCAGATTTTGGACTATATTCACTCTGATCTGTGGGGACCATCTCCTACTGTGTCCTATGGAAGTGCCTTGTATTTTTTAACTTTTATTGATGATTTCTCCAGAAAAGTTTGGGTCGATATGTTGAAAAAGAAAGCTGATGTGTTTAATGTGTTTAAACAATTTAAAACAATGGTGGAAAAGAAAACAGGCAAATCAATCAAATGTTTAAGAACTGACAATGGCGGTGAATTTACCTCTTTAGAATTTGAACAATTTTGTAAGGATGAAGGGATAGTTAGACATAAAACTGTTGTTTATACTCCTCGGCAGAATGGTGTTGCTGAACGGATGAATCGGACTCTTATGGAAAGAGCCAGAAGCATGATTAGTAATGCTAATCTGCAAAAGGATTTGTGGGCAGAAACAGTATCTACTGCTTGTTATTTAGTTAACAGATCACCTTCGGTTGCAATAAACTGTCAAATTCCTGAAGAAGTTTGGTCGGGTCAGTCTTGTGATTATTCGCATTTGAAGATTTTTGGTTGTGATGCCTATGTTCTTATTCCTAGAAATCAGCGTTCAAAATTAGATCCAAAATCAAAATGTTGTGTCTTTGTTGGATATTATTATTCAGTGAAGGGATATAGGTTGTGGGATCCTACTTCACGGAAGATAGTCATTAGTAGAGATGTAACATTTGATGAATCATCTCTTTTAAAATCAAATGTTGAAAAAGTTGAACAGAAGCAGGTATCGCCAGGTCAGCAGATTCAATTGGAGACTGTACCTTTTCCAGAAAGTCGAAAGGAAGGAGAGACTTCAGAAAAAGGTGGAGAAGCAGAGGAAACTGGAGAAATCCCAGAATCCAGTCAGCAACCAGTCACCCTAAGAAGGTCTACGAGGGAAAGAAGAACACCAAAAAGGTATGAAGACTCTGCTTCATCATTTGCATTAATTACTGAAGATGGGGAACCATCTTGTTATCAGGAAGCAATTGATGATGCAGATAGCGAGGTATGGAAAAAGGCTATGGAAGAAGAAATGGACTCCTTAGCCAAAAACAATACCTGGGATCTTGTAGAACTTCCTGAAGGGAGAAGTGTTGTTGGGTGTAAATGGGTCTTCAAGTTGAAGAGAAAAGTTGATGGAAGTATCAAAAGGTATAAGGCGAGACTGGTTGCAAAAGGGTATTCTCAGGTTGAAGGTATTGACTTTCATGAGATCTTTTCACCAATAGTTAAACTTGCTTCTATTCGTACTGTGTTAGCACTAACTGCTTTACTGGACCTTGAGTTAGAACAGTTAGATGTTAAAACAGCCTTTCTTCATGGTGATTTGGATGAAGAGATTTATATGGATCAGCCAGAAGGTTTTGTACAAGGTCGCAACAGAAGATTAGTTTGCAAGCTCAGGAAATCATTGTATGGCCTGAGGCAGTCGCCCAGGTCGCAACAGAAGATTAGTTTGCAAGCTCAGGAAATCATTGTATGGCCTGAGGCAGTCGCCCAGGTCGCAACAGAAGATTAGTTTGCAAGCTCAGGAAATCATTGTATGGCCTGAGGCAGTCGCCTAGGCACTGGTACAAGAAGTTTGATTCCTTCATGATGAGCCAAAATTTTATCAGAAGTGAGTATGATCATTGTGTATACTTCAAAAGTTTCAAAGGGATATTCATTATCTTGGTGTTGTATGTTGATGATATGCTTATTGCAAGCAAAAGCATGGAAGAAATCAACAGGTTAAAGGCTCAGCTCTCTAGGACGTTTGAAATGAAGGATCTTGGAGCGGCAAAACATATCTTGGGCATGGAGATACACAGAGACAGGAAGAATGGTAAGATTTGGTTATCACAACAGAAGTATGTCGAGAAAATACTTGAAAAGTTCGGTATGAACAATGTGAAACATGTTAATGTTCCATTAGCTTCCCATTTTAAGCTTTCTTCGGATTCGAGTCCTAGAACTAATGAAGAAAAGCAGTATATGTCTCGTGTACCATATGCAAATGCGGTAGGGAACTTAATGTATGCGATGGTATCTACAATACCTGACATTTCACATGCAGTTGGAGTTGTCAGTAGGTTCATGGCAAATCCAGGGGAAGAACATTGGCGAGCAGTGAAATGGGTGCTTTGGTATTTGAGAGGCACAAGTGACCATTGCATCAACTTTGATGGTCGTGAAGGTACAATCTGCGAATATGTGGATGCTGATTATGCAGGTGATTTGGACAAAAGGAGGTCTACTACAGGTTATGTTTTTACTCTTGCAAGTGGAGTAATCAGTTGGATGTCAAAGCTTCAAGAGACAGTTGCTTTGTCCACTACTGAAGCAGAGTATATAGCTGCTTCAGATTCCTGTAAAGAGGCAATCTGGTTAAAAGGTCTGCTTGATGAGATTGGAAGGACGCAGGAGAAAGTGAATGTGTTTTGTGACAGTCAGAGCGCTATTCATTTGGCTACAAATCCAGCCTATCACAGCAAGACCAAGCACATCGATGTAAGGTATCACTTTGTGAGACATATAATCGAAGGCAGCAAAGTAGTCCTCAAGAAGGTCCGCACACAGGAGAATCATGCAGATATATTCACGAAGCCAGTGACAGTAGAGAAGCTGAGATGGTGTCTTGCTTCTCTCGGCTTGCAGAAAAGATGATGAATGGACAATTTGTTGTCAAGGTGGAGTTTGTTAAAAATGTGACAACGAATATTGTAATTTACCTATGTAGTTAGAATAACTAAAAATGTAGGTTGAATAACAAAATATGGTTGTAATAACGAAATAAACTAAGTTTAAAGAGATGGCCCGAGAGGCTTGTAGACACGGAGAATTTATCAATAAAGTTTCTAAGTGATTTATCTTTCAGTTGTTAAATTCAGTTTCATTTCTCCAATTCTATTTCTTTCCC